>OX359270.1:40521055-40961582 GCA_947179155.2 Hedera helix | reverse complement strand
ATCCCCCACATGAATGTAAAATTGGCTTTTCTATATGCAAAACATGAATATGCAGACACTAGTTCGAGTACAGAAGAAAAGATACTTCATCGGGTTAAGTAGCCTAGTGGCTTTGAACTTGCCCTAGTAAAATCTATCGGATTTACTTGGCTAATCAGTAGACTTGATGTCTTTGAACCGTCAGCTTTTCGTGTAAACCAAGACAATAGAATTAACAAAATATCTCTTCAGACATAGTTGGTTCTCACGTTTGTGTTCATTTTGGCCTTGAAACACCTCTTGGTTCCGTGAGTATGTTAGAGAATTCAGCCTTCAAAATTCTCACAGAAGTGGCCCCCTTCTTACTCACGTAGGTGACTTCCATCAAGAGTATCCTGCAATACCCCACTTGAACGTATTCTAGATATAAAAGTCATTAAAAGTGTCACTTATCCTTATTCTCGCGGCAGATGTGCACTGTCTCATCATAGGAATGGTTAGGAGTTAATATCTCCTCAGTGCTTTACTGAGTACTACATAATTTGGTTTGCCCATTGAACCTAGATCTTGGGATCTCCATTCACTAAGTTGGGTTGCCACTATGACGACTCTTATTTAAACAGTAGGCTTTAAACCCATTCCTTTCGATGAACTTTCCACTTGCTCTCTTATTAAACCTTTCGTAAGCGGATCCGCAATATTATCCTTTGACCTTACATAGTCAATTGAGATAATTCCATTTGAGAGCAATTGTCTAATTGTATTATGTCTTCGTCGTATATGACGTGACTTACCATTATATAAATGATTCTGTGCTCTTCCAATTGCTGATTGACTATCACAATGTATACATATAGCTGGCACAGGTCTTGACCAATTTGGAATATCCTCTAAGAAATTACGAAGCCACTCTGCTTCTTCTCCAGCTTTGTCTAAAGCAATGAACTCTGATTCCATTGTAGACCTTGCAATACAAGTTTGTTTTGAGGATTTCCAAGATACCGCTGCACCTCCAAGGGTAAAGACATATCCACTTGTGGATTTTGAGTCTTTACTATCAGATATCCAATTAGCATCACTATATCCTTCTAATACTGCTGGATATCTCGAATAGTGCAAACCATAGTTTTGAGTATATTTTAAATATCCCAAAACTCTCAAAATAGCTTTCCAGTGATCTTTACCTGGATTACTCGTATATCGACTTAATTTGCTTACGGAATAAGCTATATCTGGTCTAGTACAGTTCATGACATACATTAAACTGCCTATTATACGAGAATACTCTAGTTGAGATATGCTATCACCTTCATGTTTGGCTAGATGAAGATTTATATCAACTGGGGTCTTGTTTAGAATTATATTATACTTATTAAATTTTTCAAGTATTTTTTCAATATAATGAGTTTGAGATAATATAATTCCATCAGAAGTTCTAGAAATCTTGATTCCTAATATCATATCAGCAATCCCTAAGTCTTTCATATCAAATCTATTAGCCAACATACGTTTGGTAGAGTTGATAATTTCATTGTCACTACCCATGATTAACATATCATCAACATAAAGACAAACAATGACATATTCCTTTTGAGTGTTTTTGACATAAACACATTTGTCACACTCATTGATTTTAAATCCATTTGATAACATAGTATTATCAAATTTCTCATGCCATTGTTTTGGTGCTTGTTTCAATCCATACAAGGATTTAACAAGTTTGCATACCTTCCTTTGTTGTCCAGGAGCAATGAAACCTTCAGGTTGTTCCATATATATTTCTTCATCTAATTCACCATTTAAGAATGCAGTTTTTACATCCATTTGATGTATTTCAAGTCTATTTAATGATGCTGTTGCTATTAGCATACGAATAGAAGTGATTCTTGTAACTGGTGAATAAGTATCAAAATAATCTAATCCCTCCTTTTGTCTATAGCCTTTAACAACAAGCCTTGCTTTGTATTTATCAATTGAACCATCAACTTTCATCTTCTTTTTGAAGATCCATTTATACCCTAAGGGTTTGGAACCTGGTGGAAGATCTACCAATTCCCATGTATGATTTTGCATAATGGATTCAATTTCACTATTAATTGCTTCTTTCCAATGAGAAGCCTCTGGAGAGGATATTGCTTCCTTGTACGTTTGAGGATTGTTTTCTAACAAATATGTTAGAAAATCTGGACCAAAAGACGTTGAAGTCTTTGCTCTTTTGCTACGTCTAGGTTCATCCACTACAGACTCTTTGTCTATATTTTCAGGATTACCAATAGTAGCCTCCAAAGGTCTTTTGTATAAATTTGACTTTTCATTCAAGTTATATGGAAACACATTCTCAAAAAATGATGCATCTCGCGATTCAATAAAAGTATTAATATGAATATCAGAAATTTCAGATTTATGAACAAGAAAACGGTAAGCACTACTGTTATTTGCATAACCAATGAATACACAATCAATGGTTTTTGGTCCTATCTTAACCTTTTTAGGTTTAGGAACCATTACTTTTGCTAAACACCCCCACACTCTTAAGTATTTATAGCAAGGTCTATGACCTTTCCATAATTCATAAGGTGTTTTGTGTGTTTTCTTATGAGGAACTTTGTTAAGAATATAATTGGCAGAAAGCAAAGCTTCCCCCCACAAATTCTGAGGTGCTCCAGAACTGTTTAACATAGCATTCAACATTTCTTTCAATGTTCGGTTCTTGCGTTCAGCAATACCATTAGATTGAGGTGAATAAGGAGCAGTAGTTTGGTGAATGATACCATGAGTAGAGCATAACTCTTCAAATGGTGATTGGTATTCACCACCTCTATCGCTTCTTATAGCCTTAATCTTTTTGTTAAGTTGATTCTCAACTTCATTTTTATAATGTTGAAACATTTCTATGGCCTCATCTTTGCTTCTTAACAAATATACATAACAGTATCTTGTGCAATCATCAATAAAAGTAATGAAATATTTTTTTCCTCCTCTTGTTTGCATAAACTTTAAATCACATATATCAGTGTGAATTAAATCTAGAGGTTCGGTTTTTCTTTCAACGGAATGGAAAGGTAATCTTGTCATTTTAGATTCTACACAAATTTCACATTTATGCTTTGGATCAATATCAAATTTAGGCAAGAATTCTAAATTAATTAATCTACGAATTGTATTATAATTAACATGTCCTAATCTGGCATGCCACATAGTTGAAGACTCTATCAAGTAAGCAGAAGAATTAATTTTATTATTATTATCAATAGAGTTTGGTACAATAGTCATGACATTCATCTTAAAGAGCCCATCAGACATATAGCCCTTTCCTACAAACATATCATTTTTGGTAAGTACAAATTTATCAGACACAAACACCAACTTGAAGCCATTCTTGCTAAGCAGTGACCCAGAAACTAGATTTTTACGGATATTCGGCACGTGAAGCACATCGTTGAGAGTCAGTTCTTTGCCGGATGTCATTTTCAGCACAATCTTTCCACGTCCTTCAACCTTGGAACTTGAGGAATTTCCCATGAAGAGTTGTTCGTCATTTTCCACTGGTTTGTAGGTAGAGAACATCCATTTGTTGGAGCATATGTGGCGAGTAGCGCCAGTGTCCACCCACCATTCTTTTGTGTTTCCTACCAAATTACATTCGGATACAACCGCAGAGAGATTAATGTCTGAAACATTTTCAGAAAGTTTTTCTAGTTCTGTCATATTTGCTTGAGCTTTTTGTTCTTTCTTGAAGTTCTTTGGCTTGCGACATTCATTTGATTTATGTCCTTGCTTGCCACAATTGAAGCACTTGCCTTTGAACTTTTTCTTGGATTTGAAAGTACCTTCGCCTTCGCGCTTCCTTTTGTTATTATTGTTTGGCCCTTGTTCTACCACATTAGTCTTTGCTTCAATGAAATTTTTCCCATTCTTCTTCTCAGATCCTCGATTGTCCTCTTCAATCCTAAGTCGCACAATCAATTCTTCAAGATTCATCTCTTTGCGTTTATGCTTAAGATAATTTTTGAAGTCTTTCCATGATGGTGGAAGTTTCTCAATCACTGCAGCAACTTGGAATGAGTCACTTAGTGACATTCCTTCATAATGAATGTCATGTAGGATTACTTGTAATTCTTGAACTTGGGTGATGACTGCTTTAGAATCCACCATTTTATAGTCAAGAAATCTACCGACTATGAATTTCTTCATGCCAGCATCTTCAGTTTTATATTTCTTGTCTAAAGATTCCCAAAGTTCCTTTGCAGTTTGAATTTGACAATACACATTATAAAGTGTATTGTCTAATCCATTCAATATATAATTCCTGCAATTACATAATGATATTAAATAAACTATAATTACAGAAAGAGTTTAAATTTGCTTCAAGATTGTAGTTCCCGTAACTATAGTAAATATTTAATATGCAATAACAGAGTTACTAAATTAAGTAAGTAAATTGAAATTAGAAAGTTCAGTGTACTTACTTGGAAAAAAGGAGATTGAATTTTTGGAAAGATTAAATCCGAGTCCTTTGAATTCACAAAGTCTCCTTGAAGCAAATTTATTCCCTCACTGGTGCTAAAAGGTTTTTGTAAGACCCCGAATTTTATGAAATACAAAATTGAATTTTTCTTCATATATATATTTTTTGAAACAGTAAGTGGTTAAATTAACAAAATTGAAAGTTAAGGATGTTATGTGCAAATTTTATTTTGTCGGACAATATTCGCTTTGTCGGGGAATATTCGTTTGGTCGGGGAATATTCGTGCCGTACGACGGCGCCGAAATAATAAATTATTGGTGGACCCCACAACGGAATATTTGTCGGATATAGAAAACGACATAAGTAACCTTTTTAAATAAAAATAGTCAACGGAACTGTTAAAATACCGGTGATAAAAGAATAGTAGCATACGGTAGTTTATGGTATTTTCTGTAGCACACGGTACTCTACAGTAACACACGGTATTGCATAGTGTCTCATATTATTGGTCTGATAATTGACACCGTAATTGTTACGCATCATTTCATCGATAATTGTCACTGCATAATATTTTATATTATCAATTCAATAATTGTTGTTACACAGTATTTTGCATTATTGATTTAATAATTGTCATTACACTGTATTTTATATCATTGAGTCAATAATTGTTGTTGCACTGTTTTTAAAATTATTGAACCTAATAATTGTCACAGTAACATATGCACAGTAATTCACATTATTGAATCAATAATTGTCATTACACAGTAACGTATGCTTTATTTTACATTATTGTTATCTCTATTATGATGTTATTTAAACAGTTGTATTTCATTAATTTATTGACTTGATATCTAAGAGCTAACTATACTGTATTTATAACAATTAGTCATAATAATTGAATTGATAAAGTTATTTGTTTATAATATAAAGTTAGGTGATTATTAGGTGATATGAAATGAATGGTGTAGATTAAAGTGTGAATTATTGTTGAATAATTGAATTGATTTGTTTATAATATAAAGTTAGGTGATTATTAGGTGATATGAAATGAATGGTGTAGATTAAAGTGTGAATTATTGTTGAATAATTAAATTGATTTGTTTATAATATAAAGTTAGGTGATTATTAGGTGATATGAAATGAATGGTGTACATAATGATATTAAATAAACTATAATTACAGAAAGAGTTTAAATTTGCTTCAAGATTGTAGTTCCCGTAACTATAGTAAATATTTAATATGCAATAACAGAGTTACTAAATTAAGTAAGTAAATTGAAATTAGAAAGTTCAGTGTACTTACTTGGAAAAAAGGAGATTGAATTTTTGGAAAGATTAAATCCGAGTCCTTTGAATTCACAAAGTCTCCTTAAAGCAAATTTATTCCCTCACTGGTGCTAAAAGGTTTTTGAATAATTAATTCCCAAGATGAAACGGATTTCCAATCCTTAATTAGAAGCACTTCAAAATTAAGAATTCTTCGAACTCAATTTCTATGCTTTATACTCGAACTGACTATAAGATGAATGCAGAAAAATGAGAGTTATTTCTGGAATTGAATGAATGAATGATTGCAGCACAGGCAGGTTATTTATAGGATGAATTGTGACTGATCAGAAGGGACACCTCCTTTGGCATGGTATCCATTCGTCAAAACGACGTAGTTTTGGACCAATAAGAATGGGCGCTTCTGTTCAGAAAAGGCGCCATAAAACGACGTAGTTTTGGGTCTATCAAAAGGGTGCTTCTGTTCAGAAGAGGCGCGTCTCAAAACGACACAGTTTTGTTTCCGCAATAAAACTTTAAACAAAATTTTAAATAAATTTTGCCCCAAAAAATTATATACAGTTACCCACGACCCACGACCCACGACCCACGACCCACGACCCACGACCCGATCCGGCCGGGCGGCGGCGCGCGCGTGTTCAAACCAAGCCTTAGCTAGGTCCTCTCCCTTCCACAAAAGTGGGGTGCCCCTTGGGGCCCTTCCCATTGTGCAATTATCCCATATATAAACCCTTCACCTTTCCCTCATTTATTCTATGAGGGACAAGGTATTTATGACAAGTTTAAACATTTCAAGTAGATGATTTTGGAGTCAATTTTTCATTCAATACTTAATGGATTTGAACAAATAAATATACCACGTTATACTCTTTGCGGAGGAAAACGTGTTGGTACATGGACCCGACATTTTTGGAGTTTGAGTCCCACATTAATTGAGCCAAAAAAAATGCTCTAATTATTTAGTTTTCAAATCCATTTCCAACAATATTAACGTTAAGTCAACTTATCACATGTCCCCGTCTGTTTCCTTCCAACATGCCGAGAATTCCAAATTTTGGTCGACACTGAAACTTTAAGATGCATTGATGCTCAGTCACAACTTTATTAAACTGGGCCAGATGTCACATTTACCTAGGTGAACTTGATTATACACATTTGCTTGAGATGATTAATTGATCGTCTCTTGCCCCTATTATACTAAACTTGCAAGTGTAGATGTTAGTAGCATATGGGAAAGATAGATAAGATATTAATAAAAAATGTTTAAATTTAAAGAATATATAATTTTAGTAACATCATAGGAGAGTTCATTTTATAGGACAAGGTACTGGAATTTGTCCCTTAAACATGTTCTATTAATGGACAATTAAGACCAACCAACACGAATGAGGCAGACACGTTCCATCAAAAGACATATATTGACCACAGTTTGTGTGACCTAGTACTGCAAATTCGAAGTCTGGTTTACTGGTATTGAGTACTGGGTCCTTCAGTTGTAGACTTGGGCCTCCATTATTGGGCTTCACGTACGGGCTTTAAGCCAATACCCTAACAGTAATTGAGTCCCAATTTTTGTGGATTCAGGTAACCTATGTTAGCTTAAAATTTTCATAGGACATCTAGATGGTCCTCTTAAGTAAGGTTATTTTGTTCTCTTTTTAATTTTTTTTAACAGTACGAAGGACTAAGGTATTACTAATAGTGTAATTTATTTCAAATGAAGGTCAACTTAAGGTTAATTATACAATTATCATAAATTGGTTTAGATTTACTAAATACTAAAATCAGAATAAGTTGAGTTAATATTTTTTCGGGCACTATTATAACTTTCTAATATTGTATATGGATGTAACTTTATGAATTAATTACTCCCGGTTCCATATTAAACGCTCATTTTTTTTATTTGTTCAAAATTAATTGTCCCATTTCTACCATCTTTTTTTCACGTGTACTCTCCACAATTTATATATACATCTAATTAGTTTATGGAAAAGTGAAACCATTAACAATTGACCATCTTGAAAAAATAAAAAAGTTGACTAAATAGTAAATGCTATGTTAATTATGCAAAGAGAAGTAATTAAAACATTGATAATTGAAATATATTTATATATTGAACGAAAGAAAATGAGTTGGAGATATTACTAATAAGGAAATATTAGGAACCAATTCATTACCTTAATTTGTGTGCCATTTACCAAATTAGGGCACCAAGTAATACAAATGTGTAAAGTTATAAGGTATCTTAGCCCATTATTTTACTCTGTGATCCTTTGTAGCTCTCAAGTTGCTGGAAATATCTACAAGTTAAACTGTGTCCTCAACAAATCATGTAATAGTATTCCCTTTGCCTTTGCCAATTACAATGCATGATTAGCAGAAAATTGAAACTTTTATTCTTTTGATTTCACATATTATAGTTGGGGGGGGGGCGCCTTTTAAAAAATAATGTTGCTGCCCAGGATCGAACTGGGGACCTTTAGTGTGTAAGACTAACGTGATAACCACTACACCACAGCAACCTCATACATGTAATAGCTTGGCTAACAATTTAATTAAATAAACCCAACAAGCATAATTATTACTATTAAGTTCCGTATAAGCACGGGCTAAGTTGTAATTTTGTTAAAAAAATTTGTTTTTGATAATATATTTCGTATTATATTTTAATTGTTTATTTTTAATATTTATCTATACGTATTGTTATCTTTTTTATTTCTGAATTATGAATTTGTTTATGAAGATAAAGTATAAGAATATAGAAATAACACTATAAATATCTAATTCATATAATATAAGTTATATAGTAATATATGTCCTCCGTCTTAGAAATACAGACTTAGTTTGACTGTCCAAATTTTATATTTTAGTGTAATTATAGTCACTGAACAATTTTTTAGTCTTTCAGTAAAATTTCTCACACCACTATCAAAATTCACACAAACAGACCCATATACATAACTAAAAAGGGAAATATAGAATGAAAGAGACTTTGTAGAGACTGAGTGGTGAGATTTCGACCAAATTCTCTTATTTTTCTTCTTCCTCTTGGGTCCAGTTTTACCAAAGGCCTCAATTGTCACCCGGGCGGTTTCCTAAAAATGCCCTTTTGTTGATGAAAATTTTGGCTAATTATATTTATAATTATATAGATGTCTTTGGATAATTTATGTACACACCCAATATACAAAGTAATTACCATATTATATTATTATGGGTTTGAGCTCAAATTCTCCTAATTTTATTACTCCCTACTAGTATCAGCAACTGTCCATATTTAGACATTTCTTAATATATCATCTAATCTGCAAAGTAGTTGTACTCTTAATTCACAAACGAAAATGTTCACCTTAATTTATTATATTGATCATACCATTATATGGTAAAACTTGAAGCCTCTAAAATCTACATTACAAGACTTCAATTAACCAGCAGAGGGTTGAGCACAGCTCCAATAAAGAACACTATACGACACGTCTCTTCTCTTACCATAAACATGAAGGGATGATCAGCCACAAAGCTTGGAGTTGGATAAGTAGCACAACACCATCTCATTACCAGAGCAGTACTAGCTGCAGCTTCTGTTCCCTCCTCATTCACTTCAATATAGGACTTATGGAATATCTTCGATAGGCAAAGTTTGTCACTATGGGGAGAATCTACCATTTCAGTGAAATCACCGGTGCTAGTAAAAGGCAGTTGTAGTCCTAATTCCTTTGCAGTTTCTGATGCTTCAAACTCGAAGGAAAACTTGAATCTTGGGATCCAAAGATCGGGAAGATCCTCTTCCCATAACTTAAAATCTTGAAAAAAGAATCCAGGAATGGAATTGAATTTTTTTACAAGATTTTGCAAGTAATTTCTCTCGTGTGGGAGGAAGAAATACATGGAAAATTTTCTAGTGTCATGACTATTTTGATATGGGATTTTAAGAATTTTGTAGTCACAATCATAGCCACTATGGTAAAAATGTCTCTCATCATTCTTGCTGGTCATGAAAGGAACTTGAACAATCTGGCCATTGGCAAGGTGAAAATCTTTGCACTTACTCTTTTCTGAATCAAACTTTCTGTCCCATGACCCCTTGAAGTACAGTGCATTGGAAAAAACAAGAGCAGTATCTCTGTCTAGAGATCCCAAGGGAAGGAGCTCTTTGATCAGTCCTTTTGTTGCCTCTTCAGCCCATAAATTCACTTCTTCTACCACTCGATCAGCCTTCAATAGCAAAAAAGTAAAAAACTTGGTCATTAGCAGATCTTTCAAATAGTTTTTTTCACTTCTTTAAAATGCATAGCCTAAAATTTTGGCCCGACCGGTTTATCCTAATTAAGTTTCTTACTTATAGCAGTTGGATCTAATTTATCGAATCAAATGTTTGGATTAAAATTTGAATAAAGAGCTAATTTTGATAGCTACAACCAAGATTACATCAACAATAATTACAGAAAAAATCACCTTGTTTGCAAAGTCAACCCCTCTAGCTTCAGCTTTGTAAACATCTTTGAGAATGACATCAAAAGTAGGCTTTAAACCAAACCTTTGATCAACCCAAGTACCATTAACAAATGTTACAAGAGGACCTGCTGCAAGATTCTTGCCATGATCACCGTGCAGTTTCGTTGTAATAGAAACAACTTGTGAACAGAGGGACTTGAGTTCTTGAATATTTTTTGATCTCAAATAAAAAAGAAGTTGTTCCAAGGTACGGCCAGTTGATCCCATGGCAATCAAGCTTAACATGACCTGAAAGGATAAAGGTGATACCACAAAATTTGACCCCTTTTCGGCTTCTTTCAATAAAACATGGTTTGCCATTTCTATGCAGAAATGGGAGTTCAGATCAGTAATCTCTATCTGCTCTGGATTGTCCATTGTACTTCCCTAACTGTATTAGTCTCAGACTAGTTAATATGAAGGTGAGGTTTTAGAGTCGTCAACAACATTGGTGATTGATTTAAATGATTTTTCAAAATAGGGATATGCTTTGTGCCTCAATTGCATTGGCTTAATGTTAGGCAAGATGAGCTGGTTGCATTAATTAAAGTCTGCCGTCTGGAAGGAGAAAACATTAGAAGCATCGAAAATTCTATCAAATTCTTTATAGTTTGTGCGTGTCAGTTGATTGATTAATGCATTTAAAAATCCTTCAAGATTTAATTATCATGATGGACTGTTTTTTTCTTAACACAAACTTCTTAATTATCATGATGGCTTTGTAAGCTCTCGTAGTTTATAAAGGAAATTGATATTTCCAAAAGTTAATTTGATAAGTTCACAAGTAGGTTGTAGCACCTCATTTTCGACTAGTAGAAAGGAAGGTCATGAACAAAAGAATTATAAACAGAATGTCAAAACAAAAAGGAACTCTCTTCACACTTATCTTTGAATCTCTTTGCAAATCCTGCCGAAAGAAAAACACAGCATGAGCCAAATGCCCAGTACGAATAAAGAGTACAGAAATAAGAACTGAAATTGAATAACAAAATCAACTGAACTGAATTACATAATCTTATTGAACTGAATCGAATAATATAATCTACTAAACTGAACTAATTTACTAAACTGAACTGATCTACTGAACTGAAACTGATCCACTGAACTAAACTGATTTACTGAACAATATAAAAGACTGAATTGAATGGTTATGTTTATTTCATACCGAGTTTAGAATAAAACAGAAATACACCTTGTCACAAAAATAAGTCAAAATACTGCCACACAGGCAGACACACATTGGACTACAGATCTAAATGCATATAAAATCGAAAAGGTGTGCTCGACATTACGAACAACACCAGATCGCAGAACAGAACAGAATGCTAAGGCCGACCCATATGCCTCCCACAACAAAATACTAAATGTTCAACGAAACACAAAATGGAGACGTCGTGGACTGATCACACCGCCACGAAAAGTGTCATACCTTAGTGCCCAGAGACATGCCTGTGGTACCCCCACATGTGGTTATAACTCAAGTATACCCTACGATACTTTCTAATAAAAATATTATGTCAAAACGAATGCGACACAATATCACAAAAGGGGTTCTAATACGCACATACTAAACTGAAATATATCGACACAAAGTCTCCGAAATATACTAGCATGTACGTTTCTACAGAATCAAAATAAATACTAAACATGCTTAATAAGTCTAAAAAGTACAAGATAAGTTGCGAATATTTAAAATCAAACAAAACTATCATATGTATTTGACTATGAACAATATATCGAGATAATATCCAAATTCTAATAAGGAACAAAACAAACAAATTAAAATTAGATGAGTATCGCTGAAGGAGTACGGAATTCGTACTTAGAATAAGTAATGTAATACCCAAAATTATATTGCAAAACTGACTCGTTAAATTCCCTCAGTCGGAGCTAATTAAACATAATAAAATAATTAATAAATAAATAGTTAATCAATTGATTAAGTTTTACACATTTTTTTTCTCTAAGGCGAATTTGAAATCCTTCTGTTCTATATGAAATTCTACCTAAAGTTATACATAGATAAATATTCTAACTATGGTAACGTATATATTAATAAATAATAGCATTATTGTTCATTCCGAAATACATATAAGTATATTCACAAAAATATTCTTTCCATTTTTTTTATTACAAACAAATATTTTATTATATTATTATTATTATTATTATTTTCTGTCAAAATTTTAAAGTTACAAAAATATTAATTTAATATTCTAAAATGCTAATTACTAACAAAGATATACCAAAATATATTAACTAACAAACTAAATAGCATACAAAAATTAAAATTACAAAATTAAAACTAATACAAAAATTAAATAATTACACAAAAAAAGAAAAAGAGATATACTTGAAATTATGAGGTTTGCAGTCCGCCCACGTCCTCGACACCAAAATTTTTAACTAGGGATGTCCTTATTAAAAAGGTCCTCACACAAAAAGATTTTTTCAAATTAGGTAAAACCTTAATGTTTTTGTAAAATAAAACAAAAGGGTGGTCTTTCATATATAGACTAAGTGGAAAGGGGAGTTACAAGAGGTGAGTTATGTGAGACTTTTTTTTTTTAAAAAAAAGGGCCGGGTATCACATAGGTTCGATTTAATCTTGTGAAAATAACAAATTAACTTGTCGAAATATCAATATCATATGGGGATTGATATTTTTAAAAGTTAATTTAATATTTTTACAAATAAGATCCACTTGATCTTGTAAAACTATCAAATTAATTTATAAAAATATCAATTCTCTTTATTTATAAATCGCAATCACTTTTATTCAGAGTGAAATGTAAAAATAAACATTGTACTATTGATATATTTAAATATTATGTCTCTTATTTTTTATCAATACAAAATAAATCTCTTATTCTTTTAGAGAAAATTAACGAACCTTTTACTCTTTGAAAATTTGAATAATGAACCCTTTCGATGACAAGTGGCAAAAATTTAAATAACGAACCATTTGATGACAGCTGGAGTCAACACATTTTGGGCCAAAAACCCTTGTAATTGTAGTCATATTACCACCAAAGCGATGAACCTTGCTTCACTAAGTTTGAGCCCAAGCATATATTTATCATAAATGTACTATTCAATCCAAAAAACAAGCATAAACTCAAATATAATTTTATAGAATTGTGGGAGATACCTCTAGAGTATATAAGTTATATATCTTAATTTTATAAAATTCAGTTTATCTTAAGTTTTAGACTAAAGTATAGACTCTTTGTGGGAATTTTAAGTTTTACACTTTTATGTTTAAAACGTATTTAAATGTACTATAAAATTCTTTTTGCTTGATAAAATGCACTCTTTGAATTTTTTCGCTAGACAAAATACACTCTAAAATTCTTTCTGCTAAATAAAATGTACCCTTAATTTTGCGTATAAATATTTTAAGTAAAAAAATATTTTAAAAGACACTCAGATGCGTTCTAAACATTAATTTAAGTGATTTTTCAAAATAGGGATATGCTTTGTGCCTCAATTGCATTGGCTTAATGTTAGGCAAGATGAGCTGGTTGCATTAATTAAAGTCTGCCGTCTGGAAGGAGAAAACATTAGAAGCATCGAAAATTCTATCAAATTCTTTATAGTTTGTGCGTGACGTTGATTGATTAATGCATTTAAAAATCCTTCAAGATTTAATTATCATGTCGGACTGTTTTTTTCTGAACACAAACTTGGTAGACAATAGGATTTGTAGTTTATAAATCACAATTACTTTTATTCCGAGAAAAATGTAAAAGTGAACGTTGTACTATTGATATATTTGGATATTTTGCCTCATATTTTTTATTAAGGCAAAATAAATCTCTTGTTCTTTGAAAGAAAATTAACAAACCTCATACTTTTTAAAAATTTGAATAATAAACTCTTTGACGCAAGTGACAAAAATTGGAATAATGAACTCTTTGATGACAAGTGGCATTAACTTAACACATTTTGGACCAAAAAACTTGTAATTGTAGTCATATTACCACCAAAGCAACAAACCTGGCTTCACTAAATTTGAGCCCAAACAATATATTTATCATAAATGTACCATTTAACCCAAAAAACAAACATAAAATCCAAATATAATTTTATAGGCTTGCGGGAGATACCTCTAGGGTATATAAGTTATATACTTTAATTTTATAAAATGAGTTTATCTTAATTTTTTTTAGTAAAACTTAATGTTATGGATAAAAATATTATACAAAAATATGAGTAAATGTAAATTTTTATTTAATTTAAGGTTATGTAGCACCATTATTATAATATTGTAAAATAAATATATTTTTTTACAACTAAGATTAATTGAACTTTTATTATCATAAAATCAATAATAGACATCACCAAATCATAAAAAAATTTCATGTGTTCAAATATTTTGATATGTTGTTTAAATTTGTACGGTAGAATATATCTAAAAATACTTTAAAATGGATGAATTAACTCTATGACATATACTTAGTTAGATACCTCTCATACTAGTTAGATACCTTCTAGGGTATATTATTTTTACACTAATTTTTGTTCCCTATAATATTGTGGACAATTAAAATAAAACAATTTATTTTTTCAAATTTATATTTTTATAATTTAACAGATAATTAAATGTTAAATACCTTAACTATTTGTTTGCTATAATAAAATGTGTTGTCATTCATGTGATATTAAAACATAGTTAAGTAGCTATAAAAAAATGATTCTTCGCGTTTAAAATAACAGTTTTTCTTCATTTTATTATATACTCCTATTAATTAATTTTGAAGAATACTTGATATGATAAATTCATAATTAAATAGTCATTATTTGAAGAGAACTTCTGAAAATGTTTTTTTAGTTTCACCTTACTTTTGATTAATAATGATTGAATAAATTCTAATATTTGATCCCCCACTAACAAACTTTATCCAGCTATCTTAGTAAGTAGTAAAAAAAGACAATTAAAATATAAGAAAACATATTAAAATTTTAAAGTCAAATATTAAAGTTATATATCCATTAACACATTAATCACTATATTAATCACGTAGATCAATGTTTGATTAATTAATTTTTTTTTTATCTTTGTTTTATATTGTAAATAAAAAATTAGCAATATAAAAGAGCCATGGTGTTTCAATGTTTATTTTCTGTAATCAATAAATTACGAAACTCAAAATAATTTATTAATGTGAACCTAGTATAGTGTAATGGAAAATTATGAAACTCAAACAATTTATTAAATTTCTTATTTATTTTTCCAAATTTTCCAAGTTGAAAATATATTACTAATTCCTCCCGATATACAGTCTGTTACAATTATAATGTAGCCTTTCATGAATTTTATTTTAAGTACAATAATTACTGAGACATGTCACTGATAATGTGGTCGCATTACATGTTCAACAGAATCCAAGATAATTGCTCTGGCACGTAACAATCACCATATAATCATTATAAAAGTTAAAGCGAAACAGAGGACGGAACAGGAAGAAGACTGCTATTTTTATAAAAATTGTACGGGGATAGATATGACTGTTAACTAATCAAGGACTGGACCCTTTTGGAATGGAAGAAGACGCTGCTGGCGGAATTCCAGGTGATGGCTGAAATGGGAAAGGAGGGAACGTCGGGTTTGGCAGCGAAGGTGGCGGAGTAAAGCCTGGTATCGGCGGGAAAGACGGAATCGGAGGAAAGAATGACGGCGGAGAAGGTGCAGGCAAAACAGGAGGAAGGATCGACGGCGGAGGCGTAGGGAAAATTGGAGGAAGTGTTGAAGGCGGTGGCCGCAAGGGGTTTGGAATTAAAGGAGGTGGCTGCAAGGGGTTTGGAACTAAAGGTGGCTGAAATGGATTTGGAGGAAATCCAAATGTCTTCTGATTTGAAAATTCATCATTTTTAGGTACTGGCGGGAGAATGGGAACGTCCGGAAGTTGTGGCAAAGGGGGAAGCCTAGGCAGAATTGGGAGTGGTGTAAACTGACCCGGATTATCGATTGGGGGTATAATTGATGCTGGTGGATCTTGGAGTGGTGGTGGAAATGTAGGATCAAGATTTGGAGAATTTTCTGAATTTATCAGTTTCTTGGAGTTTAGGGTAATTGGTTTTTGGTTACATAGGTTTGGCTGTGTTAGGGGTTTAAATACGAGAAACCCTGCTGAGAAAATATGAGTTCCTGGCTCTCTTGATTTGAGGTGGAGTGAAGATGAAGTTGCGGTTGATGCCACAGCACAATACGGCTCGCTGCTACTAATCAGTTTTACAGAACATCCCTTGATTTTATTGACATGCTTGCTAACTGAGAAAGGTAATTCTACTTTGAATTCTCCATGCTTGTTTGTCTGCACTTCCTTCCGAAAACTTGGCTTTGATTTTGATATTGTGTCATCGCATTCTACTGCAACCAATGCGCCTGAAAAACAATAAAAATTAGAGCAACATGTTAGTGCAATAGACTAGAAAAGAATCCCAAAAAATTAATTCTTGTTACTAAATAAGGAAGAAATTTAACAAAAAAAAGAGAGGAGGTAAAATGGAGGTGAAATGAACCAGAAATGAAGTGGCTAGTCTTGGAGAAATCATTATGGAAACATGTGTCACAGTAGACAGTGCCCACAACAACTGCAGATGGAAGTTTCTTGTTGCTGGTACTCCTTGCATGAGAAGGATGATAATTGACTGTGAAACAGAGAATGATTAGAGTCAAAAGGCAAGGCATTCTAAAACCTAACATGACTTGAACTCTCCTCTATCGAATTCTGGAGATTCATCAACTTTTATAGGAGAATATAACCCTCAAGGCCCTCCCTCTTAATGTCAATCATGCAAAAACCAGTTAACTGCAAACTACAAGGTGTGAATGTGATAGTTAATAATCTCATATATATCCAAGACAGTTGGGTCCCGGACGGCTCACGAGACACTTATAGTGGCCACAAGTTTCATGGTGAGAAAGTCACAATAATAGGCCTAAGTTAGCTAGGAAACAGAAGAGGATCAGGGGAGAAGTACTGCATGCATGACTATGAATTTGCTGGCCGCATACTTCTTATTTGTGGATGATGGATGGGAATCACAAGATATACATACTTTTGGTTCACAAATATGATATATACAAACATGGTGCATTCGGTTCACAAATTCGATGCATAACATTATTCTTTCACATATGGTTGTTGATGGAAAATGTAAATCGTAATTCTCCGATGGCAGTTGTCAATCGCATCAAAAGAATTTTAAAATTTTTTGAACTAGTCTCGAAAAAGTTAAGTGTCACGGGATTCTTATAACTACTACTATAGCTAGTCAATTAGTCATGGTCGACAAAGGTCTCCTCTGCCTTTTGATAATCGAGTACTTCTCTTCTTTCTTAGTTCTGTCACATATTGGTCGTTCGTATGCGTGGATATGTATCACAAATGGCCTCGTCATCAATTCAGACAATGCTTTAATCAAATTCCTTAATTAATTAATCAATTTTGGTGTAAGCTTTGGACCTTAGAAATGAGATAAATATTATTGGTTACATGAACCAACAATACGTATAAAGAGGAGTTACTAATTCTTTCCAATATTTAATAAACAATACTATTTGTAAATACAAAAGATCACCGCTTTCTTCTAATTTGAAAAATAATATTTATTCCGTTTTTAAATATAATTTTTTTTATATTTTAAAAAAAAGATGATAATTTGCTAAAATAAAGTTTGTAAATATTTCAAAAACTATGACACCTTTTTCTCTATTCTAACTAAAGTTAAGATCCCGAAAGATTAACTCATTTGAACTTGATAATGATTTTAATGATAAGTGTTTAAATATAATTTATTCAATATTTTACAACAGTAATAATTTAATTTCATACCACGTGTAATTTATTATGCGCTTAATTGGTTTTTATTGTGAAATATATATTTATGTATATACAACTAAAGTGTATATATAAAAACACATTTAAAAATAAAATAATAATAAAAGAGGAGAGAGAAAATGTACATTTAAACACACACCTAAAGATAAAATAGAGGAGAGAAAAAATATTATAAAAAGAGGAGAAATAAATATTTTACTTTTGCTTTACCTTTTAGTGCATTTTTAGATGTGTACTTTAAATGCATACATAAATATACTCTTACAAGATTTCAGCCCCAAAATACAAGAAAAGGACAGGAGAATTAAACCATCAACAGGAGTACTTATTATACTGGTCGGTCAATAAACTTTTACAGCGAGATGGATTTCTTTTCCTTTATAGGCTGGGCTTTATTTGCCTTTTGTGGACCAAAAGTAAGAAAATAAGCCCAATACTATTTTTCGAACAATAGGGAATAAATACAAAAATAAGTGGGAAAATGGGCCATTTCATAAGGCCGAATCATAGAAGAATGCTTGAGAACATTTTGAATGGGTTCAATTCTTTGGGCCGTTGCGTAGGGTCTTGGAAGGGGAAACTAGAGAGGCCTGAAAAGATCACCTTTTATCAAGGATGATCATCATATGAGAACTTAAAAAAAGACAATAACGAAGTTTTCGCCAAAGGCCTTTTTTTGTTAAGGAACAGGTGTGAGAATTTAAGCCTTGGTAGCAGCAAATATTGTGTGTGTTTAATGTCTTAAACTAGTTTAAAAAATAAATATATTTAGAAATAAATATATTAATAATCTATATGTATATTCAGTGACACATCTAAATACACACACAAATAAATAAACGCCCTTGATAAAAAGAGACTACCATTAGTGTTTTGTCTCATAAAAGAGTTTCATTTACTAATATTTTTTGTTCTAAAAGAGTTGTATTTATTTTAATAGTAATATAAAATGATACACAATAAATATCCTCAACTTTATTATTATAATTTTATTATCATACCATTAATATTAAACTAATCATTAAATAAATTTAGAGATAAATATGGATAAAAAAATATATATACTCCCATTGTTTCAAAATATAAATTTGCTATTGAATTTTTAAAATCAATTTAAGATATTTTTAAATTCAAAATTAAAATAAGAGTTATTTAGTTCTAGTCAATATAATGATGATTATTTTAAATTATTTAAAAAATATTACTAATTATAAAATTTATAATTTTTGTACAAAAATTGCATTAAATTTAATAGATGAAATATAAAACGAATGCAATACTTTTGTAAGTTCCCGACTGAAGTCTCATTGCAATAAATTTGAGAGGGACGTTGGCAAAGGGAGGGATGAACATATTTAATTGCAAGTGTCAAGGGTTGAAAATCTACATGTATTTACTCCATAGTTATATCCATCTACATATCATTGTATATATTTGTCCAACTATATATCTCAAAAAAAATAAAAATAAAAAGTGTCATTAACTTATAATGGGTAGGACCCGTAGGGGGAGCTCAAATTCCCCAACTAAAAAATATCAATAATCAAGAAAACTCTAGTTTCGAGGTGATAAGGCTGGACTTTAAGGGCCTATTTTTTCATTGCCGTTGGCCGTTGGGATTGAAGTCCCTTTTGGTCGATGATCCATGTAATAAAAAGTTTAACGAAAGAAAATATTCTATCTTCTACCGTCTCCTTTTCGTTGTTAGTGTCTCTCCCAGTATACTCAACGCCATACCTTTCCGCATGCAAGTTAGGGGAGCTCAAATTCTGCGACTAAAAAATATCAATAATCCTGCTTCCGAGTTGTATTTTATACATTTATTCTTTTACATTTTGTACCATGAAATAAAAGACTAATAACTCTTTTTAGGGACTAATTTTGAGCTCCCATTTCCTCCTATAAGATGCATTTATTGAGTTTAATATAGTAACTCTATTGAATACTGTTGATTATTATATTTTATAAATATTACAAAATTATATAGCTGGATCATGTAAAAATAAGATGAGACTGCATCATTATGCACGCAACCACCAACATGAAAGAAGTTGCATGACTTTAATTGCTGGTGCTACTTGTTTGCCAAAGAACAATAGTGTCAGGTTCAGGACCCAAAAATTTAATTATACTTCTAATGCAGCCACCATGGTATGCAGGCCTGTACAAAACCGCGTAACTTGACCATATATAACTTTCCGATTGATTTCAAATACTCTATAACGTGTGCAAACTACTAGTCCGTCTTTATATCCCATTTCAATTATTTCTTTTTTAAATATGAGCCAAGTCCTCTTTCACGAGACGGAGGGAGTATTTGTTGAGCAATTTAAGAAAAAAAAATTAAATAACTGAATTTCATTAACAAATAGTGCAATCATCATTTATTATGATAAAGATATTTATTGAATTAATTCGTTAATTTTTAATTTGAAACATTTAATAAATTCAGTACTCTTTTAAAAAAAGATTACGTAAACTCGAATATGTGGCTTCGTAAATAAAGAGAGAATTTACAGCTATATTATAACCTTTGGTTGAATAGTCTAGTACTCTGGATGGATCTTGCATATACCCCTCATATTAATTGTGAGCCCTATCCACAAAACATAGCTATATATATATATTGGACTAGTAAGATTATAGATCTAGAGGCAACCATGTTAGAGCTAGAATTGTCGCTAATATTGTTCTTCCTTCCTGCATTACTCCTCTTGTTCTTCGTTTACCTCGAGTCCACTTTAATTCGCTAACTCATATATATATATGTATGTATGTATCAACTATTCTTTAGTTATGTTGCTGATGTTTAGCGGGCTGGGTACTCTCGAGTGGTTCGGTCTTGTGGTGCAAGAAGGTTTTGAACCGGCCGGTTTAATTTCAAAGTGTTGCTAAAATCAAATATGGATGGTGATTGAAGGTAGTACCTTAATTGTATTAAACCCCTGATTCAATTAAAACCAGGATCGAGGAATTACTAGTTTGGAGCTCCACTATATATAGATGTTATTACCTACGTTTCGTTTTCAATCTATTTATCAATAATATTATATTCACCCTTGCTAGCTTGATCTTGCACGTTTTATTGCTACAATTTAACTCTTTAATTTTGTAAAATATAACTAATATAATTCCTTGATCTGTCCAAGCTTTCTTTCAAAAACACAATATGCAAATAACAAGGAGAGTCTATAAATTCTTCTTGTATAAATCTGGAAAACTACTACATATTTATATGAGGGTGCATGCGTGCATGCATGTGCACTACCACAAGTTCAAATCCATGCAGCTTCATTTAACTCCTCCGCCTTAATTCTTATGATAGATGATTCTTCCGTCTAGGAAAAAGAAATACTCCATCCCTCAGAGAAAAAAGGATATTATTTGCCTTTTTTATTTTTTCAAAAAGAAAAATACTATATAAACCCATAAATTATACATGGATCTGCACTTATTTACATAATATGCATGCGTTATATCTGATATATCACAACAAAATCATAATATTTTGTGGTAAGATATGACAAAACTCTTCAAAAAAATAAAATAAAAAAAAATTCACTTCTTTTGACGGTGGTATAAAATAATATCATCATAATTTCATTATTATTTTGTCAATACTATTAAACTAAAAATTCAATAATTTAGGGCTATATATGAAACAAAAATATCTCTTAAAATTTGTAGATTTTTCAAATGGGATTCTTTTTAATGGGACTGAAGAAATATAATTTTAAGAAACAAATTGTCATATCTGCATCCACATTTTCCTACCAATGGAATGGGCGTTGATTTGAACTTATCCACGAGTAATTATTTAGTGGTCTTGGGATACTTGTCACGTGATGCTTTACACTACTCATGTACTGTCATTTCAACACTTAAAATGAGTAATTTCACTTTAAGTACTGAAATGATAGCACATGAGTGATGTAGGACATCACATGACAGGTGGCCTAGAAGTATTTAATAATTTTTCCTCATCCACCCACATATAAGGACTGAAGTGAAAGAAAAAGTAAAATAAAAACTTAGAAAATAAATGCGCCAAGTTTCTTTTGTTTAAAATGAAAATATTTGGACAAGTAAAATTGGACGAATAGTTTATTATTATCGAGTGAAAACTAGAAGTAAAGCCAGAGGAATTGAACAATCTCTCAATTAATATATAATTAATGAGTAATAGATACATTAAAGCACAAACTAAAAGTATTGGACATGGAATTACAAACCATGCGCTGCCGTATCATGATGCAACAGTCTTTAGGTGCAAACTTATTCGTTAATTTCAGAAGGATGTAATTACTAATTTAATTGTGGTTTACCATCTGTGTAAGAATTAACACCAGCCGATCGATTGGCAAATTAAAGGACCTGCCATTAATTAATGTCAGTTTTCTCCGTGAATTTTCATTTTGTAGAAAGGAGAATACTAATATTTAATCATTACAATGGATTAGTGTGCAAACTTTATAAAGTTAATTAATACAAGTAAAGCGTAACATTATTTCAATTGAACATATATATGTTTTTTTTTGTTACATTTATATTTAGGGAATTGATATTTTTATATGATTTTTTGATAAATTCATACGGTGGACCTCACAAAATATCTCTAACGACGGTTTAATTGTCATTATACATTTATAACAACACTTTTGTGGGATCCTGTATGTAATTTATCAAAAAACCGTGTAAATTTTTCAGTTTTTTATATTTATTACTCTTGAAAATAATATGTTAATATTAATCTATTATTTTCTGCTAAGTAGTTGTTCACATCATCTCAACTCATTTTCAACTTCTCCTATTTAATTTAATACTGTATAAAATATAGAGGTGGCAAATATGGCTGATTTAATAAATAATAGGTTATTAATAGAAAATTTTAAGCGGGAAATTGAACCCTTTACAGCTCTCTCTCTCTCCTCTCTCTCTCTCTCTCTCCATTTGAATGAATTATTACAAGTCAAACAAATGGTATTATAATAACATTTATGTACGTTTTTATTGTTTATAAAAATTTTAAATCTATTTTTTTGTGAAACAAATGGTACTATTTCAGTACCAACAAAAATTTAACCAGTTTTAGGGAACTAAATAAAAAAGATAGGTACCAATATATAAAATATTTACTAAAAATACTGCTGAAGAAATGAAGACTTGGTCTTCATAGTAATTAAAAAACGAAACAGATATTAAGTCTTAACTATTCCAACCCCATCTGTACGTATTGAACAAAAGAAAAAAACAAATAAAAGAGGAACAAAGTCACCAACTGTAAATCGACAGAAATTATGAGCTCAACTATCAGCCCATAATGCACTGTCATGTTGGTACCACAAGGCAACTATGAACATGGAATACCGCTTCACTTGCGACAAAACTAGAGTTTCAAACCCCAAACTCCAAAGTATGAAATCTATATGCATAATAATATATGCATAATAAGTAGCACAAAATCATCTCTCAAATCTAAAATTTAAGAATACAATTATACAAACCCAAAATCTAAAAAATTCAAAAATTATTTTTTCTGTCTTTTATTTCATTTCAATTTTTTTTTATATATCTATATTTCCCTATCATATAATTATATAATTATCCCCATCTCTTATTCCCATTCGTATTTTAATTTATTTTGTATTCTTTAAAATTCATATTCTTGGTTAAAAATAATATTTAATAATAATATAATTAATATATTAGTATATAATATATAAAAAAATTATAACAAAATCCGAATCACGAGTTAGTTTAATTACAATACATTCTGTCACCTAAATATGAACCTTAGTAACAAAACATACGGAATAAATGAACAGTGACAAATCAGGTGGTATTTTGAAACTTGTAGATACTAATATATATCAGCTTTTAAACCTTCTTAATACATTACATACACGTATATATAGGTAGAAAAAACTGAAAAACAACATATAGTTGGATCAAAATATAGCTCCATAAAAGCTAGAAACTAGCTAGCTACTAATTGCATAAAAGAGAACGAAGTACGAGATTTCACCGAGAGATTAAACTCAACTGCTTTTAAACAAAGACAGCTACAAAAAAATCATCCTTTGCATAAAGAGTAACCACAAAGTGATCGTCAACATTGAAATTATAGAGCAGTAAATTATTGAGCAATAACTTACTATATAATATTAGTATGTCCAATATAAAGAGATTACAAACATAAAAGGAATTACAAAAACTTGACATGACAAAGGGATTCAATAAAATAAAATAACTAATATAAAGGGAATAAATGATTCAATTACCTAATCACCAACACTTGCTATGATAAGATTTTCAAAATTTTCAACAAGTCCCTCGTCCTCACATCGTCCTCACATCTAAAATTATACAAAATATAAAAACAATCAATCTCTAATATAAATGAACACATATAATGATATAAGATAAACTTTACCTTTTCTCAAGCCATCTAACCAATTCTAGGTGCATAACAAGGCTTCGAGATTCTTTGGCAAAAGAAAAGTGCGATATTTTTCAATTATTCTCCCCCTATACTGAAGGTTGACTCTGATACAACTCATGAAGTTATAGGAGTACATAGAATACCAAGCACCATCAAAGAAAGTTCAGAGTATCTATTCTCATTTGCCTTCCAAAAAGTTATGATGTCCAGGGGCGGATCCAGCTTATGAAGTCAGTGTGGTCAAATTTAAAATAAACAAATTTCCATAAAAAAATAAAAATAAAGTAAAATAAATTACAAAACTAAATAATATCCAAATATTATTTATAGCAACATTTTTCTAAATTTCATTACTTAAAATTATGGAATGATAGTCTTATTTTTATTAGTTACAAAAATTCACAAGCAATTACCAAAAAAAAAAACACGTTAGTAACTACAAAACAATTGATACACAAAAATTATACACATAAATATAGATATGGAATAATATACTACTGTTATCTACTAGTACCTTTCTCAGAAAATGACTTTTGTTCTTGAAGATAGTTGAAGTAAGTGTCCAAACTAATACGATCGGAGAGCATCTCCTTCTAATGATAGAGAAAAGCGTATGTGCAAAAATAGTTAGCAAAATTGATGCTCTTGTCCACGGATTTTGCTTTCACTGGAATGGTCCGCAGTCTGCTGCACATTGTGTGTTCATGAGGAGAGAGAGAATAGTACCGAAGAATCGCGTAGAGAGAATTTACTCTACTTCATTTATAGTACTATATTTTAAATAGTATTTAATTTTAAACCTTACAAAACTGTTGAGTTTGGTTAACTAGGCTTCTATTGCTTTTGTTAATGCACGTGTATGGTGTATCCTACCATCAAAAAAGTCGCAATATGGGATTATTAATGCCTTTTAAATGAGCCACCACCATTAAAAGGAAAAAACCGCAAAAGAAGCGGAGAAAATAGGAAAAGTGGAGAAAAAAGACGGTGAAGAAAAATGAGGAAGAGTGCATGAAAGAAGGAGAAAAGACGAAAGAGTTGGAATAAAATAATAATGGGCTTTAATATTCAATTATAGAAAACCAAAATTTGTCACAAAAAGACAAAATTACACCTCTATTTTCTCATTTACAGTTATTAATGCACATTTCACGGTAGAAATCGCTCTTTATTTCTTCTTGAAAACTCAGTGGGGTCAATTGACCCCACTGCCCTAACGTAGGTCCGCCACTGATGATGTCCAAATCAAGATTCTCTTCGACTCCTCCAAGTAAAAATTCAATTCTGTCTTGAAACGATTAGTCTCATGATGTCGACTTTGGAATGAATCGAATTCGCTTCTCTCATTTCTTATGATAGGTGACTTGGACATAGAACTCATTGAAGATTGACTAGACGGAGCACACAGCAATATTTTTGTACTCCTCACAAAGGTTATACAACTTGTCTAGAATCTTTAACACTATCATGATACGTTGTAGGACAAATTTTTGAGAAAGCAAATTCCTCCATCTTCAACTTGTAGCGAGGATCAAGAATACTCGCAAAAGATAATACCATGCTATAACATTTCCAGTATTTCTCAATTTTTTTCATCACCTCTTCTGCCATCAATTTCATGTATTCATCTTTTTTTAATTGCAAATAAAGTTTGAGGTTTCGGATTTAGCTTCAACCACATAAACCTTTCGATCCACACGTTAAACATTTATTCTTCTTATCCTATCATTTCCAATCGCCAAGTTCTCGTAGAATTGCCAAAAATCACGAGTGATTTTCCTTTTAAGTTTTCTACTAACTAAGGAAGAGTAAGAACCGATTTCGCAACTTAAACTGCACCAGAGAAATCGCACTAATGGTTCTGATGACATATTGTAGTTTTTTTCAGTTGAAATCGCGCCTCTTAATTACAGTTGTGGTTGCAATTGTGGTTTTAATATAAAAATTGCACCCCTTAAGGAACCACACCCTATTAGAGTTTTAAGTTTTTAATATTTCTCATACTTTTGTATATGTTTAAGAGTTTTTTAAGTTCTATTTAAATATGATTGTAAATTTAATTTTGAAATATGTAATTTTGCATAGTCTAAGACTTTAAATTTGAAATAATGGTTGTACTTTAGTAATGTATGCATATTTCAATTTGAAGAATTAGAAGTTTTGAATTAATTTGTTATTGGTTTTCAAGAATTTAACTTTTTGTAATTGCGTATTATTTATAATATCAAGCTAGGCAGCTAGCAATGTTTGAGATTTTTTTGAAATTTGAAAAGTTTGATATGTTTATTATTTTTTTTCAATTGATTTTCGAGTCGAAATCGCACTGCATCCTTAGAAACTGCCCTGCACCAATCCAAATGATTTCATGTTACGGTTTTTGATTCAAGCAACTAAATTAAAGTGGTTTCATGTGTTTTCATTTGGAACCGCACCATACTACACCTACTAACAACAGAGCTGGACTCATCATAGAGGAAAAGAAAACAAGTGATAAGTTGTGGGTTTGGTATGAATTAACCATTGTGGACAAATTAAAGTGAATTTGGTATGAATTAACAATTATGAAAAGATAATTTAATTAAAATATATATAGTATTTTAATTTTATCAGACCAATATAAGGTGAGAAAGCAAAGTCCTCTCCCGCTTTATTTTTTATTATTCATTTAATTTAACCCATTTAAAATTTATTAAGATAAATGAATAATTTTATCCATTAAATTATGGGTTGGTGTACAAATTAATGGGTTTGGGTAATACTTTGCCGGCTCTAAAATTAAAATGTATGGTTGAGTTGAGTCATCTCCCTACCCTACCATATATTAACCTAGCTAGCTATTATTAGGTGGTAAATATCAACTTAGAGACCTTTAGCGCGCATGTGTAGTGTGGGAACATGTAATGTCTAGTGCTGAATTGAAAATTACAACGTCTACCCGTGGTGCCTTGCTCAAATCTTCCTGGATTTCATATATGTAGCTAGCCTTCTATATATAATATTATTCTGTTCAGATATCTTAGCTAGCTATTTAATTTCTCTGCATTCAATTCTCAGGTCATGGAGAATTTAGACATCATCAACGATGATTTTCTCTCATCACTACCAAAAGAAAACTGGTGGGGAGATTTAGACCTCTACCAAGTTGACGGCTACTGGTTTAGGCTCCCATATCTTCAAGGAACTCATAACTTTCTTAAACACTTCAACCCACTTCCGAATGACGTAATCTTAGCTTCTTTCCCCAAAACCGGCACAACATGGCTCAAATCTCTCCTCTTTTCCATCATTAATCGCTCTTCCAAACACTCCTTAATCTCTAATCATCCCCACGAGCTCATTCCATCGCTAGAGCTTCAAGTCTACGGACCTAATAATCCACTTCCTCCTAACAATGTAATTCCTTCAAGTGATGGCACTACTACTAGGATCTTTAGTACACACATACCTTACCATATTCTAGCCAAAAGTGCCCTCCATAAATCGGAGAATAAGGTTGTATACGTTACAAGAAATCCAAAAGACGCCCTCATTTCGTTGTGGCATTTTGTGGGGAAAGCGAAATTGAGGCATGGCCACTAGAGTTGGCTGTGGACAAGTTTTGCAGCGGCGTTCTACCCTATGGTCCTTACTACAATCACGTTTTAGGGTACCGAAGAGAGAGCTTGTAGAGGCCATAAAAAGTGTTCTTTATCACCTATGAAGAACTGAAGAGTGACACCAAGAATCAAGTGAAGAGATTGGGTGAGTTCTTGGGTTGTCCTTTTGAAAATGAAGAGGGATTAGTGAAGGAGATTGTGAAAAGTTGTGCTATTGAGACGTTGAAGGAGCATGAGGTGAACAAGTCTAGTGAGTTGCCAAGTTGGTTTGAATTGCCTTATAATTCCTTCTTCACGCAAGGTGAGGTTGGGGATTATAAGAATTACCCGAGCTCTGAGATGATGGACCAGATGGATGCCATTACACGGGAGAAATTTCATGGGTCGGGTTTCATGTTCGGAATTTAGTTTGTGATTTAGTAATAGTATGATATTTAATTATTTATGGACTCTGCATGCATGAGGCTTGTCTACTGCAATAAACTGTTGCGTTTGTTTCTGTTTTCCCTTCAGCCATATAATATAATCATTAATACAATGAAGTCTTTTCTTTTTCATTTTTCTTTGGGGAGTTTATATTGCAAGCGTTCTTTTTCCATTTTCAACCCAAATACTGCAACAGATATTTGTACTATATGAATTGAATGTTGTACATATGCACTTACACTTAAAAAGGAAGTTTGACCCTGGAAATATCTTTTCCGTTTTGTATAGGGGAGTGCGGGCCATTGTCGCAAGTGAGAGGACATGGGAACATTACTGCTGAAAGTAAAATACACAACATTTCTTCCTTGATAGCGTCGTTCTTTGAAGTTCAAACAGTAAACGCCTGTTAGTTTACACACAAAAACCAACAGAATGCATCACAACTGTTTTCTCTTGTTAATGATATATCAGAAATCATTCTACCTTCCTTTCAGCAGAACAAATAAAAGAATATAAACTTAAAAATACAAGCCCTCTATAGTTGATCACTTCCCTCAGGCACAATCAAAGCTGAAAAGATACAATAAAAATATATCTAACACAAGAACTCAAAAAAGTGGCTTATTATACAAAGATCCTTCGAAAGGAAGAACCAACTATGGATTCTGTAGATATACCCAAAGGGAAAGCAAGGATTTCCCAGCTGCACCGAAGATTCATCCAACAAATAGAGAAACTAAAACCCCCTCCCAGTCGTACTTTCCTGTGAACTTCTCTCCGAACCCCAAATTGTACTGGATAGAGGCCATCACTCTCAGGTATTCAGTATATTGTTGCATCAGCAGGCTTCCAAGAATATGCCCAGGTAAGGTAATATTCCATGTGGTATAGAAGTGGAAAATGAACAGAGGCATAGACGGAGATTCTAAGGTTATATTCATAGAAGTTCCTTATCATAAAAAGCAAGAAGCTGCTTCACATGATTATGCCAGCCGGCAACATTTTGTCCATCAACAGTAACCCAGTCAACAACAGTTGATGCTGGTTGTTACCACCATTCATCAAGCTGCACAAAAATGTCATGGCACGAAGAACTAAAATTAAAATAAGTAGAAAACCATTAAACAAACAAATAAAAAATCAAATGGAGTATTGTGTTTTACCACTTTCACCCTTCGGAAGAATAAAATGGAGAAAGCAACCTAAGAGAATGAACATAGGGGATAAAAACAGCCAATTTACTGGCATATGTGTAGAAAGTTTTTACAAAGTAAGCCACGTTATACATAAGGCAGGAAAGCGGAAAAGAATTGCGGACAGGATTTAATATTCAAGTAGGTTCTGCCAACAATAACACCGATGATGATTTGACTGAGGCATGGTGTTTTAAGGCAATGGTAAATAAGAGCTCGGCACTAAAGCCGACAAATGTTTAATTGATGACAAGACACCTTCAAGTAATACAATGGTTATACCCGGCGCACAAGACTCTTCCAAATAGCAAGGTGCGGGAAAGACAATTTCAAGTAATATACTTGTAAATTTTACTTATCAAAAAACAATATAGTGATAAATTTTATGACTTCAGTTGCGGTGAAGTGTTGATTACTTACCAGCCCCACGACCATATTTGCAATCTTCATGGCATTTCTGAGCATTCATAACTCTCACTCTTCAGTTCAGGCAACCATTTCTCTGCAACAGTTTTCTCTTGGTCAGCAGCCAAATTTAAACAATTGCTTGTTGTCCTGCAACATGCAGTCATTGAATGTCAAGCAAGCTGTGTTATTCCAAAACACATAATATAAGTAAATGAAAAGCAGATAGTCTGTGTTTTATGAGTGGGTGAACAGTGGGTTCAATGCAGAGAACTGAGCCCCACACACAAAGAAGTTGTTTAGCATCGGACCTACGCTCAATTGGAAGAATAAGCTCTAAGAACAGATTCCATAAGAGAAATATGATTATAGCATCAACCTAATGACAAATATTCAGGAAAAGACCATGCATTCTCTCCCCTTTCATGGGTGTAAAACCCATTTAATTTACAAAACCACACATTTTCACTGGTTTTTTTGATTGCTTTAAATTAATAGGGAGCATGAGTAAAACAATTCTTCTGCAATTAATGTTCTAACAGGAAAAGGAACAAGATCGGCTGCACCTTTCATACTCTTGTTGCACATGATAAGCATGATTGAACAAAGCATGACCACTTTCAACTAGATCCTGACGAATATGGACCAAATTGATTGCCTTTGCCAAGTCGTCCGATACACAAGATTCTGAACCGCGAAGTTTCAAACAGAACTTCATAGATTCCAACACCCATGCTAAACCAGCATCTGAACCTTCCAAACCTGATACAATGCAATTCAGTTGCATAAAACATGTACTGCGTATGAGAAAAGAAAAAGGTGGGGAGAGCAATAATACAGGAAACTAGTAGTGATATATCACACAGAATGCCATCAATTGCAGGAACAGGAGTTTACACGAGAAAAAACCAAGAGGTGTAAATACCTTCTAGTATTGCCATTCTAAAATATAGAAAAAATTTAAGTAAAAATGGAAAAACAACTAAGATAATGATCACCATTTATTGATGTCAATTTTTTTTATAATAAAAATGCTATTAATGACTAACATGTTCAAGAATTATTGGTTTCAGTAAATCTTCAAAATGTAATAACAGAGAAACCTATTCATTTGATGATGTGATCACTCCAGCAAACAAATTTTTACCGTAATTCCAATTCTAATTCTCTGTGTACCCCATGTTCGCTTAAACCTCTCACATACTTGAGGCTACTCAAGAAGAGGAAAAACTTGAAGCATTATAATCCATGCAATATTTATCACACTTTTTAAACATAAACTAGAACACACTGCAGCAGGGTATTGAAGAGCAGCAGAAACACGACATATGGAAGGAATAACAGATGGATCTCTAGCACCGGCTCTTGCCGTCAACATATCAGCATTTTTTCATCAGCAGCAACTGCTTCAGGGCCTGTAGATCCATTGGCACCCATGGATTCCAAGGGCGCCTGGTTAAAGATTTAATGATGCGTGAGATTTATCCGACTAATGTTATGGCGACACTTTTTGAGACAAAAAATTTAAAATCCCTCCTATCACCATAAATTAAATTGTGTTAAATTAAATGGCATACGAGTGGAGCTTAAATAAGTGGTAAATGATTTATATATCGACAAAAGATATTATAAAATTGGATTGCAACTTATATAAAATTATAAGAAGATTAATTATAAGAGATAGAAAACATAATCTTCTTATATTCACTTACATTGATATTTATAATCAATATAAATTTATTATCATATATAATAAAATTCTAAATTTTTTTTGTCTCAAATCAACACCTACCAAACAACATAACTCGAGTTAACTTATTTGATATTGTCTCCCAACCCTAGTGATTGCCAGGTTTATTTATTAAGGTTTTGATATTCCATTTTGAAATTTATAAAAAAAAAATGTTAGTTTAATAGTAGTATGATAATGAAATTTTGATAACAACTTTGAAAATGTTATGTTACTTTATATTATTAATAATAAAAAATAATAGTTTTTGAAAAAAAAATAACAAATTAGATTCTATTTATAAATTAAATAAAAGTTATATAAATATATATATATATATGGAGAAATTGGCGTCGAAAATATTTTTTTTCTACAAACACTGACTACACATGAATAACACTTGACTACGTTGATGACAATTGCATAAAGAAAAGAGGATTGTTTATTAATTATAAAAGATTATTCTCTCACCCACCACCAAACCAGGAAACTTACAGGTCGCTTGATTTCCGCGTTTTCATAGCTTTTCTCGCCGAGAAATCCAACACTCATACATCCATTCCAGGGAGATTCCGGAGCATCTCACTTCGGATTTCTAGGCTTCTGTCCAGCTACAGGAAAATATCGAATCATCTACCCATTCTCTCTCCTTTAACTCTCAAGGTACTTTTGTTCTCTTTCCCAATTTTTGATTTCTCGTCCCTAATTTTACTGTTTAGAAGTTTCTGATTACAAATTAATCTTATAATCTGACATGGGGAATCTTGGTTTTATTGATGAATTGAATATTGTCTGTATGTATACTTTTGGAAATGGGGTTCCGTGCAATTCTTTTTTTTTTTTTAGATTATCTGAAACAGGATTGCTTGATTCTTTCTTGCATGTTTGGCTTTCAAATTATATTCTTCAATGGGTTATCTATATATTTAAAGCTACTTCGAGACAATTTGTTGCCTGATTCCATAAAAACTGGGCGAAAAAAGTTCAAACTTTCCAGCGTAATTTATTATTTGGGTAGTTAAATTGATCAATTCTCTTACCACGTATTACATCAGTTGTATATGTTATGTTTAGTTTATTATGATGTGCACTGCTGTTTGATTGCACAAAAAAATTTGTGTTTTTGTTCAAGTATTTGTTTGGGTTTTATTCTGGCTTTGGACAAAATGTATGTGGTTAGGATTTTCTGATTCACTTGAAAAAGGATGAGCTTTGATGGTTTATGTAATGCATAACAGATCAGTTATTTTTGGAAGATGATAATATCAGCTATGGTGGACGTTTTTAATACTCGAATTACTGTTAATTTTCAGGCAAAAAGATATATCTAATATTTAATTCAGGTTGTAATACAAAAAGGCCTTTGAGTTTGTCAGAGAGGGAGAGGGCGAGGGTACTGGTTCGTGGAGGCACTCAAAGTCCTGCGAGCTCAGGGTCCTCTCTCATCTTCCCTATTTATCCTCAAGCTCTTATGCTGCAAAGTGCAAACGTTACTTGCTTAATATATATGCCTACAGCATTTGGGTTTAGTCGGTGAGATTGGAAGACACGGTGAATATCCGAAGTGATCTATATTGATTGAATTTGATACCATGGGTGCTGTTTGTTGCTGTCTGCGTGAGGAGTGTGAAGATTATGCTAATCTAAACAGTTCAGTTTATAGGAACTGCATATGCCTTCGTTGTTTTGTTCAGAATTTCTTACACATGGTATGTTTTATAACTCTTTCTTGTTGCTTACTGCCACATGTTTGATGTTCTGTTATATTTTCTCCGAGAGCTTCGTGAAAGTGAGCTTCATTCATGGTAAGGTTGTTGTATTGTTGTCAAATTGTAAATCTGTGGTTGGTTATTGGATTATATCTTTTGACACTGTAGATATAATTTACCTATATTTTCTCAACATGATTAGCGTAATAGAAAAAGTAGTTGAAAGATTTTTAAAATAAATGGATTATAAGTTTACAAGAAGCAATATTCATCTACATATTCATGTATTGAGATTGAAAGTTAGAAATTAGGATATTATTGAACTATGGTCTTTATCTTCAAGATTATCCCAGTCTATAACATGTGTATATATATAAAATATCAACCTTTCATAATGAATGAACTAACCCAAAAGAGGGTAGAGATGTTAAAGCATAAAGTTGTGTGTCTATTTACATAAAAAATTTAGTTCTTTGAAGATTTACCTGTTCATTTAGATTTTAACTCCAACTTGTTAGCATTGAGTATCACATTTTAAGTGATTTTATATGCACCTCAAAGTTGAGTGAAAGAAAATAAGAATCATTATAGCATTTACAGGGAGGCCAAAGTATAAAAGGACTACATTGCGTGTGTGCAACTTTTTCCTTTCAAATTTGACAAAAGTAAGAGTAAATATTGTTATCAGCTTAATGTGCCTTCAAAGCAAGATTATAGTAGGTGTTGAATAAAGAAGGGGTTATACCTTGTTCAATGGTGGACTTCTTTTAGTGTTAGAAGACAGTTGTACGAGAAGGCATGTATAGTAGTTCCTTTATTTATTTACCGATGCTTTTGGCTCCTTCATGACAATAGACATTTTGGATGAGTATGGTGTTTTTGAAAGTTAAAGGATGTTTTTCTTTTGATATCCAATTACTTTTGGTTGTTTGAGATAATTTATGCTTGATGGATTCTTTTTAGTTTCTTGGAGACAATGGAGGTTTGGTTCATCTCCTTTAGATTTATAATTTTCTTTTTCCCCCTTCCATTAGTTTGGCATGTTCTGCTTCCATGAGGTTGAGGATTCAGCTATTAATTCCAATAGCAGAGGGCTCAAAGGCATCTTTGCTTTTAGAATAAAGAAAAACCTAGGTGACGATGTACCATTCAACTTCATCTAATTCCTCTGTAGGAATGCCTGAACCACATAGTATTTTGGGTTAGGGTTAGCATAATTTAACTTTTAGTTTACATTGCAGTTTTGCACATGAAGTACATAATTATATGGAGAATGAGTACTTCATGGTGGAGCAAATTAACTTGCAAGAATTTTTGGTTATGGTTCATTGTAGCAAGGATTACAAACTTACTAATAGCAATTGTCTTCACAACTCAACTTGTTTTATGTTTCTTTCTGTTGTGTAGTATGTATCATTATTTCGAAGAGGAGAAGAACAGACCAACTCTTCATCCATTCAAGGGACAGCATCTTTCAGTTCAACAGCATCTGACAGCTCTCTGTCTGACATGTACCGATCTCCTCCAAGGCCCTTGCCTTATGACGCCGACACTAGGTATTTCCGCTTGCAGCGGGATGGACTCATCTCGAGACGGGAGAAAGGATCAAGTCATTCACAGGAGGAATCTAATCCACTGAGACGAAGTGACACCGATGCAGATTCAGAGCCTTTAATTATTGCAAACAAATGGAATGAGTCTACATGTGAAGAAGGATCAAAAGAACATAATTCCAAGTCTGCAGTGAAGCTATCATCAGGGAAAATGTCAACTGGATTTGCAAATATTTATTCTTCTTCTTCAGAAGATGAAGATGTCTGCCCAACGTGTCTTGATGGTAGGTTTTCATTTAGGTCAGGATAGGCCCTTACCTATTCGCTCAATTATCGACATGCTCAGTGTTTGTCGCTTACATGCTAAGACCAATGTAGATATCATGGACAAGTTGAATCAATTTGTATTATGCATTAGCGGATTGAGATATTGTTTTTATATTATTTTTATTGTATGTTGTGATGGTTGTTACAAATAAAACTGTTGCTGCATTCACCTTACATGCACACAACTACATTATTTTAGAAATTTAAAATATCTTGATGCTTCTGGTTGATAACACATGGTAAAATTGTGGAGAATCAGGGTTATTTTGAGCTCAAAGATTGATTTAGATTACTCCAGTAAGTGAATGAATAGACTTCATCTAAGATGTAATTTGCACCTGTTTTTCTTAAAATAGTTGTTTTTTTTCTTAAGAACAAAATTCAAGAAGAGTAAAAACTTTTGCTTATCCAGAAACTAATGGAACAGGCTAACACCGAGTGACTCGATCTTTCCAAATTGTCCAGAATGTGTTAATCCATATAAATCTTCAAATTTTCTCTATAATTATGGGTCTAACAGTGTATATTCATTGAAGTTTTTGGGTGGATTCACATTCTCCATTGTTTAATACAATGCCTCCTTATTTATTTCCATATCTTATAAATTTTATGCCTGCTACTGCAAAACAGAACTAAGATGATTGACGTATTTGTGTTCGTGAAGAAAGCTTTATAAAGGGGCATATATGTCAAGTTAACCTGCAAGTCCGACTCAGCATCCTTCTGTTCTGAAACTTGTTGTTTCTTCGTTTCAATAGAGTAATATTCATGTACATTATTAATGTATCTCAGGACTTTTAGAATGTTGATTTTCATGGCTTCTGTATTTCTTTTGTTTGCAGAGTACACTACTGAAAACCCCAAGATAATTACACAATGCTCTCACCATTTTCACCTCGGTTGCATATATGAATGGATGGAGAGAAGTGAAAGCTGCCCAGTTTGTGGCAAGGTAATACTTTTTCTTTTAGGTTATATGAACTTATTTTTTCAAATATAGTGTTGATTATTCATCAATTTGGATGTTTTCATCATTATGGTATATTGTATCTGTTTTGTTTTCTTTTACAACAAAGGCGTCCCATGCCTCACTTACATATTATTTGAATTTGTCTTTTTTTGGAAGGTTATTTCATATTTTACTGCCTAGAACCTGACGTGGCTTTCAGCCCAACCTGATTTAAAATAGTTATGGTGGTGCTGGCCATCCATTTGTTAGGTTGAATAGAAATCTCTACGCTCCGTCTGCCCTTGACAGATGCAATGTTTTCCTGTCAAATTGGTGCGAATAAGTGTTAGATGCAACTTTCTTTAAATGGGAATATCTGTTTATGTGTCAGTCGAGAAAATCTTTTGAAATTGGTTACTGATCATGAGAAACTTGATGCGAAAAGACAGAAGGGTGGTTCAAGTTTTGGTTATACAGTTGCCCAAAGTAAATGCTTGAGTGCAGTATCACTAGGATGTTGAAGAAATTTAATACATCTTGATGCCATTCTTTTTCCAAAATTTATGTTTCTTTCTACTTTTCATCTCGCACGAGATTTGATCCACTTCAACCCAATATGAGATGGTAAATATGCTCTTACTCAAAGTGACTCCTGCAACTTCCTTTTTTATAATTAGAGAGGTTAAATCTGAGTTTTTTAATTTTCAATGGTATTACATAAGCCCTATGCAGTTTGAAACTTTATTGAGGTCAAGCTGTATTTAATGATGCATGGCTGGACTTGCATGTTTGAAGTACTTCAGTTTTTGTTGAAGCATCCAATCATAAAGCAATTGATAAAGAGTGGAGTTGCACATTGGCTTTATTTGCTGAACTGCAATGTGCAAGGTTTGTTCAATGTGGGAAAACTCTGAACATTCCCCTCCCTGTGGTATGAATTGTACACACCACACAGAATTTATTTTAGATAATATGGGAGATGAGTGATTGCTGGACCTACAATGTGGATGAAACTGCCTACTTCAGTATTCTATGTTGGATAATTCAATTCAAACATGGTAGTAGGAGTAGTTCACTGTATGTATATATATATTGGTCAAGGAGACATTTTGTCCATTATGAAGCAACATATACTCAACAGTTACACATTGAAAGTCTCCTGCAATAAGATTATGTATCTTGCTATATCAATGAATTATTATTAACTCCTGGACAAAATTTTATTTGGTCTGCTTTTCTAGGGAATGGAATTCGACGAGACAACTTGATGCTTCAAAGGTGCATGTCATGGGTGAAACCAGCTACAAACTGCTAACTGTAAAAGAAAAGTGGAAGAAAAAATTGTAGTCATTGTGAATACCGCTTGGAACAGTGTTTTGTCATATATAGTAATCCTGAAATTTCTTTTTGTTCCAATCCTTCATAAGCACAATATTCTCCTTAATGTGTTGCTTTTCCTGCTCCTCTTCACTGGAGGGAAGTTCTGGTTGCAGTTCTGTTCCTTACAGGAAAGAGGGGATTTGTGTTTAAATCAATGAGTGAAATAAGGACCAGCATAGAATATGAAATGCCTGCAAATTTGTTTTTTCTTAGTTCACGTTTGGATTTTCTCTTCCAAATTTTAACCCAACAACTGTGTAACTCTTTGAGGAACTGCGGGCTGAAATACATAAGCGAGGTGGTCGTCTCATGTAATTTTTATGCCATTCATGTAACATGCCTTTTGTATATAAGAACTATAAGGTCAACTGCATTTCTTTTCTTCAAGTAGCTTGCTCTGGAAACTAAAACTCGATTATTTCTGTGCACATTGAACTAAAAACAGAAGGACATCCATTTGATTCCATGTATGCAGGTAATTCTGAGCTTTCACCACATACAACTTTTAACTCATTTAAGTACATTTTAAACCAGATTAAATGCCAAAGTAAACTGGCTACTTATGGTGAAAAGAGCAGAGTGCTTGATTTTCTGAGTAGACATTCCCAATTAATAGGCACGCTATATATACACCATCACACTGAAAATATAAACTCATGGCTGGGGATAATGGCGCCTCCATCAGTTTTATTGGTTAACATGACGAAGCATCCAAGGCGGAATGTGTGAATTTGAACAAGGTGGAGCTTGAGCTCCATCTTCTTCTCTTATCACTCCTATTTGGAACGTACCACTGCAGAATTTTAAAGCACAACAAATCAATATACTCTCCTGTCCACAAAAACAATCACATTGCAAAATTCTAAAATTTAAATTGTGGTGTGATTTTTTTTTATTTTTTATACTTTTTAAGTGGTTTATAATATTAAATATTGCATTAAAAAGAATTGATGCTGATATTGGCAAAGCAAAATTGATATTATCAAAAAAATAAATGTTTCAATGTAAGATATCAAAAACAATTGCAAAATTATCACTATATATTTGTTCTGACAGTATAATTTTAGTTATGACAATATCAACAGCCTAATAAAAATTAAGTAAATTCACACATTAATGAAAGCTGTTTTACAATAACTTCTCACCCAACCTTCCTCTTAATTAAAGATCAGATTAATCAAGCTAGTACTAGGAGTTGAGATGATGAAATAAATTTTAAATTGAACTCTCATTTTTGCATGCGAGAAAAAGAGAAAGTTGACCAAGTTCGAGTATTTGTTCTAAACACTCGGTGTCTAGTTTGCCTGAGCTCACACACACACACACACACACACATATACATACATATATATATATATATATATATATATATATAGAGAGAGAGAGAGAGAGAGAGAGAGAGAGAGAGAGAGAGAGAGAGAGAGAGAGAGAGAGTACCCCATTGTTAAAGAAGGAAATGATGGTGGTGGGGGCATGAAGAATGATGAGGTTTGACCTCCGTTTTGGTCCTCCAACTGTTCAGGCTCAACCATCGTCTTTCCATGTTCCTTGAGCTGTTTACATATCATACACTATGTTACATTAGGGCTAACATTACATTATTAGGCTCACTGTTATAAAAATAATTATATTTTCAGATATTAATTCAAGTTTGATGTGAAAATCTTAAAAGAGGAAAGAGGGAAGAAAAATTATCCGCACTTGGTTATAACTTAGAAGTGCGTAATTAAGCCTTTTCACTGAGTTGCTATTATGATATTTCAACTTGCCAAAAAAAAAAAACTATCAGCTACGTAAGAATATGTTTATACCAAAAGCTACAAAGCCAAATATTTAGAAGAGAGAAATTAAAATTAAAGAAAACCAAACCTTTTATTCTTTTGTTGAATTCAATGAGAGGAGTAGAAAATTTCTAGATTCTAACTTTTCCAGGACTTATGTGTCGGTACAATTCCATCAACCTCTCAAAAAATTGATGGTCTTCCAAAAAACCCATGATTATCCATGTTTGTGTTTGTATCAGTGCGTGTGTATATATATACACACCGTTAACAGAATTTAGAATATTCTGTTCATAATTTCAGGATATCACAGTACCCTGAATCAACAAGATTTGTCTCCATAATTCATGTTTAATTAGTCTTAATTTCTCTCTTTAATTTAAGTTATAATTGGACTCTTTAATTTAGGTTGTAAATTATCTTGTACTTGCTCGATTAAGTTTGATTTACTCTATCTTGTAATTATAAAGAGGAGCTTCAATTCATTTTCTAATAGTCATATACAAAAATATACAAGCTCTTTAACATGGTATCAGAGTAATAATTTTTGGGGTTTGATTTTCTTTGTCCAGCAGTTCTGTCTCTTGTTTGTGTAGTTCCATCCACACTCTTTCGCTCTTCTTCTCTAATAGTTTGTTCGTGTAGCCCCATCTACATTAATATCTCACCTCTCATGGATAACCACATCGTTTGACAGTAAAACTTAATGGGAAAAACTATTTTCTTTGGGCATCCTATTTCAAAAAATTTCTCTGAGGTCAGGATCTTTGGGGTTATGTCGATGGGAAAGTTCCCAAGGCTACAGAAGGATCCACTTCCAAATGAGTGATTAATAATGTGAAAATAAAAACTTGGGATCATGGAGTTTGTAGATAACTCCATTGCTGTCAACCTCAACCCATTCAATACTACTAAAGGATGTGGACGTATCTCCAACGAGCTTATAAGCAAAACAGCGAGGCTCGAACGGATCAACTCGAGCAAGAGATGGATACTTTATCTCAAGAATCTCGTAGTATTCAAGAATGTTATTCCTCCATGATGTTGATATAGAATGTGTTGTGATATTTTTCGAATCCTATTCAGAAAATAATTGCTAATATAAAAATGAAGAAATACTATTTTTAATAGGAATATTATTATGAGAAAAAAATCTTATTTTTAAAAGAGTATTATTATAAAAGTGTCATATTTTAAATAGAAAAAAAAAAAGTTGTCGGGGTACTCTATAAATAGTCTTATGTTTAATTGATAAAATGTAACACAACTAAAAATCGTGTAAGCATCCTAAGAGTTGAGAGAGGGTGTGAGTGAATTTTGTGTTTGTGTTAGGGAATGGTTTTTTACAATTTTTATATTCCGTGCAAAAAAATTGTATCGTGGAAGAGAGGGTTTTGCAGCTTTTAGTCCGTGTAAAAAGTTGTACTATAGAGATTATCATACTGTGTAACCTCAAATTTTTGGACGTAAAACTTGAGAGGATTATTGTAAGCTCATTATTATTATTGTAACGGAGATTCATAGTTTAACCTGTGGTTTTTTTCTTTAAGGGTTTTTCAAGTTAAATCTTGTGTTATTTTATCTTTCTTTATTTTATATTGTTTGATTTGCATCGACTTAATTCTCAACAAGTGGTATCACGAGCTAGGTTAATTGGATCCAAGGTAAGGGAAATTAGTTGCATTGGTGTGGCAAATAAAGAGAATGAAGTTTGAAGGAACTAAATTCAATGTTCGTCATGATGATGATGAACAAGAGATTTTATACTTATGGAAGATCATCATTGTAGTCATTAGATGATAAAGATGTTGATGAAGATGAAGATGATGCGGATGACACAAATAATGCAGATAATGTGAGTGATGCTAATGATATGGATGTTGCAGATAGTACAGGCGACAAAGGTGATATAAATATTGCGGACGTTAAGGATGATACAAATAGTGTAAATGTTTTGGATGACGCGAATAATATGAACAATGTAGATCTCGTAGATAATATGGATGGTGTAAATGATGGTGGCGAATACGACAACGGTGACAGTGATAAAATTGAAGTATTTGGAGATTTAAGTCAAGTGAGAAATTGTTGGGATACTCCTAAAATCATATTCTGACATAAAGTTGAAGTAGTCGGGGATTCTAGTCGAGGGAGGAATTGTTGGGATACTTCTTGAATTCTATTCAGAAAAGAATTACGATATGGAAATGAAGAAATCCTATTTTTAATAGAAGTATTATTATGAGAAGAAATATTATTTTTATTAGAGTATTATTGTGAAAATATCCTATTTTAAATAGAAAAAGAAAAGTTATGGAGTACTCTATAAATAGTCTTATGTTTAGTTGATGTAGCATAACCAAAAGTAACATCCTAAGATTTGAGAGAGGGTGTGAGTGAGTTTTGTGTTTGTGTGAGGGGAGAGTTTTTTACAATTTTTATATTTCGTATAAAAAAGTTGTATTGTGAAAGGAAAGAATTTGCAGCTTTTAGTCCATACAAAAAGTTGTATTGTGGAGATTATCATACTGTATAACCTTGATTTTTGGGCGTAAAACTTGGAAGAATTATTATAAGCCTATTATTATTATAATAGTGGATATTCAAAATATGGCGCCTGTGGTTTTTCCATGCACGCTAAATTCTGTGTTATTTTATCTTTTTTTTTGATTTTATAGTGATTGGGTTGCGTCGATTTAATTTCTAAGATAATGAAATGGATATTATTGATGTTCCCATTCCAAAAGATGCTCTTGAGACTGACAACAATAAGGCAACAATCTCGATCACGACAGTTTTTAATGAAATTACACCCATACTTTGAGCATGTTCGTGCTTCCATTCTCAATCGCGATGGTAGTTAACATCTTGACAAGATTCTTGGCTAACTTTTTGCTAAAGAAATCCGTATAAAATCCCTTTCATCTGTTCCAGTTGTTATTAAGACAACACTTGTTGCTAGAACAGAACACAAAAAAAGATGCCTCGGGATGTTACTATAGTTGAGTGCTTATCTTGCCATGAAATGGGGCATTTTGCAAATCAATACGAGAACAAGAAAGGAAATATTAGTGGAAAACTATTTTGTCATTATTGCAAGGAAGAAGTCCATCTAATTGAAAATTGCAAAATCCGACCTCCACGTAAACAAGGAAATCCTCAAGCATCTGCTGCAACAATTTCAGCCTCCCATTATTCTACACCATTTCCCCCTAAGTATGTAAATTTTTTTATTTTCTTTATCAAATTATGTGTGTACTATGACATAAAATTACTGAAACACTGGTATACCTTCAGATTTGTAACGTAAAGAATACACCTATGAGTAGCGAGATCAATCATCAACAAATACTACAAATAGTATTTTTCAGTCACAGAACCCTTCTGGGATGGGATACATCTGAATGAATAAGATCAAACATAGAAGAAACACGAATTTTACTTGTACTAAAAGGTCAAGTATGAGCTTTTGCAATAGCACATTCTTCACAATTTTTATTGATTTTTGCTTTATTATAAAGTGTATCTAACAAAGCACAAGAAGAAAATAGGGAATTTAAATTTAAAACACGGGGATGGCCAAGGCGATAATGCCAAAGCCTCCAAAGTTTATTTATAGAATTTATTTCACTAGATGAGGGGTGCAAGGAAACAAGTATGAGCGCTTGTAGGTGTTCCAAATCTAAGACGAAGAGTTCCCCTTTCCTAATCACTTTCCTAGTCCACAGATCCTATATAAGACAACCAGAAGAGGAGAATGAGACCAAATAATTTTGTTTCTGCAATTCGAAATTTGGATATTTTTTAGATGGTCGTCAAGAATGTCTTTTTGAATGGGGAACTATCTGAAACTGTTTACATGCGAACTCCTCCAGGCTATTCAACCTCTTATGGAATGGTTTGCAAATTTAAAAAAATGCTCTCTATGACTTAAAAAAAAACACCTCGCACATGGTTCTTAAAATTAAAAGAGTGTTTTTTAAGATGCATGATATCAACGAAGCCATAATAACTATTCTTTGTTCATCACCTCCGCATCAAGGGGAGCGTATATATTTCTCTTGGTCTACGTAGATGATATTTTGATTGCAGGAGATGACTACTTGGGAATTCAAAAACTCAAAGATTGTTGTAAAGTATCTTTTATTTTATTTATTTATTTATTTTTATTATTATTATTTTTTCTGGCACCAACACTTATTTTTTTGGTTTAAAAATTTCTTGACATACTAATGGATATTTTCTCAGTCAACCAAACTATACAAGAGATCTTATTGAATTGGCAGGGTTTAATGATGATAAAACTGTAGAAACTCTGCTTGAATTCAATGTCAAATATAGTAAGACTGATGGAGCTCTGATCCCCGATCCAACGATCTTTATTAACGCATAGTTGGAAGTTTGGTCTATCTTACCGTGACACGTCTTGATATTGCACATGAGCATGTACTCCAGTGTTAAAAGTATTCTCTGATGCTGACTATGCTGGTTGCCCAGACACGTTGTTCTACTACTGGATATTGCATATTTTTTGGTAGTTCTCTCATTTTCTTGGAAATCTAAAAATCAACCGACTGTAGCTAAATTTTCTACTGAGACTGAGTATTGAGCAATGTCATCAACTTGTGGAGAAATTGTTTAGCTTCAACGTCTTTTAAATGACTTTGGCATTTACTTTTTATCCCTAACTCCACTATTCTATGATAATGAAAGTGCTGCCAAGATCACAAGCAAAATCCCATGTTTTGTGAACATACCAAACGGATCCGGTTATTATGAAGTGAACTTCATGGTAAGTTCACTTTTAGACCAATAAGGTGCTGACACGCAGACTGATAAGTGTTTCCTCTATCTGCATGTCAGCACCTTATTGATCTCGAAGTGAATTTACTATGAAATTCACTTCATAATAACCGGGTCCATACCAAACACATCGAGGCTAAATTCCATTTTATACGCGGGCACTTTGAAAAGGTGTTATCTCACTTCCTCATGTCACTTCGAAAGACTAACTTGCTAATTTTTTCACAAAATCCAACCTACGAAGCGACACAATTATCTCATTAGCAAATTGTTGGTCAAAAAACCACCAATTTGAGGGGTAGTGTTATAGAATATAGAATATTCGATCTGTCCATAATTTTAGGATATCACAGTACCCCAATTCAGCAAGATTTGTCTCCATAATTCATATTGTAATTATCCTTAGTTTATGTGAGAACCCAATTTATTATAATTATTTTAAATTTTTTAATATTTAATTAGTTAATTTTTTTAGCCTTTTAAAATTTAAACTGTATTTTGACTAAATAAGAGAGAGAATCAGTTTTGACTTAAAAGGAAAAATCAATTTTGTTTTAGATTTTTATGATTTCACGACTTTCCACCATCAGAGACTCCTTTTTTCATATTCTCTGCTATTTTTCCTTTCATTTTAAGGATTTGGGTAGGTAAGAACACTAAGAGATTAATATGTTGTATACTATTTCAATTTTTAATTCCGTATTAATTATTGAAACCCTTCAATTGCAGAATTCGTGGACAATGAAGAAGAGTTGAAACCTAATTACGTAGATAAGGGAAAATCCATAGTAATTAGTTAGTATTGATATTCTTTTTTGTTTGATTATGTTTAATTATGGTAGAAATTAGAATTTAGGGTTTACTTTTTGTTCACATAATATAGGTTGAATTCGTGTTTTGGAGAGTTGCAATCTTATTAATTTGCCTAGAGGTAAAGTTTTTTTTCCTTTTTTTCTTCCATTTGATTTGTAAATTCATGAATTTGAATACATAAATTGTTGATTGATATTTGTCTATTATGTTTAATAGGTTCATAATTTATACATTTTAATTTTCTAATTTGTTCATTTTAATATTTTTATTAATTTAAGTAATTAGTTTTATTTTGTTTTGTAGGAAATAAATAAATAGATGAAGTTGAGTTAAAAGAAAATTATAGAAACTTCATAATTGATTTTTGTTTGGACTCCAATAAAAAGATGTGCAAGAAAAAAATTACTTGAAAGATGGAGATAAATAGTTTGATTTTACCTAGAATGTTAAAGAAAAATTGTCCAAGTTCATTGTAACTAGTTTGAAGTACAAGTAAACTGTCTTTATAAATAGGGTCCTTTATTTTGAGAATTAGAGGGGAGATTATAATAATGTACTAAATTAATTTTATGTATTAGTTGAGGTTAGGAGTAGGAGTAGGAGTAGATTAAATTACTTTTTCATTGTACGCTTGTCGAAGATATGAAATAAATGGAGTTTTCTTTTTCTTTTTTATTTTTATTATCTTATTTATTTTAATGTCTAACTAATTTTTTTAGATCTAGGATGAAGATAAAATTAAATAATTATTCATAATAATATTTTTTACATATTTTATTATTTGTTCTTTAATTTTAATTAGTTTCGCTTTCATGTTTCGTTATTAAAATACATTTGATTTATAGTTCTTATGTGATTTTTAAATTAATGAATAGATTTTGATATATTATTGCTAAGATATTAGTTTTTTATAATTCATGTTTTCTCGATGAAGTTTTGATGGGTTATAGTTAATTCTTAAATCTTTATAATCTATCCCAAGTTAATTATAAATTTACTACATAAAAGGGAAGGGGAATCAAAACTATAGTTAGTTTTAATTGAATTTAATTGCTTTATTTTTTGAATTATGTACACCAAATCAGTTGTGCAATTTGAGTTATAAACTGTTGGGTATGGCATGGATACTTATTGGAATTGAATTTAGGTATTACCTAGAATCTATTTTGGTTTAGGAAAGTTATTTTAACTAGTCATACTCAATTTAGTATTCTCTATCCTATTTGGCTATGTAATTTTTTATGGCCTATAAATAGGTGTTATGTAATAGGGGCTGCTAAGAAGATTCTTGGCATAGAGATTCAGCAAGATCGCGGAATTAAGAAATTGTTTTTTTCCCAAAAAGACTACATCGCGAAGGTGCTATATCGTTTTGGTATGAAGGATGTCAAACAAGTAAGTACTCCTTTTGTTGCTCACTTTTGATTATCAGCTGAATTATTTCCTCAGACAGATGAGGAGGTTAGGTATATGTCAAGTGTTCCTTACTCTAGTGCAATTCGTATCCTCATGTACGCTATGATTTGTACTCGTCCAGATATTTCACGTACCATTAGTGTGGTAAATAGATATTTATCATATCAAAAAAAAAATCATTGGCAAGCCGTGAAATGGATTTTAAGATACTTGCGAAGTACCTCCGATGTTGGTTTAAAGTTTGGAAGGAATGACTATACCTTTATAAAGTATGTTGATTTAGATTATGCTGGTGATCTTGATAGGAGGAGGTCGTTGACTGGTTATGTATTTACCCTTAAAGGTTGTGCAACTAGTTAGAGAGCTACTTTACAGCATACGGTTGATCTCTCTACTACAGAGGTAGAGTATATGGCTATTACAGAGACTATTAAGGAAGTTATTTGGTTGCGAGGCTTATTTGGAGAGATCAACAGGGATCATGGATTTACTGTTGCTAATAGTCGTAGTGCTATACACTTGACTAAGGATCAGATGTATCATAAGAGGACAAAGCATATTAATGTCAGGTATCATTTTGTTTGAGACATTGTTGAAGATAGTGACATTAAGATCTTAAAGATTGGTGTCGTAGAAAATCCAGCTGACATGTTAACGAAACCGTTATCACGTATCAAGTTTGAACATTGTTTGGACCTGGTTAATGTTCGATGCACTTAAGTTGTACATTTGAGAAGAGAGTAAAGTTTATTGTTTGTGCTATATTTGGAGGATTCAAGTCAAGGTGGAGATTTGTTGGATATGACATGAATCCTTATTGGATTTAGGTATTACCTATAATCTATTTTTGGTTTAGAAAATTTATCTTTCATAGTCATATTCAATTTAGTATTCTTTATCCTATTTGGTTATGGAATTTTCTATGCCCTATAAATAGGTGTTAAGTTTTTAAAGAATATACATATAGAAATAATTCTCATAGTTCTCTCTTTATCTTGTATTCTTCAGATTATTATTTAGTGAATTTCTTCTGCCTTTCACAGTGATTTTTTTTTTAATTTGGGTTTCCATATAAAACCTTGTGTTATTGTCTTTATATTTTTGTGTTGATTTATTGTGTTTGCCATAGTTTGTCATAACATAAACAATAAATAAAATTGGATTATTTCTTATATTTATTATTTAGTGGAATCAGATTCATAAATTGTTTCCTTATTATCAGTTTTCATATTTTAATTACTTTAATTATAGTTAGTCAATTCTCAATTTTTTATTTCTAATTCACCTAAAATATATATTAAGGATACATCAAAATTAATCTAGTTTATGTGGTTCGATCTGTACTTACCAGTTCTTTAATTTGATATTATGCACTTACTCATTTTTTTATCACATCAATGTTCTTCAATTTTTAATTATATTATATTCATAATTGGATTGGTATATAGTCTACCCAAAAGGTTCAGCCCAGTTGTAATATTCATATAAAATTCATCCCACATCGAAATTGTTTAATTGTTGATTCCTTGGAAATCTCTTTCAGTTTTTTTTACATCTTTTGTGAAATAACGTTTTTCCAATTCTACTCTTAAACACGGTCAATTTATCAATTTATAAATCTAGTTTGTCCAGTGATGGGAATTGATTGGAGGTGTTGTAAAATTCATATTAATTTCATCTCATAATGAAATTGCTTGGTTTTTGATTCCCTATATCTTTTGTGCAATCACGTTTTTTCCAATTTTGCTCCAATATAGTCAATTTATCAATTTATAAATCTGGTTTGACTAGCGGCGGGAATTGATCAGCCTTGTTGTAAAATTCATATAAATTTAATCTTATATCAAAATTGCTTGATTCTTGATTCCTTAGAAAACTCTGCTAGTTATCTACATGTTTTGTGAAATAACATTTTTTTCAATTCTTACTTTAAACTTGATTTATACTATGATTTGTAAAATGTGTACGATCTGTCCAGCAATATAATAGCTTCTTTGCAAAATTCACTTAAAATCCATTTTTATTCGAATTGGAGCGATTCTTGAGATTTGTTGAAAAGATCTTCCAACTGTCTATAAACTACTTATAATATTAGTTCCATCCTCGATATCCTTGTATGGTTTATTTCAAATTTAGTAAAACATGATAGATTTTGTTCATAATTTTATGTTGTTTTTCGAGTGCAATAAGCATTATTGGACCTTTGGATTATTTTTTGTATTGTTATATCTTTTCTTGTGGAAGATCATACATATTTGAACAATCTTATGTGCGCATAGGTTTGTTGAAGCCATTAGGGTGTGATAAGGTGGTTAGATGGAGAATATTATTAACATATTTGAGTTCGGTTAATCCTTCGAGATTAAATGTGATCTTAGCATTCTTTGTTATATTTAATTCATCATTGAAATTATCTTGTGGTAGACAACATTGTGGTTTTACATTTCCTTCATTTTCTTTGTTCTTGACATAATGTTGATATACACTTTGAATGTTCAATTATTCAGCTTATTGGGCTCTTTAAACTCACTCCTTCTTTCTCTTTGTTTTTTCCTTCAGGTATTACCAAGGATGAAAGGCATAATGGAGATTAATTGAGATTTCAACATTTAGTTTTAATTTGAAAAGTTCATAAATAATGTTTAGCGTAGTTTTGAGACTTATGTTCATGTTTAATAATTTAAACGTTTGGCACATCTGTATATTAGACGTGGTAATAAATTCATTGTAAACAGATTAATTTTTAAATCTTGATGAGTTGGTTTGGTACTTTAAATTGTTTTGTTTTGCCACTAGCCTTGTTTTTGGGGCGTGACAGTTTCTCTCCTTAATTTAAACTATAATTAGACGCATTAATTTAAAATGTAAATTATCTTGTATTTGGCTTGATTAGGCTTGATTTACTCTATCTTGTACCTAGAAAGAAATATACAAGCTCTTTAACACACACATATAATTGAAGCATGTTACACTAAGATAAATTTATGTCTTTCAATCTTTAAACTACCAAGCCAGCAATAGAGTAACGAAAAATGAAAGAATTTCCTTAATTACCTTTTTCGCCAGTTCATTGTTTTGCTGCTGCAGCGCTTTCTCCTGCCACAGACTATGATGTGAGTTTATATTCTAGGGCTCGTCTATTTATGTAATACATGTTATGATAGAATGTATGTTGATATAAAAGAATGTGCTACATGAGTAAGAATATGGTATAACGCATACCAGTAGGAATGCAAGTGTCTCAGATTCTCACATCAAAATACGCATACATACACAGGTATATAAAGATAACGAAAAAAGAAAAGGAAAAACAGAAGCAAGATTAACATATATTAATTAGGTATTATTACCCTTTTTTGAAATTCGGAAATTGATTCTTGCATAAGTTGGTTCTGCATACGGATGGGATGATATATTGAGTCAAAAACTTATAAACTTTACATGAAAAACAAAATCCTCAAATAAGAAAACTGAGGAAAGCTCTCTAATTTACCTTCCTTGTTCGTATTCGTTTGAGAGCAGTGTCGAGCTGTTGCTCCAAACTTTGAAGCTCTCTAAGGGTTAAGGGATCAAGTTCTTCTCCGGCATAATGCCTGAAAATGTTAGTTTGTGGTATGCATCACACTATCCCTGGTATGGTTTAAGCATTATATTGCAAGTAAAAGCATCTCAGAATGTAATGGCATGGCATGCATGGACTTCGTATAATAGATAATTAAGCAGTAATCTAACTAAATTAAATTTAAGTACTAGCTAGTTACAACTGAACTTCATTTTCCCAACCATGTTAGAATAGTCTTTGGTGCTCAGCCAAGACAAGGGGAACAAAATATAGCTAGGAGAAGTAACAGTCTTTATTTAGCAAAAAAAAAAGTCTTTGGCGGCCTATGCAAAAAAAAAAATTATATAGGGGGCCCTGTGCAAAAAAAAAAATTGGGGGCCTTCTCTCACATATAAAATAACAAACATTAATATATAAAGCACAATTTGTGGGCCCTCCGAATTTGGGGCCCTGTGCGGTCGCCCCTTCTGCACCCCCTCAGAACCGGCCCTGAGGAGAAGTAACGGTCTTTATTTAGCAAAAAATAAAACAGTCTTTGGTCAAGAGATTTTTATCCTCAAGAGCTTTGAAGATTTACCACCCCTAAACCATAATTAATTACAGTGTTAAAGATATCCTAATTCACATCCCATTAGCCAAAGTGTCTGAATATATATGTACACGTTAACCTGGTTGCTAAAAGTAACAGAGTAGTGGTCATTGATTGCTAAACTGACATGAAGTACGTACCTTAAGTTTCTTTGTAGGACTTCAATTTTAGCCTTGAGCTTTGGGAATTCAAGATACCAGTTGTTCTGCAAACATTTTAAAAGACATGAAAAAGAGAACAAGACCTTACTGTTTACCATTTATCATAAACTAGTATATCCTGGCACACGCTAAATGAATGAGAATATGTTGGAAAGAAAATAGGGATAATGAAAGAGTGGGGAGATAGAAAACAGAAGTTACATCTTTAAAAGGTTAAATTCGGAAGTTAAAAATACTTCACAAAATTGTTTACACCCAAAAACATTTACTTTCTCCTCCCACTTTATATATTAGATAAATGAAGTATATATTAAATGATACTTTAGTAACTATGTCTGAACTCAAAGAAAATGAAGGCGCATTTTAATATGGCTGCTTCTTGGAGACAAATTCACACATTAAAAAGTCAGAGCCTTTGTTGATGTCCAAAACCATAGACACTAAAAGTTAATTAAAACCAGCAAATTTTTCTCAATGTGGGAACTTAGTACTAGGCTACTAGCATTAACCCGGAAAAAATTGGGTTCAATCTTCGTCGATGCTGAGGATAGAAAAGATGACTTGAAGAAAAACATAACTAGTGTGTGAATAACTACCTGAAGTTCAGCATCATCAGTTGCAGTAAGCTGTTTCTCGGCATAAGAATACCTCTCATACTTTTCCAGAATTGTTTCCATACTGCCAAAAAAGAAAGAGCTTAGAATATGTGAGCGGTCTATAGAGAGAACTAAAAAAAAAATAGAAGATGAAAAGAAGTACTTAGTTAGAACCATTACATAAACCACTTAACATAGTTTCTCCCACATATGAAGCATGCCTTCATATATAGTTATACAGGAAAAAATGAAATATGTACTCATTGAAGTTTAATTTGTGGCATTTCAGGATCAATTTCAGAAGTTTTACATGCCCGTTGAAATGTACGAAATTATGCCTTTCCAGGAAAAACTGCACGCTTCTACAAGATATATATGACGAGTGTTAAATTTTTAAAAATTGTACACTGACAATATTGCAAATTTGAGACCATTTTTATTCCTACTTGAGCATAGTTAGCCAGATCTCAACAGCAGTTTGAATCAAGTTGTGGCACTCACATGTAAGATCACTCTACATTTACAAATTAAAATATTCATCTTGGACTAATGGCACTACTTGGTAGCTTTAATTGTAGCACAAGAATGTTACTCGTCTGATGAAATTACCCTATTTCAATAGGATTGGGATTTTAAAGCAATGTCAAGATACAAATATTCTGAAGGGGGAAAACAACTAAATGTGGTCTCGTCATCATGCAATGAATCTTAAACATACTCAACTCAACTTCATACATTACCTTTATTCAAAACTAGTTGAGAAAGCCTGAAAATGAATGCATGCAAAAGAGTAAAAGTAGAAAGCAAAGAGAACAAGGATAAAACATATGAAAAAAAATAAAAATAGAATAACTAATAGAATAAAATTGCATGAAAATAAAAATTTAATACACACATATGTAGTTATAAAAAAAAGTAGAAAACAAATAAAAAACAAGGGAGGGAAAAGAGAGGAAGATAAAACAAAATAAAAAGATGTTAATACCCTAATTGGCTTCCTACATGAAGATTCCGTTCCTCTACGTGCTCGTATCTTAGGCCACGTCCTCACTTATATTCTGTTCCTGCAAGCTTCTTTGTACCACTTTTTCCAAGTAATCGTCGGTCTACCATTCGTCTCTTCTTATTTCTTCCTCCCAGTACAAGAGTACTCCCCTCTCACCGTGCATCTATACGCCAAAAATAGATAGGATCAAACCATCACAACTGATGTTATCTTCTCCTCAATTGATATTACAGCAACCTTCCTACAAATATCCTTGTTTATAATTATGTCCAATCTTTGATGGCCACACATCCAACCTACTTAACATTCTCACTTCAACATACTAAATGTGACAAACGATCTACATGGAGTTATAAGTTGATAGAAATGATCTGCATGGTTTACAAGTGGATTATGAAGCACCGACTCGGACACGAACATGACACAATACACGGTATGGGATACAGTTAGAGATGCACAAAAAACTTACGGCCCACAGGCAGACCTGGCTTGGCCTGAGCCCGGCCTGGTCAAAGCCCAGACTAGGCTGGTCCGGCCTACAGTCTTTGAACAGGCTGTTATTTTGACGTAAAAGTCCGGCCTGACCCGGCCTACGAAAAAGACCGGTCTGGCCTGACCTATGCAAAAGCCCGGTCCAGCCTAGGCAGAGGATCGGCCCGGCCTAGCCTACGCAGAAGACCGGCCCGACCTAGCTAATTCGTTTTAACTATAAACTATGTTTATGACCTCATGTTGATATGGTACAAAATCTCTTTGTTTATGACCTCATGTTGGTGTGGTACAGAATGAGTTTGAATTTTTCTATGGCAGTCTCATACAAATACCAAGAATATGGATACGTTTTTACTGGTGATCAACGTACATACATATTTTCCTTTTTCATGCTCACCAGAAAAACAAAATAAAAAAAGGTTACATACAAGTATGGTCTTGCCAATGGGATAACTTTTTATGGTAGTGATTTGTGGGATATTTTTTTATCACAATTTGTGGTTACAATTTTCAAAAAGGTTATATTTTTTGAAAATTTGAATTTTGAAGACATTTTAAAAATATTTTGAAGCAAAAATATTTGTAACCGACTCATTATTTATTATTGATTAATTACTCATTTTTAATTTTTTGTCAATACATTTAATTAATATAGTAGTTAGTTTATTTAATATTTATATTTCACATTAAAAATTAGTTGATTATATTTTTAGGCTTAGTCTGGCCCGACCCGGCCTAAGAACTGGCCTGACCTGACCCAAAACTTGGCCCAGCCTAACCTACAGGCCTGACCCAGCCTGGCCTACAGGCCTCAAAAGGCCAGACTTTGATCGAGAAGCCCAGCCTACAAGCCCAAAAGTCAAAGTCTGGCCTGGTCTGGTTAACGGCTAAAGCCTACCAGGCCGGACCAGTTCGACCTACTGTGTATGTCTAAATACAATATTTTTCAAAAATATAAAATATGATATGTTAGGACACGTTTAATTTTATATATATATATATATATATAAATAGTATACATGTATTTAATCACATATATAAAATAAAATTAATGTTAACAATTGTAAATTTGCAATAATATTTAAAACCAACACAATAATAAGATAACATATGCAAGCTGCCGGCGACTCGAATATGCAGCCTACACCATATACAAATTTATAACATACCGTTGCCCCCGCAGTCAAAAATATACTCAATGACTCAAATATGAAGTCGTATATGGAATAAACTTTTGTGCAGTCAATGACTCAAATATGCTGCCACTATATTGTAAATTTAAGTACTTTAATATTTTTAATTTTGAGTCCCGGAGTGTCTTTGGTGAGTCCTGATGTGTCCGTACGTGTCCAGATTATTTTTTTAAAAGTTCATAGGTGTGTATCCGAAACGTGTCCAAATAAATTCGTGTCCGACACATGTCTAACGATATAGATTCGTGCTTTAATAACTGAAAATAATAATAATAATAAAATAATTAAATTTATTTTAAAATATTTTATTTAGACTTTATATTATATTTGGGTCAAATTTAAGTGGACTAAAAATAAATAACGAATAACATTAATTGGATCAAATTGGGTCTAAAGACTAATAGGCTCTAATTTATATTTGTGTAATATTAAAATTCTATTAAAATTAGGAGAAATAATAAGTATATAAATAGCTATAATCACCTGTGGGGGTTACCACATACATGTCATCTTGGCACCGAGCCATAACACTTTCAGTGGTAGTGTGATCGGTCCACAATGTCTCTTTGTACTCCTATGGGAGTTGGTTATATTATGATTTTATTTTGGAAGGCGTATGAGTCGACCTTAGTTTTCTGTTATGTTTTGTTCTGCGGATTCGTGTTATTTATGCCAAACACGCTTTTTGATTTTACGTGCATCTAGATTTGGTCGGTCTGATGTATGTTATGTCTGTGTGACATTATTTTGACTTGCCTATGTGACAAGATATATTTTTGTTTGTTCAAATTTGAGCTCGGTATGAAATAATACCTAGGCATTTGATTCAACCAGTATTTTATTGTGTTAGTTTTATTCGTTCAATTCAATTTAGTTAAATGAGTTATTATTTCAGTTTCTTATTTTGCACTCAATATTAGCTCCATGGTTTTAAAAATCAGACCGGACAGCTGGTTCGACCGGTAAAAGGGGGAATTAGTTGGCACTTCCGTCCTGTTTGAACAAAAAAATCACTTTTGGTCAAAACCTGGTTGACCCAGTTGAAAACCACCAATCCGGTTATTGACCCAGTTTTTTTTTTCATTTTTTTGTACCAAAAAAAATTTAATATTAAAATTAACCACATTTAGTCATATTATAACTCAACTTTATTATGTTTTAGTTCATAAAAAATAAGATTTTTTAAAATTTTATTAATTATATACTAATAATATATATTTTTATATGTTAATGACGTCACTTGATTAATAACGGTTCAACTACTAGTTGGACAAGTGACCCATCCATCTGGTATTTTTTTGGGTTCAATGACTGATTTGGGTCTGAGAACCTTGATTGACTCATGCTATATTTTTTTTCCGGCAGATACTCAGGGGGATTAAGGCTAAGTGTGATGAGAGCTCCTTTCAGGGGGGTTAAGGCTAAGTGCGGTGCACATGTACAAAGTAAATTTAAAGGCTGTAATTTTATTCTAGCTAACATGAAGCACAAAGATTTTGGACTAGTTAATTTCTTAATTAGTGAAGTATTTTGACTAGGTTTTTGTGAAGGAATCCAGCCATTAACTATAACTACATGTATGTATAAATATATATGTATGTAAGAATCTTTCTAAGAACTTCAAGCAAATACATTCATATATGGAGTTTATATACACATGATGAGGGAATCTTTTTTTTTTTGGTCGCTAAATTTAAATGTATTAAAAAGGAAACAAAATACAGGTGCTAAGGGGGATACCCAAGATCAATACAATACATCAAGAAATCGAACTCAATCAAATAAATACACGTACATATGTACGTATATACATACGTACGAGTCATGGTGATTTACTTTTCTCGTACGTTTTACCACCAACATATAAATGTAGAGAGCGACCTCAATGAATGTACAAATATAAAGTAGTAGTTGAACTCCAGTTATGATATATATATATATATATATATATATATACACACACACGTACAGTCCTGTAAAAAGCACCCAATAAACTGCCTCTCTTTTTTCCTTCTTCTTTTCTGTACACGACTAACTGACTAACAATATTACTAGTACTTGGATTAAGCTGATTAATTGAACAATTAAATGGCCTAAAGATGTTGTAGTATATTGTTCACATCTCTTATTATAAAACCTGACTCTCTTTTTTTAGCTGTTTTAAACTGATTAATATTCCGTATATTCTAATTAAAAATACATTTTATAAAACACAATTCTTAAAAAAAATTATTTTTTCAAACATATTCTAAACATTTAAGGATGACATAATAGTATTTAATTTGATTGGTACATGTAACCGACTGCAGAAACTCAATGTGACGTTATACTATAAAAATATAAACGTTATCTCTAATTTCAAAAAAGATTAGAATAGAAAATTTGGAATATCTAATTTCGGACGTGCGGAATAATATATAGAAGAGGTATGGACCTGGAATCAGTGGAGTACTCGAAGAGCTTTCCCTTGGTAGAGAAGACAATAAGGGCAACTTCGGCGTCGCACAAAACCGAGATCTCATGAGCTTTCTTCACCAATCCCGACCGCCGCTTTGAGAACGTCACTTGCCGGCTTATCTTGTTCTCGATCCGCTTCAACTGTACCCTTCCTCTCCCCATTTTTTATGTCTCGATCTCTTTCTTGATTATCTTCTCCTTCTTCTTACTTTCATATATATATATATATATATATATACACACACACACACACACAAAAGAAACCCTAATTAATTAAATTTTCACTAATTAATGGAGACATTGGTTTTATTATCGTGAATGGGTAAAGTTTTTGACGAGTGTATGACATTTGTGCATTGGTTTCTACTATGGTGGGGTTGAAATGAGCAACAGAGAAGGGAAGATTGTATGCATATTTATAGATATAGCTAGTAGGAGCATGAGGAGAGAGAAACTTATGAGAAAACCATTGGTGGTTTGTGAAAACCAGAGTGGTAATGGGAGATGTGTTGTCGAGTTGCGATTGGTGCAAGTACTAGGTAGTCGTTACTGTCTCGTTTTGGTCCACATATTTTTGGAAAGCCGTACAAAAGCTCTATTGGCTAGACTGTGTGACCTATCGTCATTACTCTAGTGAGATCTGGTACTACGTACGCTCCTTTGTTGACGGCGCTTATTAATCACCATTTGATTATGTGCACGTAGATATATATTTTTTTATATAACTTAACATTTAATTTTTAATTTTTTTTTAAAACTAAAAATATATGCATAAAATGACGATTTTTAAAAATAATTATATATTCTTAAAAATAATCTTAATATTAATTAAAAATTTAGTTATAATTTTTTGAAATTAAAAATTATAATAAAAAATTACTGACAAATTAAGAATATCATGTTACTTTATAATTTTAAAATAAAAATATATTTTTAATTTTAAAAAGAGATAATATACATATATAATTTTAAAATAGAGCGAGTATTTTAGAGTATTAGTTTGCATTTTAGTTTTGAAAATTAATATTTTTATATGTAAAACAATAATTTATATGATTTTTTTTCATATAAATAATAAATAGGTGTTGCATTTACGTGATAGAAAATCCTATAAAAATATTATATTTACATGAAGTAATATTTTTTTAATTTATAATAAATTATACCAAAAATATATATGTGATATAAAATCCTTCACTTAATCTTTTGGCCGTTAAGCTCAATAAATATGTACGGACATTTTAGAGCGAGAAACCCACCGCATTTTGAAGTAATAAAATTTTAATACCATTTCTAACTGCTCTATCCAAATTAAGGTTTCGACTAGAATATGTATAAACACATAATAATTAAGAATAATTATTCAGTAATCTTAAAATATTTGTTATGTGATGTCTTATATTATTTATTTGTTATTATTTTAGCATTTAAAATGAAATGATTCACTTTAAATACTGAAATGACAACACATGAATGATGTGGGATATCACGTGACAGAGACTCCAGGAGTATCTAATAATTTTTTTAATAATCAAATATTACATCCATCTACACCATTAAAAAATTAGGTATGACATTGAAATCCGTATTATGCCTCACTTTTAAATGATATAAATCGATATAGTACGTTTGATGTAACTAGTGTTTGGTTGTTACTCTATCGATTCTATTTTATTCGTCTTTAGCAGTCAATTCACACATATTAAGAAACTTTATTAATTTACGGATATATATAAAGAAAATAAAGGACTCTAATAGGATAAAGAGAGAAAATTGCACGAATATACATAAAGAAGATAAAGGATTCCAATAAGAAGAAGAGAACAGATTATTAAGTTTTTAATTTTTTGTAGGACTCCAATAAGAATGAGAGGGAAGATTGCAAAAAATTTAATTTTTTATAGGATTCTAATAAATAAATAAATAAAAGAGAATTACACGAATATATATAATTTTTCTTAAAAATTCTAAAACAACAAATATTTATGATTTTTTTTCTTCTAAAATGCCATATATCGTGGAACGGAGTATATGTGTAGACTTGTCCAACCAACTAACTAGTTGTTTCTTTTGACCCTCTATAGCTGTCATGTATGAAGTTATGAATCTCAGTCTTTAATCATTAACGGGAATTAATATTTTTATAAAAGAATTTGATATTTTTATAAAAAAAATCGTTACTACAGAAATACAGCGACAATTAAAAATATTAGTATAGACCTATAATAATATTTTTCTTATAAAAATATCAAATTTTTTATAAAAATATTAATTCCCTCGTTAAATTAAGACATCATTTATAACCCAACACAATTACGGTAATAGGAAAATGTGTTTGACATCAAATCATGCTTGTTGCTCTATATGTAGTATCGGTAAATTGAGATGATAAATAAAGTTTACTTTTTACTAAGTTGCAAATAAATTTTGACATAAATAAAAAATGATAAGTTTTGATGAAATGTGGAATGCATCTTTCAACTCCTTTTCCTATATAAAAAATAAATAAATTATTACTTAAAAGTACATGCTTTACAGCTTTAACACCGTTTATATGAGTTTGGGTGGTAAAAATTAAAGAGGGTTAAAATTATATGAACAAGAAATTAATTGGAGTAAATAAGTTGTTCTTTATTTATTTTTTATTTATTTTTGCGAGTTTATGGGGAAAGAAAGTGGACGTTATTTTTGAACCTTTTCCTTAAATTTCTGCATTTTAAAAAGTTTATAAATACTTATTGCGACTTTTGTCCTTAATTTTCTACAATTTTTATAACTCATAACTGAAGTTTAAAGTACGAGTGTGAGTCAATGAGCCAAATCAGAATTAAAAAAATAAATTAGTTATTGGGTGAGATCTTTTTTTAATAGGACTTCTTTAAAATGAAAAGACAAAAGAAGTTTCTACGCATACATGTAAAGAAATTTTGTGTGATAAAATTCTTCCGATAATGTTTTTAATAAACAAAGTCTTGATTTTTACTATCTTTCTTTTGAAAAGAAAATTACCTATGCAATGAATTGTTAATATGTAAGGAATTATTTGAGAAATTACAAAAATGTAATGAACACAATTACACTCAATGTTTTAAAAATCCGAATGGTCATCGAACCGGAAAAATTACCGGGTGGATGGATTACTGGTTCAATCAGTGGTCGAACCGTTATTAATTCAGTGACGTCATTAATATGTAATAAATAGTAAATATATTAATTATTATTATATAATATTTATCAAATATGTAAAATTAATCAATTTATCAAATAGTATTAATTTTCATTTTTTAAAATTAATTTAAATTTTAAATTAATGAGATTCATTTAATTTTAAAAATAATAAATGATAGTCCTTTTGAAATAGTTTATAATTTATTTATTTTTTAGCACTATTAAACTATTACAACATAGTAGGTAGAATTTGAATCCATGCCCACGATAAAAATGGGGTTTATTATATAAAAGTAATTTATTTTTATTTTTTTATATTTGAACCGATAAAACCGATGAATCAGTGATCAATTCACTGGATTAACTGATTCAACCACCAATTTATTGGGTTTTATCGATTTTTTTTATCAAAACTAGTTAGATGGGTTAAACCGGACCGAAACTCGGATCAGTTTCGGATTTTTTCAGGTGAACCACCGATTCGTTCCAATTTTTAAAACATTGATTACACTATCATATAATCATTATACATGAAACAAAAAAAAAATATCCTTAACATTCATCAAATTTGCAAATTAGCTTCTTTCTATGGAATGGAAGTAGTAATAGTTATGATTGTGTTATCTCAATTAAATAAATTCGCATTAATATTAAATATGAAATTTTAAAAATCTTAAAGTCAAATTGGCATTTTTGTAATTAGATGAAATATTAATTCTTATGAACTTACATTTTTAGACATGCAAGTAGGTACTAGTTTTCACAAAAACCCCTGGAAGCGCGACCACCTTTGCCCCCATATGGGCTGCCCCTTAGCCAAACCAGGTCAAGTAGTTAGTGAAATCATTTAGTTATTTAAAAGATTATGAGAACGTAATATTATAAATAAATTTAAACCTTTTATAATAATTTACTTTAGGTAGCTCACTGAAAAACCTAAATCAAATCGCTAAATTCCTTCTCAAATTATCAGACCTTATTTTATGCCTTAATATCAGAACATAAAATCACTCTTTCTTTTTCTTTTCTTTTTTATTTAACATTCATTGCTTAATTTAATTTGAAGTCAAAATAAGTAAAAGAAGTCTGTATATAAAAGAAAATTGATATAAATTAGGAATGTTTACGTTGATTTTTTTGATTGTTAGGTACGTGGGTAAGTATTAGTGATAATATTTTTGAAGAGATGTATAATAAGTGATATCCTCCTATAATTATATAATCTCATATATTAGTAGTTAATGGTGTTCACAACCATTTTTCAAAACTAGGTCAGTGAATAAAATTTGCTCCGCATGCATTAGAATATGCAAAATGGATTGTAATTGATGTACTGTTAACTCAACTAGGATTAGCGTAAGGAATGGAGTTTTGGAGATTGAAGTTTCAGAAAATAAGGGATAGAGAAAATCAAAGCACAGGGAGGACGAGGTGGGAAAGGAAGGAGGAGTATAAAGGGAAAAGAACAATTTACATAACAAATCTTCCCTCCAGAATTACAAAGGAAGTTTTAGGTAATTTCTTTGGTAGATATGGAAAGTTTGTTGGAATGATGATTCTTCAAAGACGTGGTTTATGGTACAGAGTACTGACACTTTTGTGAAGTTTAATCTTTCAGAGGAAGCAATTGCTGCAAGGACGTTGGATTATGAATAGACAAATCAAAATTGAGTTTGCAAAGACGGAATTCAGAGAAAAGGGGTCTGGAGAAAATATTAAGAAAAATTGAGAGGAATTCATAAAAGTAGAAAAAATGGATGAGTTTATCAAACAGCAAAAAAGATATGATGTTTGGTTATATGGCAGAGGAATCCCAATTCAATCTTGGACAAATAGAACTTTGAGCGATTTTTCAGAAAAATGAATTTTTTTTATGGTTTTGGATAAAGAGAAAGAGTTAATGTTAAAGTTGTTTTGATTGAAACTAATTGTTATTAGGATAGTACAAATGAGTTGGAGTCCCACATTAGATAAATAATGAAATAGTGAAGGATTAAGATTATATGAATGGACTCAAGACCTAATAGCTTAAGCTTTTGGGTTAAGTTGGGATTGAAACATGTATGTTAATGCCTTGTGTATGCACAGGCGACACGCGGGCTCCACGATTCTTCCTCAACAATTGGTATCAAAGCTATGATTAATGAGCCTCTTCAAAAGATACGCGTCATTCAAAAGACACGCGATGTGGTGGTGAATTTTCAATGAAGGGTTGATATTTCCCTTAAGGTATTGAAGAGAATATGAGATTAAATATTTGGATGCGTCTGATTGCTGCTATAGAAATTGTCTCATGAAGCTCGCCGGAGATTGTGAATCGGAACAGGAGATACCAATATAAGTTCGGAAAATATCATAGGAGCAGATTTGATGGTGAAAAGATGATATTTAGAAAATCACATGCAAGGGAAGGGCAAGATTGTAATTACCCTGGTTGTCATTTTTTTAAGCAAAATGTTACCAATAATAATAATAATAATAATAATAATAATAATAATAATAGGAATTTTGAAGATAGATAATAAAGGAACTACTTCAATATTAGAAAGTGATTTTTTTCATCAAAATAGGGAAAAGAATCCTGGAAAGAAAAAGATAAGGCTGAAGAATATAGAAAAAGAAACAAGAAAAAAGAAGAAAGTGAAAGTGAAGAAGAAAAATTATAGGTCAAAACCATCGAATGACAAGATCCAGCAAAGTGACATCTTAGAGGAGGATGAAATGGAAAAAGCCCTTAAAATCGGTTGCGGTTTGGGGCTGATTATCTCTAATGAGGAAGAAGATAAGGAAATTAGGGATTTAAATTTAAAGATTCTATTTATAGGCGATATAGACGACGTACATGCGGGAAAAAAATCCAATCAATAGTGTTGTTAATTTTTCAAGAATTATGAATCTGTGTTTTTTTAATTTTTTTCAAAGATGTCAGTAACTGAGGATAAATTATCTCAGGAACAAAAAGGGAGACTAAAATGCAATTTGCACCTCGACTTTTTTTTTTTTTGAAAATCGATTTGCACCCAAAATAATTTTTTGGATTAAATACATCCTAAATTTAATCTCAGACAATTAAATGCACCCTTCGCTTATTTTTTTTGGTCAAATCTTCACCAGAAAGCTTAAAATGTGTGAGGTAAGATGGTATTTAGCTAAAATACTACTCTCCCCGCCATTAAAACAGATCTACATCTTATATGAAACCTTAAAAATTGATCTGCCCCCCAAGTTGAAGAGCTTGGTTCGATCTTTACCAAATTGAAGGGTTGTCATCGATCTTAAAGCAAATTAAAGGGCTGTAATCAAAAGGAAAAATATATGCATGAATCGATTTTGCTATTATATGAAACTGTTGGTGATGAAATGTGCTTAGAACCATAATGCAGGGAGAAAATTATTTGGTTGCGTTGATTGGAGTGTATTATTCTAAAATTTTACCTTTAATGAAAAGTACGTTTTATAATTAACACGGTAAATCATTTTGTAGAAAGAAATAGGTGTTAGGGATGGATGCAACTTCTTTGAATAGATCGATCCCCAATTGTATGACCATGCAAGAGCTGTGATTCCAGGATTAATTAGGAGATTGGAGACAAAATATGAAGAATTGTGTATAGAGAGATGGAAAGGGTTGAAAAACTCAAATTAAAGCTGAGTTAAAGAAAATCAAGTTAAGAGGGAAAATAGCATGGCTGATTTGCTCAATGTAATAGTTAAGCATTTTTTTGCTCAAATGATTAAACATGGTTCATTTACAAAATTTATTGTACTTATGATGTTAGAAGTGGTTTGTAGGCATGGTAATTTGCACAATTTTTTGTAATGAAGATGTTTAAAGTGGACTGAGTTGTACTGAACATGAAATTTGCTCAATGAATGAAATTTTTGTTTTACTTGTACTGTGTTGTTTGATTTCTATTACCTACACTCTGTTTTTTGATTGAAACAATGTATATTTCACATTTGGTAAATATGAAACAAAGTGTTCATCCATCCACACAGTAAAAATCATATCTAACTTTTTGTATTTTCTGACTCCACCACAGTCCAAGCAAATGGATATAAGCCATTGTTGGGATCAATCCCAACAGCAGTCAATAATTGCCTCCCAAATGGCCCTTTGAAGAAACATCCGTCTAGACCAATCAAAGATCTACAACCCGCAATGAATGCTTATTTTAATGGTTATAAGCATACATACACACTTTGGTATGTCTCTACCAAAGTTCTCACCCAATATAGGATCCACCCTCTTCACAATAAATGAACTACTTGGCATCCTCTTTTGAACCTCTGCACCATAGTCCAAAAGCCTCTTAAATTGATCTTCGGTATGTCCTTCAATCATTATCAAAGTCTTTAGCTTTGCTCTATATGTTATACTTCTTTTTACTTTAATCTTTAAGTCATTCAGAACTTTAGCACAAAATGCATCTAAATTTTATTTTGGATTGAGTCTAAAGTCAACCTCATACTTGTTATCTAACCAAGATGAGGTCAGAGCAGGTCCAACATTCCACTCCCTGTTATGTGTTAGATCCTTTATGATTCTTGTAATCATAAAGGTATCATCTCTCTATAACTTTGTTGTATATAAAAAGAAATTGCAACGGAGCTCATAAATAATTTGTATCACGTTGGACATGTTTTTTTAAAGGTAATTTATTTTCCTCCTATTTTTCACTGCATGGGACCTTATTGCTATTATAAGTTCAGGCCCGCTACTAAATGTCATCCCTATTGAAAATTATGGATCATTCATGTCATTCTGTGCATTAAATTCAGGTTGTTTACTTCTCTCATCATTATCATCCTTTGACCATACAATCCTTTCATCTTCTGAGTTATCAAGGTCTTCAGTTAAATAATCAACTTTTATATCTTCTTTTATTCTTGAGCACTCCCACTTCCTCCATCTTTTTAGCCACTTTTGTTTGCTCAAAAACTCACCTAAGACCTCATCATCTGCACCATCATTTATAGCCCTAGGTTTATTTCTAATCTCCTTATGTTCATCCACATTTTCAGAAAGCATAATATCATCATCATTGTTTTCATCATATGAGATATTAGAGAAATATGGCAAGGTAAAGGTTTGGTCTTCATCACTAGATTCATCCTCTTCTGTTTCACAATTGCCCTCTTCTTCATCATCTGTTTGATAATTCATCTATTTCTCCCTTTCAAAATGCACCTCTTCAGCCACACACTGCCCCCACATTCTCTATTTCATAATGCCCCTCATCATCTCTTTTAGCTTGGAGCTCTGCTTCTGCTTCACAATTAGGAATTGTAGCTCTACTTCATCTACTACATTTAGTATAAAGGAGTCAACAACTGGTGTATAAAGTAAGTAAACTTTCATCATCCTATTATTAAAAATCAATGCATACATAACCATCACATCATCACCTGTATCTCATGAAAATAGCCCCATTTCCATATTAGTCTTAGGTATTTATACTTAAACTCAAATATACCACAAATATATCCAAATGGTTTAACCATTGCACGAAATTCAATCAGAAACATAAAATCTAGATGACACGTATCATAATAATCAAAATGACCTCCCACATATGCTAGACTTGGTTTTTTTTTTTTTATAAATTACCTACTATGGAACTATTTAATAATGAAATACTTGGTATCTACTATATATGAAAATTTAATAAACACAATCACACACATTATAAAGGAAAATAGGATCACCATAATCTTAGTTAATAGAAGATACCAAAAAAGAAGACTCGCATATTTAAATAAGACACAACCGTGAGATACATAAGGAAAAACTCATATTTGTTTACTTTAAACTCATTAACAATCAAAATAAAGAGATTAACTTTTTCAAAATACAAGACTTACCATAATCTTACCATAATCAGGACCCTCCATTAGTGCATATGGATTATGATCGGCTCTATCTCTAAGAAATTAACACGCTCGACTCATCTTACTTATGGAAAACGACCAATTTGTGGAACTGATATATGAAGAAGGAAGTAAGAACAATCGCGACTTAGCTCTCAAATTTCATCGCGGTGAAGTTTAGCGCAACTGATTTGAGAATTAAGGTTTGTTAGGACACACTTTTTATCCCAAGCGTGTGGAAATAAAATAATTGTTCAAAAATTGAGGTGATATGACTATTATAATACCCCCTGACTCTATGATAACATCAAATTTCTGGTGAAGATTTGGGCGAAAAAACATGCAAATGTTTCATTTAATTGTCTGAGATTAAGTTTATGATGCATTTAATCAAAAAAATAATTTAGGGTGCAAATCGATTTTCGAAAAAAAAGTTTGGGGTGCAAATTGAACTTTAGTCAAAAAGGAGGTGACAATGAGTTTCTTATATAAAATTTTCTGCAATATAATACTGGACAAGAAGCAGATAGATCAGATTTATGGTTGATTTTTTGCAATTTTTGTTGATATACCAACTATGGTTCTGAATATAGCTTTGTTTGCGCTACTATTGATTTTATTGCTTTAATTAGCTATTTTCAAAGTTGTAGTGTCTTCTCCATTTGTTGATCTCACATTATACAACAACTGGGTATCATTCTTTCATCAAATTGCCCTCTCTTTTATTTTGGGTTAAATACATATCGAACCCCAAAATATGCACTCTTTTGTACTTAGTAATCCCAGATTCAAAAGTTCTCAAAACATGCACTCTTTTGTACTTAATAACCCCATATTCAAAAGTTCTCATTATGTTACTCAAAATACTCTTAAGTAACCACGACGATGGGCCCTATTTAAAGTTTCGGCCAATTTTTTGCCAAAAAATAGCAACGTGTCCTATTTTAATTTTTAAATATGGTTGACCATATAAATATCGTATATGACTTAATTAAATAGTAGAAATACGTAGACATTACAAAATCAATACAAAAAGTATTTTCATACATTCACCCACTAAATAATTAATTACAAATAAATAATTAACTAAATAAATAACTAAATAAACTATTAATTACTGAACTAATCAGGTAAACTAATTAGTTAAAAATCAATAATATAAACAAAAAAATTGGTAAAATAAAAAGTAAAAGTAGTATCAATATTAGAATATACAACTTAGAAATTAAAATATAAAAAAATACTAACAGTAGGAAAAAATTAAATACAAAAAATACTAGCAGTAGAATCAAAAATACTAAATTATTATCAATGTTATTAAATTTTGGATTCATAACATTTATAGTTTACTTAATATAATTAAACAATTACCAACGGTATAATTAAATTATATAACTAAATTGCATATTAAAAGTAATTATATTAAAGTTAAATAGCATTATAAATAAATAATATTAAAACTTCAAAAATCAAAACAAAAGCAAAGATGGATATACTTTCCATCTCATTAATTTATCCACAAAATCAAAATAAAGTCAAAATCTCCATCTTTATCTCATTCATTTTTATTTTCATTTGATCTTCATCTTCATTATCAACCCAAGGGTCCTCAGATTAAGGAAATTTTTTGTAAAAGATTTGAAAGGTTTAAACCCATATCTGCAATTGATGCGACTGATTTTGGCTGAGGTTTTGAACCCATATTGTCCACAATTTGGCATTTGGTGGTTACACTAGAAAAATCCCTCCTTTCTTTTGGGTTTTCAAACTTAGATCTGTAGCTATTTTATTATGGTCATTATTGTATTATTGTAAAAAAAATATTCTTTGTAATGAGTCAAATATGATTTCGTGAAGCACTATAATGAATTGGTTAGGACAATTTAATACCTAAGCTAGCAAAAATAGAGTTTGAAAAGAAAAAGTTTAGATATAGAAGAAAATTAGAGAAAGATAAAAAACTGAGAGAGAATTCAGAGAATAATTTGGGAGAAAGAAAATAATTACATTTCAATCGTAGAGTAAATTAAACAACTTAACTCTACGTTAACAACTAACCAATCGTATAGTAAGTTAAACAACATAACTCTACGTTAACTAGTACCCAATCGTAGAGCAAGTTAAACAACTTAACTCTACGTTAACTAATACCCAATCATAGAGTAAGTGAACCAGCTTAACTATACGTTAACTATTAACCAATCGTAAGGTAAGTTAAACAACTTAACTCCATGTTAATTACTAATTAATTGTAGAGTACGTTAACTAACTTACATATTCCTTACAACCACCATATAGGTTCTTCCATGGAGCAATCAATATGATGTCATATTCTTGTTGTGAGTTTCAAGCTTCTGGGTTTGGTGTTCATGTTGTGATTTTGATTATCTCTAAATTTATTCTTGATTTTATTTTTTTTGTTTTGCTTTTATTTTGGTTTTTGGGCAAATAATAAATGGTTTGAAGTTTTTAAATTTTAATTTTTTGGGTTTTATGAAATTGGGAAGATGATTAAAATTAAATGAGAATTTTATATTTTTTAAATGTTCATATTAGTTAAATACAGTTTGAAGTAAATATAAATGTATTATTTAATCTAATTAACCATATTTTAAACAATTTTAAATGGTCAAATGTATAAAAATTAAGTCAAAGGGTACTTATACTCCCCCTATCAGAACACATGGCAATTTCGACCACTTTTTTGGCCGAAAATTATAAAAGGGTCAATTATGGTTACTTAAGAATACTTTGAATAGCGAGATGAGAGTTTTTGAACATGGATATATATATCAAGTATAAGAGAATGCATACTTTGAGGTTCGATAAGCAGTTAACCCTTTATTTTGTTTTCCTATCAAGGTCTAGTTATATTTCATCATGTTCCATATCAATTCAACTGGGTAATCCATTCAAAAGAAGATTTTGTGTAGTAGAAGAAGTATGATAGGAAGAAGATATCTTAGAAGGGTTCCAAATCTTTTCAAGACATGTAATTTTATGTTTGAGGGATTTTGAAAAATGCTAATTTTTTTTATTTCCAAGTGTATATATAATTCAAATGTTATGGATCATATTCTTATTTCCAGAAATATTTTTTACCTTTTGTTTAGCAAATTTTTTTTTTTTTATGTATTAATAAATTTCATAATTATAATTTAATTTAAATTTGTTGCAATACATATAAGAACTCTTTATAACTATTAATATTGCTTAACGGTACAAATTCGCTGACAATGAAGTTAAACCACTTACAAGTTACAACTGCTTTGTTGGATCGCTTATCCTTAGATAGAGCCTGTTTGGAGTATAGCATATCCTTAGAACCTGTTTGGATTCTATTACCCAACATGCTCGTACAAGAGAGACCTAATTTTGGGTCAATAAGGTTATAGAGATATAATATATTATGTCATCATATGATTGAGCTGTAAATCCTGTAGTTGTTATGTCAAAGTAGCCCTCGACTAGAAGTACTTGGTAATATTTTCTTAATCATGTACTTATACGCACTAGCTAAAAAATAAAAGCGTAAAATTAGGGGCAGTTGAGATTATGATATTTCATTATTCTATATAAAGAGACATACTTATAAATTTTATAAATTTTAAATATATTTTTTATTTTATATTTAATCTCAATTAATTTATTAATATGTAATTTAATAGTAATGATATAATAATTAAATTATTATAAGATTATATAATATATTTTCTCATCATATAATTGAGCTGCAAAATTCTGGAGTTGTTATATCAAAGCAGCCCCCACTAGTACTTTGTTAACAAGTTGATATTTTTTAATGATGTACGTGAAACCAGGGGCGGGACCATGATACTTCATATATTTCACATAAAAGAGAGTCATATTTATATATTTTAATTTTATGTTGACTCCTAATTAGTTTATTGATGTTTAGTTTATTATTAATGATATACAATAATAAAATTATAATAATAAATTTGAGAATATTAAATTATTTTATACTATTATAAATAAATAAAAAATCTGTGTTGGAGTAGAAAAAATTTTGATAAATAAAACTTATTTTTTATGGAACAGAAGAAGAAGTATTGATTAATTAAAAAAATACCGTCTCCATTAACAAATTAGTCCTATTTTTGTTTTATTCTTTTAATATAAAGATTTACATGTCGATCTTTTGATAATAATTTTTACGTACTCTTTAAAACTTTATAATAAAAATATAATATTATGTATCAAATATCTCCAATACAAACCGTACGTAATATATATTAAGAAAACTTAAAACAAATAAGTAAAACTCTCCATTCTAAATGGATAAAGTACTTACTAAACTAAATACGTATAGGAGCAAATGACTTGAAGTGCTTATTAAACTATATATATACACAGGAGTTTGTTATTTTGATAAGGAGGACCATATATCATAAACCCTTCAAGGGGATTATAGAGAAAAAATAATAATTGAAATATACTCTCCGTATTGAATTATGAAAAGAAAAATGAACAATCAGATGTGGAAGAAAGCATGTAAACATCTCCATCTTCCCGTTTATTATTAATTATGGAGAGTCTCTCCATGCAAAACATTTAGGTTATATTTATTTATAAAATACATACTTGGGATTTGATTATTTTTATTCATTTAAAATTATTTCAGATTTTTTTATTCCATGATGAGGGATTATTAGTCATTTCATATTGGACTATTAGTCCCATAAAGTCATTTAATAACTTAAAATGAGGGAAACTATTAATCCCAAATTTATCATGGAATTATATAATCCCTCATAAATAGTCTTAAAATGATAAAAAAATAGTCCAATAACTATTTAAAGGACTATTAATCTCTTATCATATGATAAATATAATCCGAAATAGTGTTAATTAAATTAATATAAATAGTCCAATCTCAAATATAATTTTTACAAACAAACATAGCCTTAAATCCCAACTGCAAATGCATTTTGCTACTTTGTTAAATAGAAGGAAATAATGAAATATATAATCATTAATTTTACAAAATTGATATAATTAATACTTGATATATTAATCAAATTAATCAATCAAAATTTTATAAAGTCATCATTAAGTATACTGAGGGTATGCACGAGAAATGTCGAGAATTTTATCATATTCCATAGATCTGACAATTTAGTTAATAAACGGTTGGATCAATCAATATTAATTGCAATTAATTGGGTTGGTTAGTTGTTTTTAATTATTTAAATTGGATAAAGTTTGGATCATATTTCTAAAGAGAAACATGGGTACAAACCAGTTAAACTATTTTTGACTTTTTTTTTTATTCCAAATCGAATGATTCTCTTTCCTCCTAACCAGAGGTAGCTGCGTATACGACGGAATCGATGCCCCTAGTTTGCGAGCTCTAATTCAAGTCCTCGTCTCCACCAATCCATACCCAGTTTTAATATATATATATATATATATATATATATATATATATATGAAAGAGCAGAGCCATGTAAAATGATTCACATTTATTGATTAATTAACAATATTTGTACATATTTCTATTAAACTTTATGAATTTAGAGAGAGAAAGTTTAAAAAAATGAGAGAGAGAGTGTATAGAAAATTTTAGAGAGGAATTAAGAATGTATTAAAAAATTAGAGTTAGAAGACTAAAAGAATATAGAAATTATATATAATAGACAATTTATTTTATTAAAACATAATAATAATAAATTTGAAATTTGAAATATGAGTTGATCGACCTTTATTCAACTCATAAATATATGATTTCAACCCACACAGTTCATATTAAAACCTAGGAGAGAACAAAAATTTGCATGTTATGGTGCGGATACGTGGTGCAATTTTTAAAATTGATATCCACACATGTGTGAATGCGGATGCGGATATAAGGATGCAGTACACTGCATCACGTGTATTCGCATATATATATATATATATATATATATATATACATATCTAAAAATCCTAAAATCTAAATCATTTGTCAATCTCCAAATACAATGCCAAAAACTACAACACATATATAAGTTATAGTTATTTTTAGATATCCTAAAATGTTGGTTAAGATGCTAGTTACCTCTCATGAATTAGAATAATAGACAATATGAACACTCTTGCCTACTACGACGTTAACTATTAAAAAATCATGTTCTTATAATATGTACGTGATTTGAATTTCAATAACCCTAAGTGTTTTTGTTAAAAAAATTATTCATTGTTTTTGTCAAAACATTTTCTTCATTATTTTTGTGGCTTAAAAGTTGATGTCACATTTCTTAAAGTTATTGTCAAATTTTACTGATTGACAAAAGTTTTGTAATATTTTATTATATATGGTATTGGTGATAGAATTATCGAACTTATTTATTGTTAACCTCCTTCTTAACGACAGTTGTAATTATGTCATTGTATTTTTATTTACTATATTTATCTTGATGGATCAAATTTTAATAATTATTTATTTTTAAAAAATTTTAAATTCTTATATTTGCATTAGCACTACATTCGCAAGTTGAATTACGCAATATAATTTATAAATATGATATCCGCGCATATGTGAATGTGGATGCAAATGCAAAATACTCCTTGTATCCACACTTATCTGCACTTACCTCTCCCTTATTAAAAACAGGTTATGTAATTTAAATTCTTAATGGAAGTATAAACAAATTTTATAAATTAAAATCAAACCATAATTATATTTTGCCAGGTATAATACATGATGATGATGGTCCCCATGGATAAGGATCTTTTTGGTGATAAGAATAATTATTTAAAACCTAGCATAGCTACTAATTAAATAGTACTCTAATACCCGTTCTTCTTATAGAGTTTGCTAATTTAGTTATACAAATTAAAAATTATTAAACCATTCAAGTCAAAATAGATAAAAGAGAGGAGCATAATTATAATAGTATTCATACATGCGCACATACGTCTTGGTATAGGAAAAGGAAAAGCATATATCTATACGGATGAAAAGACGTTACGAGTGGAGACACACACACACACATATATATATATAATTAAAATCTCATTAATGAAAATCTTTAATTTAAAAATATTTGAACACTACTCTGTCACACGAACTCGTAGTGTGAAGTTCATTTAAATTAATAAAATTAGTTATTTAATTTATTATACTTATACATATATCTTTTTAATCCTTTGAAAGTCTACGCATTCAAAAAAGAGAGGTAAAAGCGAGTAGTTAGTCCGTGTGCTATCTGAATGCAGAAAAAAAGGGGGTTCAACTCTTTCGGACTTCTCTCTCATACTTTTTCCTTAACAAATATAATGAGCTGCGTACTTAAAACATATTTGGTATCAATAAATACTTTTTATTTAAATTATAGTATTTGTAAAATGGAACCCTGTTGGAAGTGTACCTGAAGTCAATTTTAATATACATAAAAAATGTTAATTCATTTTATATGTTTGGTTCGATAGTTGATATTTATTTAATCATTTAAATTAAAGCGATTTTATTCGCAATATTTAGAAAATTGGATCAGATCGACAGTCCAATTGCGGTTCGACCAAATCCGATCGATTTTTCAATCTGGTCCGACTAAAAAACCGAAAAAACAGCGATCCGGTCAAAAAACGGTAGTTGAATCGGTTGACCCGATTTTTAAATATTTTTTTTATAAAAAATATTTTTAATAAGATTATAATATTATTTTATTATATTTTAGCTTATAAAAAAATTAATATTTTAAAATTTTATTAATTATTAATAATATATTTTTTTATGTATTTATGACGTCATTGGTTTAATAGCGATTCGATCACTAATTAGACTAATAACCTATTTATCTAATAATTTTTTTAATTCAATCACTGATTCAATTTTGTAAATATTGCTTGTTCGTTCCGGGCGTCGTTGCATATGTCCTTGCAACAACCACCTGCATAAAAACATTCAATTACAAGTCTGGTTAACCAACCAAACAAAGTAAAAGCAAAAGAAATAAAATGAAAGACAAACATTTGAGGACAACAACTAATTACTCCATTAAGCAACCCATCTGACTGACTGACTACCGACTGCGGAAAATTCATTACACTATAAATGTACCTTACAATAAAACACAAGGTAAGGACAACAGTATTATAATTTGAGATGACAAGAATAAAAAAATACACAAAATGTAAAGTTAATATGTACAGTTTTAATGGCGTCGAATGTGACATACATTGGACTGTACGTAACACTAACTTTTGCCGTCGGTCTGCATTCTGTCTCAATGTTCCGGCGAAGCGCATGCGGTCAGAAGATGTGATCTAACACTGTCAAATCATGACACCGTGGTCCACTTTTTTGCTTTATATATTAATCACTAATCTGAATTATTTTATCAGTATTTAAATCGGTAAAAAAATTAAGGTTAATTTTCGATAATTTATCTGGATCACTTCAAATATAATATATTTTTAATTATTTAGTTAATAAAAATTCAACTGTACAAATGTAAAAATAACTTATAGAAATAGAAGGATATGTTACCGAATTTATAACAACAAAAAATAAACATTTGAAAATATACTTATTTTACGTTATTAATTTGCACAACTTTAAATCAAATAAAATTTTATATATTTAAATAATTTATATTTTCTTACATTCGTATAATTAAATTATTAAGTGAAAGATTAAAAAAATATAAATGATGGTTTACTTAGATAAGGATTAGGGAGGTGAGGGATTCCACATCAACTTAGCGCTCAATCCTTAAAATAACTAGCTCATTAATGATAATTTTGTCATTGTTTTGTTTTTAAAGATTGCCGTGAGCACCCTCACGTTCCTTTTGAGGAGGGAATACATATTAATTAATCTTTCACTTGCCAGATGATTATCATTTATGTACTAAGTCTATAATAACTATGAACTAATTTACGTATTTTATTAGGAAAGACAAGAACAAGAGACATATTTATGACCAGGAATCAGAGATGCATAAAAAGTTTACGGTCTACAGGTTGGTCTGGTCTGAATTCGGCCTGATCAAAGTTTGGCTCGGGCTAATTCAGCCTACAATCTTTATACATGCTACTATTTTGACGTAAAAGTTTGGTTTAGTCCGGCATACGAAAAAGATCGGCCTGACCTGGCCTATGCAAAAGTCTGTCCCAACGTAGGTAGAAGATCGACCAGACCCAGCCTACGCAGAGGACCGGCCTAGCCTAGCTAATTCGTTTTAACTATAAACTATGTTTATGACCTCATGTTGGTGTGGTACAGAATCTCTTTGTTTATAACCTCATGTTAGTGTGGTACAGAATGAGTTTGAATTTTTCTATGGCAGTCTCATACAAATACCAAGAATATGGATACGTTTTTACTTGTGATCAATGTATATACATATTTTCCTTTTTCATGCTCACCAGAAAAACAAAATAAAAAAAAGTTACATACAAACTTTTTATGGTAGTGATTTGTGGCGTATTTTTTTTTATCACAATTTGTGGTTACAACTTTCAAAAATGTTATATTTTTTTGAAGATTTAAATTTTGAAGACATTTTTAAAATATTTTGAAGCAAAATATTTGTAACCGACTCATTATTTATTATTGATTAATTACTCATTTTTAATTTTTTGTCATTATATTTAATTAATATAATAGTTAATTTATTTAATATTTATATTTCACATTAAAAATTAGTTGATTACATTTTTAGGCCAGGCCCACCCTGGCCTACAGGCCTCAAAAGGCCAGACTTTGATCGAGAAGCCCGGCCTGACCCGGCCTATATGCCCAAAAGTCAAAGTTTGGCCTGACCTGGTCAACGGCCAAAGCCTATCAGACCTAAGTCAAGCCGGACTAGTCCGACCTACTGTGCATGTCTACTAGGAACCCACTATTGCTCCAAGTTCATTATTGTACATAGGATGGCACTAAAGAATTCTACCCAGACAAGGAAACCAAGCAACTAGAATCAGTGTAACGAATAGGTCTAAATTTCGAGCTCAAATCAAATTATAGCAAAATAAGATTAATGCGTTGTCTTAATAATATCTTCTATAAGCTCAATCAAAAGGTCAATGCGTTGTCTCAATAATATCTTCTTGAGTTATCTTAGCCCACCACAAGTTCATGACTGATAGCAGTTAGGTCATTTTAACCCACCACAGGTTAACTCAAAAGGTCATGACGGAAGGTATTAATGATAGCAGTTTTGAATTTTTATATACATACTCAAATATTCTATATTAACTGATAAGAGACTGGGGTGTTATAATTAAAAAAGGAGAATAGCCCATATTAGGATCTGGGCTACCCACAAGAATCAATGCGGAACACCCGGTTATCATCACCATAATCCAGCTCAAGATTTTGACCCAACATAATTTTTTTGTTACAAATTTGAGTGCAAAAACATAGCTCATACTTTAATATTCTTGTTCTTCTAAAGTGGCAATGCAAGCAAATAAGGGGTTTACCTCAAGCATTAGGCTATTCTATTAGTGAATGTCCCTACATATCCATTTTAAGCATAAGAACTTTCAAATACTAATTTGAGAAATATTTAAATAAATCTTGGAGGGGACGATACAAATATTACATTAACATACTCCAATTTAGCAAGCATCCCTCACAGACAGTGTTACAAATAAGCTCTGTAAAAGAGCATGATTTCGATTGTAAATATATGGTTATTAGTTTTCAAAGTATGTCCAACTTGGGGCATTTTAGAGCACTCTGGACAGCAAAAATGTCTTCTCGCTTGACATTTTTTGCACGACAAGGATCTCTTCTTCGAGTTACCCCCAAATGACTTAGAAAGATCATCCATATCGTTAAAACTAAATAGCCCGCCTTCCTCAATTAGTCATTGTCCCTTACATTTTGAGCATACTATCAGCCAGCCTAAGATCACCACCTCTCTTGCACATCCCAAGTGAGCTGCTTATAATTCAGGTAATTGACATATAGTATATGTATCAGAATTAATTCATACGTAGATCTTAATTGATCGGACTTACAGGGCATACAAGAATGCAAGCAAAATTCGCGTCAAACAAGATGCAACTTATTTTGCTAAACTGCTATTACCATACCAGCAGCTACCACATTCGTTCAATCAGTTCATGATTGTTATAGTAGAGTTGGCACTACCTACCTTCGTGTACAAGAGAAGACCTAACACACGTGTGGAATCTGCTTGACCCGTCACATAAGCCACTAATTTGTTTCCTTTCATGCATAATAGTCCGTTCGTCTGTTCGTCTTATTTTTAAAAATAAGTATGAGTGCACAACATTCAAACACAATACTAAACATTACATCCATCTTAATTATTAAAAAATATATTATGATATTAAAATTCGTGTCATATCTCACTTTTTAAGGATTAAATCACTTTTTCCACTGTACTCAACTCCAATTTACATATGCATAATTGAACTAAATTTTTTTACAATCGACTCACTGTATTAATTTTTTTTTACAAAACATTACAAAATCTGTTAATTTAAACGGTAAAAAAATCACTTGCGAAATAACATCCCTCCACATAATACATGAATCCATGTGGAATCCACGTAAATCTAACCCTAAGACCATTGCCACTCTCCACCCTTTCTTATAGTATACTGAATACCCATTTCCCTCAAAATCTAGTATCTCCCTCCTCCACTCTTCCGACGTTGACGGCATAGCCAAATCACACCCATAGCTCAAAGCCGCCACCGGAATATAGAGCTTCGTTGGCCTCTTCCTCTTCGAAATAGTGGGCGAGGATGAAGAAGGAGGAGCAACATCGATCGTTGGAGGCTTTAATCAGTAGTCAGTACTCCACTAAGTGGTTTCTGAAGCCGAAGCTTCAACGCCGACGACAAAGAAGACGGTGAAGAATGAGAGTGGGTCAGGATTAGGGTTTTAGGAGATGAGGAGAGAGAAGAAGGTTTGCAAAAAATGGAATAAGAAACCCTAGAAGTCGAAAATACCGGCGAATTCGACATTGCAACCAGTGGCAGAACCAGGACAAAATTTGAGGGGGGTCAAAATTTAAAGGCGATTACCGGAGGTCCGGAGCGGCGACTTGCAGGCTGCAGCGGCGACGGAGGGGAGTTGAGGTCCTTGAGGAGGTTGATGACGCATTTTAAGCAGTTTTGATTGGGAGGGGAGTTGATGTCCTATTGGCTATTGCGTTGACTATTATAGAAAAGAATTTTATTAATATCACTCCCAGCATATTTGTTAGACCAAGAGAGGGGCATTTTTCTAACACTTAGTTATAGAGCGCCGATGTGTGACAATTTCTAAAAAAATTATTCAATGGTCCTCGGTGATATCTTAAGTCAATAAAAAAAAATATGAGTGAAGTGTTGCAGAACTATTAATTTTCTTTATAAAAATATCAACTCTCAAAATTTTTATAATTTCTTGTGAAAAAAAAGAATAAATTATAACATATTAAAAGCTCAAGTTAAATGCATAAGGGGAAAAAATATATAGATTCTTGTTGCGTAGATAAACATACAAAAAATAATAAAATATTTTGTAATTTTATATATCAAATTTTTATTATCAATTACATAAAAATATATGAGTGATAATTATTTAAAAAATATATATAATATAGTAAGTTATTTTTATAATTATATATATTGATATATGTTACCATTGTAATTTGATACAAAATTTTCGTCATATATAATAGCTCTCGTACATGAGTAATTAAGTAATTCATTGACGTGTCTATTTGCAGTAAAACTGTGAAAGGTAATATAATTTTTTTCCGGTAGTTTAATTTCCATCACCGAAACAGAGTCTAATAAGTATTCCAATTCATAGGCAAAGAACCTTCCTCAACCTTCTTTGTTAAGAAAAACTAAAACAGAAAGAAGAAAACCCAGAAGAAAGAGAAGAGAAGAAGTGGGAGGAAAGAGAAAAAAATGGCAGCGATCGCAGTTTTGGTAACTCTACCGTCGCCGAAGGCTATTAAGTCTTGACTCGTCTCTCTCTGTCTCTCATATCTCTCATCCTTCAGCCTTGCATGTTCGTTATCCCCTTTGCCGATTTTCAGCTCCTACTGAAGCAGCTAGAAGCCTGAGGGCGGCGCCTCCATGATCGTCGATTGGGGGGTCAAGAACTCTTCCGTCGCCTGAATCTTAGCCTGAGGGCCAGAGCTACCGGGGGCAACTGCCCCCCCTCGCCCCCCTGGTTCCGCCTCTGATTGCAACGGTACAAGACATTGTTCTGCTTCCTTCTAACATTCAAAATTTTCATCGAGAGTGACTTTTGTTTTGAATTATATAAAAATAAGTAAGTATTTGTAATTTTTTATAAAATGACTTATAAATACGTTTTTTTTTAATTGGTTAAATTCTATTTTATCCATCTTCTTCATTGTTAATATAGATAGAATTATTATTATTATTATTATTATTGTTATTAATATTATTACAAATAAATATTATATTTTAATTTATAAGTTATTATCAGTCGAATATTTTTATAACTATTTTAACTTAATTTTTGACTTATAAATCAAATTAATCCCGAACACTTTATTTATAAGTTAATTTATATTTTAATTTTAACTCGACTTATATTTTAACTTTAAATTCTTAAAAAATAAGTTATTACCGAACATATCCTTTAATTTGATTTTATAGAGAAGAAGAAGAGAGAGAATTGGATTATTTTACATATGCAAAACTATGAATTGGATTATCTTATAAAACAACTTCAGCCTAATTGTACAATACTAAAGCTCAACTATACGAGGAAAACCGAGTTCTAATTTAAGCCACCAATCTATTAGATTGTTGAGTTTAATTTAGCTTTAATACTACTTAAGCCTAATTTTTTTTCAGAAGAGTAGAGAGAATTGGATTATTTTACATTTTTCTGGATATATTAAAGCTGAATTAATTCCTTTAGTATTTGTGCATTCTTTTCAGATCATCAAGAACATGATGGGTGAAGACCAAGACTTGTCCCAAATATAATGCCCACCAATAAGACATTGTCTACATCTGGGGAAATTTCCAAATGCTCTGTTGGGGTAAAGGCGGCGAATTATTGTTGGAAGTCACTGTCTATATCTACATGATGGGGCTTTGTTTGTTTATTGAAGGAAGAAAAAGGCGGAGAATTATTGTTGGAAGTTAGGGAAGCACCCGTGGAGGCGGTGGGAAGGGTATGGTGGCGAAGGGGAAGAGTTGAGGAGAGAGAAAGAGGGAGATGAGGGAAAGGGGTTTGGGGATATAATTGATATTTTGAAATTTTGTTGAGGATTTTTTTGGACTAAAGTGAAAATTTTGGGGTATAATTGTCAATTCATTCTTTTGCCAAGTAACGTGGCATGCGATGTCATGTCCTATTTAATATATTAAATTATCTATATAAACAGTGACATAAACATTTTATTAAATTTTAACAAATTTAGACTAAAAAATTATTTTTTGTAAAAAAATTACAGTACAATGAGTCTATTATAAAAAAATCAATTCAATAATTTATATATAAATTGGGATCGAGTATAGTGGTAAAAAAAATATTTTAACCTTACTTTTTAATAATTAAAATAAATTTAATGTTTGATGTTATGTATGTAGAATTGTCTTTCTTTTAATACATTTTCTAATGTGAGATTTTTTGGGTTGGATACTTATTTTATATATTATGGGTTGGGTTGGATTTAAAACTATATTATTAATGACAAATATAATTTTAAATTAATTAATTAATTTTAACCCATATATATTTCACTCCATTCAAATTTAATCATTCAAATTTAATTTTACTATAAAAAAAAATTAGTCATAATAAATTAGACTATCTACAGGATCATGCAGGATTATTCTCGCTCCTTATTCGCTCTACCTGTATTAAGATTTGTACTCACATAAGCATATTTTATCTAGCTCTGGAGAGAGAGTTTGAATATGGGAGAGCTAATATGGGTTATTTTATTTGGACCCACAATCATATGGGTCTAAATTAATTGGCTTATATTAAATGAAATTTTTTAAATTTATCTATTTTTTACTTTTTTTTATATTCGCATATAAGATAAATAAGTGTGACCTACTCATTTGAGTTAAAGATAAAATAAAATGAGATCACACTTATATATCTTATATATAAGTAAGAAAAGTGAATAAAAAATTGAGCAAGTGTAAAAACACTCCTATTAAATATAGATAATATGATTTTAATTTTTTCTTTGACTCGTAGCCAAATTGTTCAACCCATAACTAAACTATATTTATATTTTGCCTGCCGGGTGTATTTTCGGATAAGGGACAACCTTTTAATAATATAGTCCAGCAACATGATCCAGAAGGATCAGAACCTCCTTTGGCACTAAGAAATACTATTGTTGCAACATCTCCCCTGCATATAAAATAACAATTTAATTATTTCCATTAACCTCCTAACACTATTCAATTTTGTCAGGATATATACCCAATTTAATTATTTCCATTAATTTTGTCAGGATAATCTAATCACAAAATATACCCAATTCAGAGATGCCTGAATCACAACATTTATAATTTCAAATATTTATCACCTAACCCAACAGTCTAAAATCAGTAGGCAGATGGAAATCAGCACATTAAATATTCAAGAAACAAAATTTGAATTTCTGAAAGAATGAGAGGCAGTTGGTGCCTTTGGTGGTGATATATAATCAAACTGAAACTGGTTAAAAATAAAAAGAATTTTATGGAAGTTATATCATCTAAAGAGATAAAGAGAGAATCAGAGAAAAAGGGGTACCTGCGCTGGGAAGAAGAAATGAGACTATGAGAGAATCAATCTTAGGGGCAGAAATGGTGGCACATAATAGCAAAGCCCCAACTCCATAGCCTGCAACTTCACTTGCTGTAATGTGTTCAAACATCTCTCTCTCTCTCTCTCTCTCTCTCTCACACACACACATCCAAAGAGCCAGGATAAGAATTAGTACCAATGTCTGCCTTATCACAACTGAATAACAGAAGTTAGAACACAAGAACAAGTGATCTTTGTCACTAAGCAGGTTTTGCCTTAACTCTTCTGCAAATTCTATTAATTTGTACTTTGACTTGCCCAAATACTTTGCATGAAGGATTATGTAATTATGCAGATCCAAATTGACATTGACAACTATCTGAATCTTGTATAAATATTGATGAAACGATTAATCCATAACGATATTGAACTCTTTAAAAAAAAGTATACTTGGCCCCTTGCTGTTAGTGATTAAATAATGTTCCAAATTTTGGCCTCATCAACCACTCACAACATTCCCCTAGGAATGATGATCAATTTCATGTTTTCATTTTGCACCCTGTCGTATAATAAATTCGTGCTTGAATAAGTGCAACTGCATGCACAAATAATTTCATTAATCCAGTTTTTCTAATGAAACATTCTTGGTGTATGCATATCTTTCAATTTTTTTTTTGAATTTATTATAACGAGTTGATTCAATTTAGTTACAGTCAAATCACTCAAGAAAAAGATGATTTAGATTGAAAGGTACAATATTAAACTATAATTTTGTCAAATACAAACAGAATTAGTGAATCTCACATGCCTGAAGGCTATTGCTCACTGTGAAATCTATCGTCTGTTATATTGCACCAGCAGCAGCTCCAAAAGAATAGGCAGATGAATTATTTTGGGCTGCTGCAGTCATGTTGCACTGATTCCCCTGGTCCGGGTGATACTGTGGACCATCTAGGTTCCATAAGCTACCCCATAAGTCATCTTCTACGATTGTTTCTTGCCAAGGTGCAACATCTTGAAAATTAATCACAGGCGAAGGCTGATGATATTCCATAGAATTAGCATCGTATGTGAAAACCATGTCTTGATTGCCTTGTAATTCGGTTATTTTCTCATTGTTCACTTCTCCAATAGTATGATCATTAGTACTTGTGCAGTTGTCATTATTCTCTTCTAGTAAATGATGTTTTTTCTGCCGAAGAGCTTCAGATTTTCGTTTTTCCTGCCTTTGAGATGGCTTTGATTTTGCCTTGAAATGAGTTCTCCAATAGTTTTTTATCTCATTATCAGTTCTTCCAGGCAAGTTTCTAGCAATGGTAGACCATCTGTACATGAACATAAAATAAGAACCTGAAAAGAAAAAAACAAGAACAAGCTAGAAATTAAATACAGGTATATAGTGCATACTTGTTACCCCATATGGCATGCAGTTCAATGATGATGTCTTCCTCTTCCGCTGTTAAATTTCCTTGCTTGAGGCCAGGTCTTAGATAATTCACCCATCTTAATCTGCAACTCTTTCCATTCCTATTCAGTCCTGAAAACAAATTCACATTTCAATCTTTACATCAACAAGCACCATAACCAAGTTGCTGTTAGTTAAGGGTATTGAACAAATCATGCAAAGCCCAGATATCTACTAAAGTTTTAAATTTGATACACAAATAGTGTGTACGAGAGCGGTATTAGGATTATGACACATCAATGAAATAAAGATAATTTTGTCCGACATAAATATTTTATAATTCTAACATTGCTCGTGTATAATGTATGAAACTTCCATTTATATTACAACTATGGGTGTGAATTTATGTAAAAGTGGTGAAAAATTTAAGCAAAATGTGTGTAAAAGTGCTTACTAGTTACCTGAAAACTTAGCCACAGAACTCCATCTTCCATCACCATGCAAGCTAATATAGTCACAAAGCAACTTATCTTCTTCAGGAGTCCAAGGACCCTTCCTCCAACCTTGTTCATCAGTAACTCCCCAAGCCATCGACCGAACCATTAATTAATATTGAATTAACTATCACACACATCACTTAATCTTATGTCTCCAATTTGTAAGACACAATTTCTCTTATATATATACCTCAGCTATGGGTCAATTCAGTATTGTCCTTTTCTTCAACACTACAAACATGATGATTCACCACCAACAACTTTTTTACCAAATCAGTTTTTGGATTTGTTAATTACATGCTATGATCCCCGGCGTGATTCTTACCCAACCAACATTGAACAAGTGTGTGCTCCGAATCTATGGAATTGTATGGTAAAATATAATAATGCCAGGAAAATATTAGTAGTGCTAGGTAGCTACCTAAACAGGAAGTAATAATATTTTTTAGATATATGTATAATAAGTAGGGTTCCTTATAATTTTATTCGATCTCATTTATTAACACCACAAATTTGTGACGATACATTACTTTTACGTAAACAACTTTTGTCTCATTTAGTGAAACAAAATTTTAGTTAGTTAAATTGTAAAATTTATCGATATAAAATGAATATTTACAAGTTATGCAGTACAATTAATTAAAATTTCGTCTTAGATAAATTTGACAAAATTTGTCTGTTTACCTATTACTTTCCAGAAATTAGACAATTCCGTAAGTTAAATTTCCCACATTTTTAATAATCATAAGGTTGAACCGAAGAAAACAAAATCTTGATTAGGCTATTAAAAAGTTTAGTGGATTGTTGATGTTTCCTTGACAATGGCTTATGCGACGCGTCACACATGTTGATTTATGCAATCCTTAAGGACACACTTTAGATATTGTTAATAGCTAATGATGTTTATTTTTAAGCATTAAGAAGCTTCCAGGTATGCTAATTAAGGTAATGGAGTATTAAAAAAATGGAAAGGAGGGTTAGGACAATGAATCACCAACTGGACACGTGGTATTCTTACTGCAATTAAGTAAGATAATTAGAATGTTATGGCATTAATTAATTGGTTCAACTCATTAATCTATGTGCATAATGCCATATATAGGTAATGATGGCTAAAATACCCATATCGTTATATATAAAGTTTGTAAAAGATTACGAAGGAGTTCGAGATCTTGTAATGTGTATGTACTAGAACCAAAAAGGTTTGATTTTGATAGTTCCCCTTTAAAGAGATTAATTATTGGTAATCCGCCAATTAATCCTTGATATGCAATAATTTGATCAATGGCCATAATTTGTTGCTCAAATTGAGACTGTTAGAAATATATAAATACACGTAAATAAATTTAAATATAAATTTAAATATTATATTTATTTTAATTATTAAAAAAATATATAATACAAATTTTAATATTATATTTTATTTTTTAATAATTAAAATAAATATAATATTTAAATATTATACGGTACTTATTCAATAAATATACACGAGGTAGAAAGGAACAGGACGAGGGACATGTCAATATGATTCTATGTTTACCCTCTGTAAAGACGTCATATAAGATATTATGTATCAAAAGGCTTCTAGATAGATTTGGTTGTGACATTTATTTACACAGAGACATTTGCAATATACTGTATGGTATACTGTTTGTCCTGTTTGGTACCAAATAACTGGGAAAGTTTGCTCTTAATTATATTATACACTATAATTTTTTTTACTTATTTTGATCTTATAAATTTAATTATATTACTGTTTTATTATTATTTTTTATTTAGTTCTTCAAATGTTATAAAATTCTTATTTTAAAATATATTGAGTTAAAATTATGACACGTAAATTGATCGCAAATAAATCGGTGCCACGTGTCATTTTGGAGCAGTAAAGCCAATTGGACTAAGCCCAAGCCATTGGGTGGGCCGACCCCCGTGAGAGCAGCACTAGAATCCAAAAGTAGCAAGCAAACCCTTACAAAGAGGAGTGATTTATTATATTGGTAAACTAGATTAGCATAGCGCTAGTAAAATTAGTTTCTAAAATGAAACGGGTTGATGTCATCATTTGCATAAACCAGATGATAACTAGATGGAATCCAAAAATATATAAATTGTAGTAAATATTTTTGACCGTGATTTCAAGTTTATACTCTATTTTGATATGCGCCATATTAGGTGAAAGAATAGAAGATACTTATTAATGTCTTATCAATGAGACCCATGAATTAGCTGTTAAGCGCCCCACATTTGTTCGGCTGTGACTGTTGCTTTGGCCTAATATATCACCAAGCTTTCTGCTAACCTTATGTTTGTCCCTTAGTTTGAGGTTTTGATTGGGAAAGAAACGGAAACGACAGCCGACGAAAATGACATTCCGCCTAATTACTTTGAAAGGGTCCGATGACACGTTTTAAGCCTATAAATCCATATATAGAATAATTAAATAGCGTTAATTTCTCAACTTTTTTGGGTAATTTTTTTAAGCCATCTTCGTTTACACACACACACACACATATATATATATATATGTCACTCAAAAAGTTTATGTTGTTTTTTATATAGTACTTAATTATATTAATATGCGGTTCAGTAGTGCAGCTTAGTTGGGAGTTGAATTAATTAGAGAATATAATTAGTCATATATTGGTATTCTGTCCACTAATAAGCCAATAAGAAAAGCCAAAGATTAAAATAAGTAAGTAAATTAGAATTAATAGTTTAACTCTTAATAATATCCTTACAAATAAACACGTGTTAGCATGTATCATTTGGAGGGGTATCTCATATCTGGTCAGCTCCCAGCTAGCAACTTCTTCCCAAATCCGATCCAAAGATATATGACAATTCAATCAAAGTTGAGTCGATTTGATTATAATAATATTTGAGTGAATAAATTTACTCTATATAATTTAATTAATTATTTTTTTAAAAAAGGTAATAATTTCTAAAATTTTAACTGAATAAATGTGAAATTAAATTGGTGATGTATGATCAGTGTGGCTCACAGAGTCATGTAGCTAGCATTATTTTTACATATTTTAATTTCATATCTTGTACGTTCGCAAATCAATTGTATTTGCAAGACACTTGGCTATGGATCTATCCCGCGTGCGGCTAAGTCCACTAAAATGCGAACAAATAATGCCAAAGATTTACCCTTCACAACTCGTACCTGTCTGGTGTTCAGCGGATTTTCCCATTTGTCCAAATGTCCAATTGACTATCTCTCTATGTATATAATTTAGTAAAAGAGGGAGTATTAACTAGGGGAATATAATTTCTTGTTCACCAACAAATTCATATCTAGCCCCTAGTTAATACTCCCTCTTTTACTAAATTATATATATATATATACACACACGCGCACACTAGCTAAATAAATTGAGTACTATTATATCAGTATTACTATATTTTAATAGGAGTGTATTAGAAAAAATATTTTTTTTCTTAAAAATTATCATTTTTAAAATGTATGTCTAATTTAAAAAGTAATATGTACATGTATGTATTCATATTGTAACTAGCATTACATTAATTTTTAAATTAAAAATAACAATTAAAAAAGTAAACTACGTACCATCAACTTCTTGTGTTGTTCAAATAATATGTTCTAGTCTTTGTAAAGCCTTTTAAGCCAAAAAAATAAAAATAAAAATTCAGGTACTTCTTGCACTAATTATAAGCTATATATATATATATATATATATATATATATCCTCCTTTTTCTGTTGAGAGTATATATATGTGTATGTATATTCCATATTCAATATATATACAAGTCTTGACGAAAGTAAAGCCGTACTCCGAGCATCATAGATAAATAATTGAGCATTTTTCAAGGCAACAAAGTAAAGCAAAAAAACAAGTTAAAGTTATGGTCTTTGACCAAACTCCAATGGTCAATTTACATAATTTTCTTCATTCTTGTACTATCTAATTTGGACATGTTACATAATTTTCTTCATTCTTGTACTATCTAATTTGGACATGTTACATAATTCCAAAAGCTAGTGTTCCAACTTCCACTCCCCCACCCCCCCCCACCCCCCCCACCCACTTTCAATTGATTCCCCAACTATATAAGTACTACTATCATAAACACCTTCTCTACATTTAGTAGCACCACATATACTGCACTTTCCCATAAAAATTAAGTCCCTAATCCAAATGAGTTCTTCACCTCCATCACTAAAGGCAGACGTCACATTATCTCTCACTTTATCATCCCCTAATTCTGATAATCATACCTTAAAATCTGAAAAAAGAGGTATTAAACTCATTCAACTCTTATTAACTTGCGCCAATCATGCATCCTCCGGTAACCTTCAGCACGCCGACGCATGCCTCCATAAAATCTCCAGCCTTGCCTCAGTCTCCGGTGACTCCATGCAACGGCTCGCCACCCGATTTGCCTCAGCCTTGGCGGTCCGGCTTGTTAGGCACTGGCCCGGGCTCTATAAGGCCCTAAACCATACTGGGCCAACAAGTATGGAAATGGATCGGGCCCGTTCCATCTACGCTCAAGCCTTTCCTTACCTGGGCTTTACTTATGCCATTATAACCCGAGTTTTGATTCAGTCCATGTCGGATGAGCGTGTGATCCACATAGTTGATTTGGGCTCAGGTGACCCAAAATTGTGGCTTCCACTTCTTCAGAGTTTTGCAAAAAAAGCACATGGGCCTCCACAGATGAAGATGACTTGTGTCCATAGTAACAAAGTTGTACTAGACAAATTGGGGGCTAAGCTTGTAAAAGAGGCTGATAGCTTGGACATGCCATTTCAATTCAATCCAGTAAATGTGAGCCTAAGAGAGCTTACCATAGAAATGCTCAAGGTACGATCAGGTGAAGCATTAGCTTTTACATCCATATTGAATCTTCACACTTTATTAGCCGAAGATGATCGGGTCAATGCACACTTTGGGTTCAACAAAAATGATGGAATTACGGATTCTAAACAAATAAGTGATTTTTTAGCCATGGTACAATCAATGTTACCAAAGGTAATGTTGTTGATTGAACAAGAGTCGAATCATAATTTGAGTCGGTTAGTGGATCGGTTTGTTGAAGGGTTACATTATTATAGTGCGTTATTTGATTCAATTGATGCCACTTTTGGGAGATCTTCAACAGATGAGCGAATTATATTAGAAGAAATGTTTGGAAAAGAAATTGAGGATATTGTGGCATTGGATGGGCTAGAGAGGGAGGAAAGACATGAAAGGTACGCAAAATGGATGGTAAGGTTTGCTGGAGCAGGGTTCAAGCCAGTGCAGCTATGGCATGCCACTATGGAGGACGCTAAGCGATTAGTGGAGGCTTATGGGTTGGATGGTTATAAAATAATTAGACAAAGGGCTAGTTTAATGATATGTTGGCATGATCGACCTATTTATTCCGTCTCAGCGTGGAATTGTTTTAACTAAATTGATCACTTTATTTTATGAATACATGTTTATTAGAGAATGCTATAATGATGTGATCTCGTTTTTGTATATGACGATTGACTATGTTTACAATGTGAAAGCCAAACTATTGAACTAACTACTATGTCGAGTTTCATTTATGAGCAAAGCAAATACCATAGGGAGAGTTTCTTTCTATTAATGGTCTGTAATTAGTAATTACCCTTATTCACATGCAAATAGCTGTAATTTAATGCTCTATCACTATAAAGCAAGTGATTAGTTTAGAACACATACTCATACCCCGTTAAATAAATATAGTTGCAGTTCTGGAACTATATAATTTTTTGCATATTAAAATGGGTAAATTTTAGACTCTTTTTATACTTGTCTTTAATGTGGTATTTTTTCATTTTTTTTTGGTAAACTTTAATATGGTATTCTTAAGACTTCTACAAATGAATATATATACATATAAAAAAATACTGTCTTTATGTGAAAGTAATGATTTGTGATGAGCTTCATTCATTATAAATGCATAGGCCTGGCCCTCTTTTCTGAAAAATTAATCGTTGCATTTTAAAAAAGAAAAAAAAAATAAAGCAAAAAAAGCAACCTTCGATTTCAAATACAATCATTTTTCTGAGAAAATCAAATAATTAGACTAAGCAAACGGACCGGGCCAAAACTGAGCTAAGGATATAGGAAATTCTGCAAGTTCATTTTCTCCTTTCTTTGCAAGTTGATTAAGAGAAAAATCAAATTAAGCATTACTATCTCAACTAATCCCATTTGTAAAGTACAAGTGCATACTCTCAAGAACTAAACATGAGCAGCAATCAAAGAAATACAATTCTTAAAAAAAAATTAGAAATAAAAAGGTCATGTCCCAAATTTAAAACTGATTTACAAGATATACTGTGAGGCTCTCTCTCTCTCTCTCTACTCTTTTAAATTTACAGGACACTTAGTTGCAAACACAAACAGGGTGATATTCAAAAAGAGAAAGGGATGATGACAAACTATGCATTTTCTTAAGAAATTAGGGAATATTAAAAGAAGGGAGAAAATTACTGCAAAAATTTATGAAAGGTGCCTAAAATGGTGGACATCCTTACCCTATTCCAGAAATCTCCTATGCTATGCAGCTTATCAGTAACAGTTGAATGCTGCAGCAGTCCATACATCAACTGTAGACTATGATCCACAGCTATTCAAAACAACAAAATATTTCTTCCCGTCACGATCTGTTGTATCAATGCTTCATCAAAACGACAAACTGCTTAGATCTGACTAGATATAAGTTTAGAAATCTTGGTTTTTAGAGTTGTTTTAGAGAGATAACGGTAGGGAAGAAAGAGAAACGACGGATTCTTGACTCCTTGTGTTTGACTCTGGATAAAACATAAAGTATGGAATAGAGATGAACAAAGAAACAAAAAGCACGTATCTTGTAGCTTATTTGGTTTGAGCACTTGGTTAGTAAGTTTGTGGTCTCGGGTTCTCAACTCCCCGCCAATTCATTATTTAGCTAAAAAATTCAAACGTTCTAACTTTTTATGGGTTGAAAAATTAAAGCTCATGCATGGATGGTAAAGTAAAATAGTGTATTAGATGATTATTTTAAAAAATAAATTATTTTAATAGATGGAATGAATCATTTCATCATTTTAATTTTTATTTCATGTGAGAGATGGTGGAATAAAATTTATTCTAATAGAATAGATATGTATGATAATTTTACCATAATATTAAACCACTCACTCTTACTAATAATCAAATATATACTTGAAATACTTTAAAATTATTTCATTCTTCTATTCTATTTTTTCAATCTAAATGTAATATTAGAGAAATTTTGTTATCGTTCTCCCTTATAAAGTGGAGTTTAGTGATATTATAATTTATGTTAATTATGAAATTTATTTATACATATATTTCTAAAGTGAAATTTTTAAATAACAATAATAAGATACATTTTATGATAAAAATTGTGTCATTTACTTTAACATTAATTAAAATAAATGAAGGAGATTTTGGTAACCATTGATGCTTGTGTTTTTTTTTTGGTTTTTGATAACATGTATTATCACAATTTAATAAATTTAGAAGATATGACAATGTAGGTAAAGTGTGAGCCTCTTTCACTAGGAAAAAATTATGTGGTGCACCAAGAGCAAATGAATAGTTTATTCTTGTTTCTCATATAACGGTGGGGTCCACAAATGGTGGGTCCTTATGGATCCCATGTTATGTGAGAGACATGAGTAAACTGTTCATTTACTCCTGGTGCACTACATAATTTCTCTTCACTAGGCTATCATCACATTTGGTCTAAAAAATCTGTTCTTAACTTGAGAGAGTACAAAATTATTCAATTTTATTATCGTTTCATCCATCCAAATCATCTTAACAACAAATATTTTCTTTTAATAAACTTTATTTTTATCAGCACCCAGTAACACGTGTTGCAGATGTAAATTATATGTGATAAAATTAGAATTTTATAAATTTTAGAAAACTATAAAAGATTAAAATAAAAAAATTAAAAGTGATAAAATAGTCATATATTTAAAATTATAAGAGAAAAAGAGAAAAAAATACAAGCGAAACACAAAATTACTAAACTTATACCAAAAACTTTATAATATAGATAGATATAGATATAAATATTTAAACAATGTTATATCATCTGTGATCTAATCTTTTACTAATAAACATGGTTTCAAAAATCGCACCGGATCAACGATCTGACTGATAAAAATCAGGATTGATTGACATTCCAGTTTGTTTTGGCTCAAAAAATTAATTTGACAGTGAACCAATTAAAACTCAGATTGAACCAGTCGACCACCGGTCTAACCGGTTAATTGACCAAGTGAACCAGTTTTAAAATATATTTATTTAGAAAAATATTTTTATTTTTAAAATTAAATATTTGTAGTAATATTGTAGTATAATTTTACTATATTTTAACTTACAAAAAATTATATATTTTTAAATTTAATAATTATTAATAAAATATTTTTTATGTATTTACGATGTCAATGATTTAACAACGATTTGATCATCGGTTAAACCAGTGATTTATCTATCTGATACTTTTTTTAATTCAATAATCTATCCGAATTTGAAAATATTGCTAATAAAGGCAAGGGAAAACCAAAATATATTTTGGTAATTACAACACTTGAATAGCCCTTATGATTCATGATTCTTTTAACTGTTTGGTCATTACTTATGGTAATTATTACAATTAAAACCCCAACAATAAATAGGGGTTTTCAATTTACAATTAAATACCCCATTATTCTCATCCTCCAATTCATTCGAAAATTGACAAAAGATCTTCCCCAAAGGACTAAAGCCGTTTCGGCTTTCACTCTCTCTTCCGCCGCCGCCGCCACTACCACCACGTCCACCGCTTCCGCTGACGTAAGCTGAAAAATCCTTTTAAAATATTGCATTTAAGATATGGGCGGTGATGAGGAGAAGCAGACAAACAACGCCATGTCTTTTGATCTCAATGATTTCACCGTTATCAAAGAGGGAGAAGCTGAGATACTCATGCACGCTAAAAATGAAGTCTTTTATAACAAAACCCAGGTCTTGTTTATGAATTGTTTCCTTTATATCAGTTTTTGCTTATGAATTGTTCCTTTTCTATATCAGTTTTCAGTGAAAGGACCATCTTTTATGTGTTTTATGTACATTCCTTAAATTTTGCAGTTGAATTTACTATTTATATATGTTAACCAACATTTTATATGTTTAATTTTTTATTCTATTTTGTCATTGCTTTTCAGTTGTTATCTTCAGAGAAATTATAGCTTTGTATTCCCTCTGGTCCAAAATATAAAATCCTTATCGACTTTTTGAAACTTAAAAGTCATTTTCAAACTCAAAATTGACATCTAAAAAGTAGCACTCATTGTAACCTTTATTGTTTCATGAATTTTAATGAATATCTCAATTTTGAGTTTGAAAATGTCTCAAATTGACTTTTAAAAGTCAGTGATATTATAATTTTGAAGGGAGAAAGTATATTTTTATTTTTAGGTGTGCTATTTGAGTTTCTATTCCAATGGTTTACATATTGTTGGTATGATTATTGGATACACTTTTAGGTTTTGTCCGTTTGGTTTAGTGGCTTTGAGGATGTTGAGGCTTTTAGCTCTTGAAACATAATGACTTGGATGCATGTTTAAATTAAACTAGGACACGTTTGTTTGCGAATTTTTATTATGCAACACATGCGTTTCTTCAATCTGCCCTGTAGATTATATGAATGAGATAATATCAGCTGGCATTAGGTATTATTAGGATTAGGAGTTAATAATCTTGGATCTTGTCTTGTTAGCTTAATGAACTAGGAATGTAATTATCATCTCTCCCTATATTTACCTTTGTGGAAATCCAAAGGCACAGTCCTACAACTAATTAGGTTAAATGAGTTTTTGAAGTCAATCGGTAACTGAGGGATAATGCAATTTAGCATTGCGGAATGAGTACACCACATGTGAGATGGAAGAACACTTCTATATGAAATGTTACAAGGCTTTGTTGTCCATTGTGGTATTAGGAATCTTGATTGCTAGAAGATTGTTACAATATGTTCTCAATTTTAAAATTCAGCCCCGATGGAACCTACATCCTGCTGTGTGACTATTTAATTTCAGATCACATTATGTAGTCTTAAAATAAGGATTAGAAGCTTTTGAAAACCTCATTATGCTGAAGAAAACTTTCAACTGGTAATCTCTCTCTATTTAAACATAATAGCTGAACGTCCTTATAGTGTTGGAAGTTGAATTGTGGCTTTGGAAACACCACAATTCAGTGTTACAGCGAAAGTTAACCAAAAAGCATAGGAGAATGGCTAGTTTAGTATCGTCATTTGTGTTTCACTGTTTCTTTCCAAGTTTGATTCCTTCAAATCTCTTTTTTCATTTTTTGCAGTCTAAATGTGGCAATTATATCGCAGTTCACAGTAAATAATTTACCATGGGCAGACAAGCCATATGAATCATTTTTTCTGTCATTTTATTTTCTGGGGAATATTTGTTATTAATGAAGATTCTGACCCTAAAAGCTATGAACACCAGGTTAACAACAGAGATATATCTGTTGCTGTCTTGAGAACCTTTATATCAAAACGGAAACAAGAGCATGAAACAATCTTGTCCAGAAGAAGAAAAACACCATAAAAGTTACCAGAAGAGCCTGCTTCTAAACCTGAAGCACCCATTGAATCTGTTAATGGAATATCTAATGGAGAATGTGAAGTTTCAGAAGAGATACCTCATGACGAGCCGTGTAGCATCTCAGAAGAACCATGTGAAACCCAACAAGAAAAAGTTCGTGGGGAACTAAAGCCACCAAGAGTGCTTGAGGTTGTTATTGATCTTCTGTTTTTGTGATCTTACTTGTTGTTTTAACAATCATATTTTTTGTTATGAAAACCGTATATTTTCATTGTCCTTCTTAAATAGCTTATGCACATGCTGTTCTTGTGGGTTGATAGGCTTTGTCAGCTACAGGATTAAGGGCTCTAAGATATGCACGTGAAGTAGAAGGGATTGGTAAAGTTGTAGCACTGGACAATGATAAAGGTACCTAGAACTTTTCAGCAATGCTGTGTTTGATAATGCCAAATTCAAAAATGTCTTATGCTTCTTGATTTAAAGGAGGTTCATCTTGATATATAATAGTGTATACTGTGTGTATTTCTTGTTAAAAGTTGAAATATCTATAAATTGGGCTCATATAGCAATTTCAAAATGCTTGTTTCTATGCACACTCATCTTGACATATACTTTTATATTCTGTTTATATTTCTTGTTAAAAGTTGAAATATTAGGTGTAGAGTTTGATTTCAAATTAACATGCATCTTATATTCTGCTTTATTGGATCGATACATTTGAAGTGCAACCGTTGCTCTTTTTGCAGCATCTGTTGAAGCTTGCAGGAGAAACATAAAATTTAACGGGTCAGTTGCATCTTCAAAAGTAGAGTCACAACTTGCTGATGCTCGAGTTTATATGCTCACCCACCCTAAAGAATTTGACATGGTATGATGTAATTATTTTATCTTATGCAACTCTTTTCCTTCATTGGAAAATTGACATTCTTTCCCTGCGTATACATTTTGGTTAGTAATTTCTGAAAATCAAAATAAAAGGATTTTAATGTTTTTCTATTTTTGCGTGGATGGAAGTGAGTTCAGTTATATTAGTTATCTATACTTGGTGTTTGTAATTAAGTTTCCTTTTTATTTTATCTTGAAGAAAAACGCTTGGCGTAGTTTGTAGGTGTAGTTTATAGGTTACCTTGTAAATGATTTATATTCATACTTTTCCTGTTTGTTGGTGTTTCAGGTTGATCTTGATCCTTATGGTTCACCGTCTGTGTTCCTGGACTCAGCAGTTCAATCAGTTGTTGATGGGGGCATGTTAATGTGCACGGCAACTGATATGGCAGTTCTCTGTGGTGGTAATGGGGAGGTCTGCTATTCCAAGTAAGGTTCTGTACTTTGGTTGCCTTGGGCAGAACAATATTCTTATATTACTAGCCTTGCATGATGCTTGTGAAGAAAAAAGAAACAGAAAGATCTGGGCTAATCTTATGCTGCTTGTGGAATTAGATACGGTTCCTATCCATTGAGAGAAAAATATTGCCACGAAATGGCCTTGCGAGTCCTTCTTGCCTGCATTGAGGTACTTTAGTTTTTACGACTAGCAGTTTCTCTGTCTTGGTTTTCTATAAGTTAGCTTTTTCAATCAATAATATTATGCCACTTTATAATTTTTGGAATCACATAAAAGTATTTTCTTTTTATGATTCTATTCTTCCCTTTTCATTTTCAAGAGTTCTAAAGTTAATTATATGTTTTATTGATTGCAGAGCCATGCAAATCGATACAAACGACATATTGTTCCTGTCTTATCTGTTCAGATGGACTTCTATGTACGCGTTTTTGTCCGCATATACACGTAAGTATCTGTTGATTATCTTTCGTTGCCTTACATTAGCTAGTGGAGTGATCTGGCCTAAGTGTTAGGATTATAAGTTGTTTCCCTTCTTGCCATAGCCAATAGGTTTTCAAATTTGTTCCATCTGACTGTGATATGAAATGTTGATTACAGTTCAGCGAGTGCAATGAAGAGTACTCCTCTTAAGCTCTCATACATTTATCAATGCATTGGTTGTGATTCTTTTCATCTTCAACCAATTGGAAGGACTGTGTCCAAGGTATAATCTTCTCATTGTTAGTTCCATACATAGACAAGAGGTGCAAAATTGAGTAATTCATTTTATATACCAAAAACTAAATCGGATGGGGCACAGATATGAAATAAATAAGGTTGTGATACATGTGAATATATTATGAATATAGTTATAATTTCTTTTTGTCTTTTATAGGGTTAAATTGTCACATCATAAGTTGAAAGGAACTCATAAGTAAACTAACATAATGGCCTAAAAATTAAATCACATCGTGTTAGTAGGCATTTCCATGAGCTATTTTCAATCTTTATCTTTTTGCATCTGTCGCTCTCTTAATTTCCCTCTCTTCGGAACTTAGGATTTTGTCAACTGAAATTTTTTTTGCTGTTGTTTTTTGTCACTTTTATAATTATTTTAATCATTATTGGTATAGTTCTTCAAATGGATTTGATGTTAATTTGTAAAATTAGTATCATATTCTTTTGTTATGTATATTGACAATATTGTAATTCAAGTTTAATATATAATTACTAATAAATTAGCATATCATATCATATCCGTATTCTAATTTTTTGAGATTTCCCATATTCTACGCTCCTTGGACCTGTATTCCGTCATACCCATATCCAGTAATAGGTTTTGGTGTTTCGCATCTCAGTAGCAAGTAGACTCTTATAATGAAAGTAATTTAGTAAAATTGAAGCAATTCCAAGTTTCCCCCCTTTCATTAGTGACCTATATTCGAGACTTTCCATGTTCTGTGAAAGACAACTAATATTTCTGAGTTAAGAATTAAGATTGCGGGTTTCATTTATGAATCTGTCACTTTTAAATTTCTGACGAAACTTGGTTTGTATCGTGTTTTTCTTTCTGCTCTTTCTTTTCCAGAATAACATTGTAAGATATCTACCCGGGTTTGGTCCTGTTGTTCCTCGAGAGTGCAGCAACTGTGGGAAATCATATAATATGGGTGGGCCCTTATGGTCTGCTCCCATCCATGACCAAGAATGGGTAACCTCCATACTAGAGGATGTGAAGTTGATGAAGGATCGCTATCCTGCCTATGATCGAATTTCTGCTGTATTGACAACAATTTCCGAGGTCTGTTCAATTCCTGGTGCTGATATTGCAGTCTATTAATAAATATATTAATTTAAGTTCATTTTTCAGTCTATTAATAAATATATTAATTTAAGTTCATTTTATGGTGTCTGATTGAATGAATTATTGTAAACTGCTTTTAGAAACTAGGCATGGTCTAGAAAAGGTCTGAACGTATCTGAAACGCCTATTTAGGCGAGACAGAAGGCTTAACGTTAATTATTAAAAAAAGAAGGCTTAATATTACAGTGAACCAATTGAATTGATTTTCTTCTTTTCTTGGACCACATTGGTTCATGCTCATATATATGTATGAATTTTTTTTTAAGCTATGAAATATTTGAAACCCGTTTTTCTACAACAGCAACTAACACGCTTCTTTCCCTAATATTTTAAACCAATATACATGCAAATAGCATTTCACTTGGTTGTTGCCAGAAGTATATGTTTTAAAATTTGTTTAGATAACTATCATTCCCTATGTGTGGTCTACAATAATGTTTATCTTATGTAGATAACAATTCCTACACTTCTCCTTGAGTAGTTGCTTCCTCTATCTGCCAAACAACTTTGTTTCCTATAGTGCTTTACATATCAATAGTATTGATATTTGGAACGCTGTTGGTTCCCTAACATCTTATGAGTTTTGCCTATGTTGTGGTTCTTGCTCTCATCCGTTAGCTTTTTGCAGGAATTGCCTGATGTACCTCTCTTTCTGAGTTTGCACAATCTCTGTGCAACACTAAAATGTACTTCCCCTTCTGCAGTTATATTCCGCTCTGCTGTGATCAATGCTGGATATCGTATATCAGGAACTCATGTGAATCCATTGGGATTAAAATCAGATGCTCCTATGGATGTCATACGGGATATCATGCGCTGCTGGGTAAGGACTTGGTTATAATATGTATTGAGGTGTTTATTTTCTCTGAGGGACAATAAAGATTTGAAAATTATAAGTTGGACCATCTTTCATTTATCTTTGTATAAATAAGGTTTTTCTGCACTGCCATCATTGTTTTTATGGTAGCTTTTTTTTTTACACTGATATTCAAAGAAACACCACTGTTGACATTGCAGAGACTAGCATGTTGCGACTTTATAGAACATGCTAATATTTTTTAGAGATAATTTGGTCCCCGCTAGTTATTTTGTCCATGCATGATGGAGTTGTAGATGTTGGTGATTTAAACTTTGTGGAGCTGATGGATCTGTTTGTTATAGGTAAAAAGTCACCCTGTGAAAGCTCAACCACCGGAACAGGCTGGAAGTGTGATACTTGCTAAGGAACCAACTCTTCAGGTACATTTTATCATGCGGTTTTATAATTCCCTCTTAAAAGGTTCTTAAAAAATCTGTCCTTTCCACCTTGTTATTATCTATAAAGTTTCTAATTTGGGTGACACCACCCAATGCACCTGCATAAAGTTAGGAACAATTTTTTTTTCTTTTCTTGTGTTTTTCATTATTTGATAGGAAAAAACAACAAGAACATAACCACGAAAATACTTCACACTACTAAAACTCAAATTGTATTTTTAATAGCTGCAACTGGTTTTTCACATTCGTGGTATGTTCTGGTCTTGGAGGTTCATCTTTATGCATTTCAGCTAAATCTTATCTTGTGTCCCATATGTTTCTTTCCTTTAACAGGCCAATTTTGCCCGAGCCCTTGCATCCCTTAGCAAGGCACAAGCCAAGAAGGTTGCGCGCTTCCTTCCTAATCCTGAAAGGCATTGGGGGCCAAAGCTTAGAGCAGGTCGTACGATCACCAGCAAACACGTTTCTCTTTTAGGTCCACGGGCACTAAACAGAATCAATAAAGAGGAAGAAAGTGACAAGCCTCAAGCCAAGCGTAAGAGGACAGAAGATCCCACTTCAATTTCATGAAAATAGGCCTGCATCTTTTCAGCAACTATTCTTGTAGCTTGGCCGAAACGGGCTTAGATTAGAGCTCTTTCTACTCTCTCATATGGTGTATTCTGCATTTCCTTGCAGAGAGAAACCACCTGGTAATCTCAGCCTGCATGCCAGTTGAATAATTGTGGAAAATGTCATTATGGATTTGAAGATAAGAACCATTTGTATGCTAGCGTTTTGAGTTTGGAAGGTGCAGCGTCAAATTTTGTTCAATATTTTTCTTTTTCCTTCTTTTTTACTGTTTTAATTTTTCAATCAGAACTATCATGTAAGAGAAGTGGAACTTCTGTTTATTGCCTCCTCAGGGGCCAATGGTGCTTGAATGTTTAATGAGATATTTGTTGATGTTTTTCATTAGTGGGGCCTTGGGGGTACCTTAATTAGCCAAAAGTTATTTTATTGCTATTTTTTGTTAGTACTGAGACGAATATATTTACTTTCTTTTGCAATGGAAATTGTATGTAATGTACTCCCTCTCAAAATATAGAATTAATTTTGACTTTTGGTAGCTGGGTAGAATGATTTTTCGTCCAATGCTCGATCGACAATCAGTCAATCAATCCTTTGTTTAATAACGTTGTTTTGAGGTTGGTTTGCATTTGGCGTATTTCTTGAAGAACAATGATGCTGGTGACGTTGATAATTTCTTCTTGTAGTTGCTAGCTAGCCATTACTTGTGTTCTGCACCAAAAAAACAATTACTGGAAGGATAACCATTTTTATTTTTTTCTTTATGAGATTACTAGACGATTGCATAGTTAGAAGGATAAATATATACATTCCTACAACTTATCTTAACGACTGTGTTTTATAAAAAAGACAAAAAATTGTCAACAATTTTTTTTATTTTTTAATCTAACATAATTATCCATACATAAAACACAATTGTTTAGGTAAATTGAAATGTATATATTTATCCTATTTAGAATCCATCGACAGAAAATAAAATGAAAAATTGTGTTTGCAGGATTCCTAAGAAAACTCATCGTCAACCCAATTTTACCTTGGCATTGGAAAATATGCTATCAAAATTTTGATGTTGATTTACCAAATATAGCGTTACATTTTTTTATATACCATTCATTTATCATCAAATTAAAAGAAGAAACCTTATATTTTCACTCGTAAGGTACCCCATATAATAACAATATTTACAAAAATTATAAAACTCAAAATATAAAAGATAGAGAACTCCACTTTTAGGAGGACGGTATAACGTTTAAGGGCGGTGTGGCTATGAATGTAAAGAATATATTTTGTCTTTTGATATTTCATCGGTGTCGATACCATCTCCATCTCCCCATAGTAACTAAAGTATGGAGTAGTTAAATCATGGCTTCAGTTTCTTTGCTTGATGTTTGCCGGCCCTATAGCTTAAACAAAAAAATTTGAATTTTAGATCCCATTTTAAAATAAGGCCTTTAATTTTTAAATACTAAAAATAATTCATGTAATTTTTTTTTTATAAAAATATAAATCCAATAAATCTTTTAAAATTCATAGTCCAATCCAAATATTAAATACCTAAAAAAAGTTAATAGTATAAAAAAAAATCTCGTTTAAATAAAAAATATTAATACTCCCTCCGTCCCAAAATAAAAGTCTTTTATTGACTTTTATAGTCAAATTGAACATTTTTAAAATTAACAATTAAACATATATATTTCAATTTTCAAAAAATTAAACATTAAAATAAATACTAAATTTTATGTAATTTATAATTTTTATATATATATATATATATTAAATAATAATAAAATATATTAATTTATAAAATAATCAACTTGACCATAAAAATCAATAAAAGACATACTAAACATAAAAAATCTAATTTAAAAATATTATTTTAGACTTCAAATTGTCCCGAACCACCCACGTCTCTTCCCCATGTTCTTGATGTCGGACTCCTGGTCATTGTTCATTATTTGATGTTGCATGGCTCTTGGCTAGGCAAAAGTATAATCCTGATTTTATTAAATCAATGTTATAAGCTTACTATCATTCTTATGTCCATTCCTGATCTGCATTTTCATTCGATTAAAGATCCGACCAAGTTTTGACTGCTCAAGTGGAGTGTATCAGTAAAAACTTAATGAAACGCAAAACTTTAATTTCAATCATCAATTTCTCAAAGTATGTTAGAACATTATTTTACATCCTTGCTATCCTAAATCACTTCTGTACATATGTATACCAGGTTGGTTAGTAAGTTGAAACCCTAACGTGTAACCCATTTGGTGCTTCAACTCTTGGAAATTTCATCAGCTTATCTCCCCCAACTTCATTCCATCTGCATGCAAAAGTTTAATTAGCAAGTCAAAATAAACTCTGCAGCTTATCAAAAAGATTTTAAGCTTTTCCAGTTATAATCAAATTATGGATGAAAAAGTGGGGATTTGTTTGTTTTTACCTACCTATATCTAGTGACGAAGTAATGCAGAAAAGTCGAGATTTCTGCTACCCCTAGTTCCTTTCCAGGACATTGCCTAGTTCCTCCTCCAAATATGAAGAAGTAGTAGTTGTGGGCATCCATGCTCTTATCCTGCAATTTGAAATCCTAGCAAATTAGGCACTTTTAATTCGACGCTCCAAATTATGAACGAGTCCTTTTGAAACCAATATAGCACTTTTACTAACCAGCCATCTCCAGGGATTAAAGGTTTGTGGTTCTGGATATAGCCGTGGATCATAATTGATTTCTCTTGTATAAACATATATTCTCCATCCTTCGGGAATAATATAACCTGGAAAACAGGGTCAGATTAGCTATTTTTCTAATAGTAATACTGGTTGGAGAATAACATAAAGAACCCAATAAAAAAAAGAAAAAGAGAAGGATATTTGACAATTTGTGTTTTTCCCATGTTGTTAAAAGTATTTATTTTCCATCCCTTTGAAAAGAAAAATAAAATGTAAGAGAGTAGGACCATTGATCAAATGTACTGGCTGGCATGGTAGGTAGGTATGCCCTTGGAGCAACGTGATCTCAAATTATAAACAACCAACCGGTTCATCTTTTTATATATTTATAATCAAAAAAGTAAATGAAAAGCACTCTAGCACATTTCCTTGAGCCCATAAAAGACTATTACAGCAAGAAGCAGTTTGTATATGTAAATTTCTATACTATATATTCTTCTGATGACAACTCACCATTCAGTTCCATCTCTTGCGTAGTTTTCCTCAAAACACCATTAACAATTGTAGCTAATCTTGAGGTCTCAAAGATCACCTGCATTACAAAAATCACCATTAATCAAATTTTCTTGAAAGTCTCCTCCTATTATAATACAAATATTACAGTATTACTTCAAGTTTAAATTGACTTACAGCACGAGTAAAGCGCATGGACTTATAGTCATTCCAGTTGATTGGATCCTCTGCCCTTTTCTTCTCTCTAATTGCCATATGTTCTTTCTGTAGAAGAAATATCATTAGTTTAAGCTAGAATAAGGAAATTTAACACAACACGTGTAAAGTTTGAAATTGGTAACATTTGATGCTGACTTACTCTGAGTTCTTCAAGAACTCTTGGATGATCATGAAGATACTTGACAGCCATCATTGAAGTTGTTGAAACAGTTTCATATCCAGAGTAGAGAATTGTGATAATTTGATCAATTATCTCTTCATCAGTTAGCATATATCTATTTTCTTCACTGTTCATAAGATAGCCGAGCATGTCATGATGGGTTTCTTGGGAAGCTCTTCTGTCCTCTATAAGTTTTCTCAACATCCTGACAATGTTCTGCCTTGCCTGTGACATTTTCCGTGATATAATTACATCTAAAGCTTCCATTTTAGGGACACAACAATTTTTTTTTATTCCGATGGTTTTGACAATTAAATTACCTGAAAGCCACGATGATAATCTGTACCCGGAAGGTTGATTGGCAATGAAAGAGTTCCTAAAACTAGCTTGAAAAATTCAGGCATGAATTCCTGGCACATTGAGCCAGATTCTATACCGGCAATTTGCTTAAGTGAGGACAGAAGTGCCATCTGTACAAAATTGTGAGACAGACTTAAGATGAAAACAGAGGAGGAATCAGGAATGAAATAAAGCTTCTTGTTATAGGTTTCTCTTTATGTAACTTACCTCTTTTGTTTTTTCTTGAATATCAATGACTTTGTTATCCCAATTGCTCAGGTGAGACCTCATGAAATGGTCGATTTTTGGCAAAAGTTGGTCTCTGATCATGGTGGGGCTAACAAGGGCAATCAATGCCCCTCTCATGTTCTTGTGAGCGGAACCATGGACAGCTGCAATGTTGCATTTCCCTAAAATGTCAAGCATGGACTGTGGATAGCCAGGTACGAGTCCTTTTGCTTCATTCATAAGGATATATTTGTTGAGCTCTGGATCCATGGAAACAATAGTAGGACAACCCAATATGTGGGATTTGAAAAAATTTCCAAACCTGTTATCAGGTGACAATTTTGTAGCACTTTTATTAGCATAATAAATGATTGATTGGTCATAAACGTAGATAATGAAATTAAGTTTGGATATATGTATTTCTTAGGTTGTCAATTTTCTCGTGCATTTAATAAGACTTCATTCTGATAACCAAGGAGTGATTATGAATAACTATCACCGCCGTATAAGTACTGCTGTTGGTCCTATCTTTACTAAAACTACCCAAAAGCATACTTAAAATCATAAATCAGTGGAGCATAAAAAGAATATATCATATTTTCATATTTTTTGGACCAGAAAAACACAAACAATAATATCCACTGGTTTAGATCAGGCACTAAAACATCGAAGGAATGATATAAAAACAGATTCAGATAGAGAGAGAGAGAGAGAGAGAGACAGAGCATATAACACTGGATTTTATAGATATATCAAGGAAAATCTAGATGAAGAATATAATCAGTCACCTGGCTCTCTGGTTTTTCATGAAGCTTGGGCCTTGTTTGAGGAACTCAGTGGTCTCACCAAAAACTGGCCAACCCATGGTACCTGGAGGCAAACCTTTCTTCCTGTACGTCATCTCATTCCATCTCAACAAAGCTGTACTCAAGAGACTGAATCCCAAAACCACACCCAGCATAACTATGAAAAAAGCCATTGATGCTCCCTAGAAGCTCCAATACACTTCGCAGAGGGAGAAAGATTGAGAAATATCAGGTGTCAAATGTCAATGACATGGGCTTGTTCTGGTTTAAGCGAGGCTGAAGTGTGTATATATAGGCCTGTGGGTATAAGAGAGAGAAAGTCCCCTAGAACGTCAAAACCATGCACCCTAACAAGGAGGGACCCTAGTCTTAAACCTCAACTAATAAATAATTAAAAAACACACTCAAAACATAATAAATTGGCTAAACTTTTTTTACTTTTACTGGTCATGCAGATTGCTTCGCTCAAACAGCTATTCAAAGGTCTTCACCCCACTCCCCATCCAATTTATTTTATTTATTATTATATTACCGACTCATCAAGATGAAACTTGTTTGTATATGTTATTTTAAAGAGTTTTTTTAACGTGTGTCCTAAGAGCATATACATTAAGCGCGAAAAATAAGAGATAAAATTTGTTAAAAATTATTTTTTTATATAGTTGCACTGAATTTAATATATGAGACCCATTAGTATATTATTTTTTTATACATTAAATTCAGTGCGCCTATATAAATAAATAATATTATACATTATTTTTCGCGTTTAGTGTATGTCCTAAGTGCACACATTAAGAAAATCCTATTTTAAATGCAAACTAAGAAAGTAAGCATTTTAGAATCTTACACACTATATTTCAATATCACCATTAACATAGACATGTACTTCTAGGAGTGAACCAATAAAAAAGTGTTTACACATCTAACCGCTAGGTCATTTCTTAAAAGTATAACAACACGGTGATATTTTCAGACTTAAAAAGTTGATGAATTTCGATGTAAGCTACGCGAACCAAAAAATATACATTTATGCTGGATTATCACTAGGGAGTAAACATTAATTGCAAGTAATTACACAGCGGCAGGTCTATACATATGATTTGGGTAATGTGCATTGTATAACATTAAAGTCATAGAGAAAGGACCTAAGCCTAACTATGGGAAATAGAGAAGGTTGTGAAGGCACATGCACACCCACCACCCCATTGGAGGTGGTAGGAAGGAAGAAAAACTCCTAAAACTCAGTGGTTCACATGTCCATCAACTAGATCTGCTCGTGCAATTACAAAAACAAAGAATCAATTAAAAAATATAAAGAAAAGAAAATACAGTCCCTCTCTCGGTTACCGTATGCAAATAAGAGAAGAGAGAGAAAATGGTTTGCTCCCCCACTCTAATAACTGCAAGTTTGAAGGCCTACCACTCTAGCAGTTAAAACCTGTGGACTGTAATTCCTAGAAAAATCATCCCTCTGATATTTGACTTTTGGTCTGGTTTCTTCCTCCTAATGGACTTTTCCAACGTTGGGTGTCCCATTCTGCGCTTCTAATATTTTTTATATCTTGAAAGGTGTAAGAAACTTTTTGGAGCTTTATTTGAGAGGGAGGTAAAGCAGACTCCTATCCTACTTGGTAGCTTTCTTCTGTTTAATGCAAGAATGATCAGATTGGCCTTTTCTGTCCCGTATCATAAAAAATTTCCCCTTTTAATCGCATCAATTTGTGTACAACTGATTGGAGATTTGATGATGTTTTCTTTCACAAATTTCTAAAATAAAATTTAATGAAAAATTGTTTTTCTTGCAAGTGAATCCCAATCCACTTGGAATGATGAAATTGGATTTTTCTGTGTGCTTAATTTTCCACTGATCACATCAAATTTGATTAGAAGTTTTTCTTTCACTTTGTTCAAGAATGCCTAAATTATTGATGAAAACACAAGCTCAACTAACTACTATTACAAACTAGTTTATTTCTCCTGAATTTCCGGCCAATTACTCAAAAAAAAAAATTGAATTCTTTTAGGAATGAGTATAAGTATATAATATTTAAACACAATATTTAAATATTATATTTATCTCAATTATTAAAAAATAAAATATAATATTAAAATTCATATTATATCTTATTTTTTAATAATTAAAATAAATATAATATTTAAATATTATGTATATAAATTTATCCTTATTTCCCGCAGCAGCGGCACATAGAAAAGAAGATATACACCCCCCCCCCCCCCCCCCCCCTAACTATGCTAATTTACTGTTTGTGCTTGGGAGTGTTAACTATGTCAATTTCGCCATCTAGTTCGTGTCATGTGCGATTTAGAATCTTTGACTTTTATGAATGTTGGTCGTGCAAAGTATTTAGTCACATCCGTGCATCTTTAAGTTGATTGCAAAATTCCAAATAAAAAGAAATGGTTATATACTTGATCGAGGCTTAAAAATCTCTTTTATATACTACATACCCTTTAAATATATAATGAAGGGTAGCATCACTTTTCTCTTTTAAGGTGTGAGGATTGAAAGTTGGTATGTAGCAAAACTAGAAAGGAGTGATTGTGTCTCTTTCAAAAATCCATTGGGATTGTTAGGCAAAGGGATGGCTGTCCTTCACCACTAATGTTGGACGCAAAAATCTCAAATTCTAGTACAAATTTGTCGCTCCTGTTGCTATTCCGGGGAAAGAGGGGAGAGCATTTGTCCAATTTTTAACGTGTGAAATCTCTAGTCACAGCAAAACAATTGTGATTATCTCAACGTCATTGGACACTTGAGAAAGAAAGCAAGACTCTTATGCTAAGAAATGAATATAACAGAAAATTGAATGATTAATTTTATTTTAATTGAAATGAGTCGTTTTATATTATCACTTAAAAAATAAAATTTATAAATTAAGGAAGAATAAGAATGATCTATTCTATTTTAAGGATGAAGGTGACAGAGTTCTATTTTTCTTACTTTCTTTCCTTTCTTGTCATTCAAACGGAGCCAGCCATAGAGGTGATCATAAACCATAAACCATAAGTTGAGTTTACAAAATCAAAGAAACAAAATTTGCTACCCTAAGGCAAGTGTGAAGGGATTTGAAAATGATTTGCACCAAGAAATTACTATAGTCGTAACTTGTAGTTGTATTTTTATCGGAGAAATTTTTATTTTTTTTTAAAAGGAAGAAAAATAATGCTTACAATATGTATCGTTTGTGGTGAAACCGTACGCAAGGTGTACATGCTTATTCAGTCTAATCAGTATGGTATTATGCTTTTTGCGAGACAGGGTTTAAATTGTAATTTTCCCAATAATCTCCTTTCCTCTCCGCTCATTTTGTTTGTTTTTGATTTCTATTGAAGTTGATGTCTTTGTCTTGGTATTGCAATAAAGATAGATTGGATGGTAACTTGAAGAAAAGTGTGGATCCATGAAGAGATCCTTGGAAAGGGATTTGACACAAAAGATGCAGCTTACCCCCCCCCCCCCCCCCCCCCCCCCCCCTCTCTCATGTTACTAAGTACAAAAATTAATCAGATTCATTTTATAGTAAATTATAATACATTTTATGTATATTAACTAAGAACATTTCTGTCTTATAATTATTTCATAAATGACGTATTATAATTCTATCATTTGGGGGGAGGGAGGGAGGGGGTTATGGTCATTTTTGTTAGTAGCACTTTCAGTTCAAGTATTGGTTTAATCTTCAAAGTAATTGATAGAGATTAATCAGAGAAGGTTGCCGACATGGGATACTGATTAGAAGAAAAAAGAAAAATAAATATGTGGGCGTGGGGAAGGATCCGGTGGGGAAGTAGAAGAAGATAAGGATGTGTAAATGATAGATAGCATAGCATTTAGGTGGATCAAAAAGTGGTGCACGGAACTGCACCAATCTTGCTTTATCTCATTCACTAGTCTGGAAAAGGTCACATATGTATATAATAATAATAATAATGTATATAATAATAATAATAATAATAATAATAATAATGTATATATATAGAGAGAGAAAAACATGACAAGGTGAGAGTGGGGCGGGGGGTATAGGAGGAATGTCTACCCACACGATTACACACATGCACAGCTAATGCCCTTTGCTTCATTTAAGTTTGGTGATGTACTTGAATTATTAATAAAGAGAGAGAGAGAGAGAGTCCAGTCCAAAATTGCACGAGGGCCTTTTTATTTTTATTTTTTATCCTTGTGCATTCCTGTCCTGTAATATTTTGGTTGCTACCTGTCCTTCTCCCTACATTTAAAATTATTGACAACATAATGCATATATTTTATCATTTTTCTAAATATTTATTCAGTATATATATATAAGGGGGTGTTCTATAATTTTTATTTAATTTAATCTTATCCGTCTATCACGAGATCTAATGGTTTAAAAACAAATATATCGCATAATTGTTATTAACATTACTCCATAATAATTGTGCAGTATATGACCCATATAAAAGATATTCATATTACTCCAGACATAACGCATAATTGTTATCTGAGTCATATACCGCACAATTATTATATGGTAGTGTTAATAATAATAATACAATATATTTGTTTTTAAATTATTAAATCTCGCAACGGACAAATAAAATTAGATTGAATAAAATAATACTCCTATTCAACTTTAATAATAAATCATTGCCTATATATATATATATAAGCTCAATCAATGAATAAAGATAAAGGGAGAGGGGTGTCCATATAAATCTCAGTAATAAAAGGTCAAGAAAACACAAATTCCACAAAGATTTTTGGTTGAACAAAAGTACTTGGAACTACTTGGTATGAAATTTTGTTCCATACTAATGTTTGATCCGATCCATTCATTGCATGGATTGTCCTTTAGTTACAAGTCTCTTCTTCTTCTTTTTTTATCATATGCCAAAGTAACCTTAGCTAAATTGGTGGTGGCATCAACTTATAAACAATCTCAATCCCTAGCATGATTTGTTTTCGATACATCTCTAAGTCTTATCATTTGCTATGTCTAACGTGAGAAATAAGAGTGATTTGTCAAATCCTTCAGTCTTCTCATTAGATGTTGAAAGTCTTAGTTCATTACTCGACTAACAACTCAGCACGTCCCAAATGAGTTCTTAGATGTTAGTCTTGAATAGGTCGAGTATAACTGGTACTTGATATCATTCATATTTTTAAAGACTCAAAATTCATGTTTTCATCCTGAATTTCTAGCATTTTCGGTTATAATAAAATCGGATCATTAAGAAAATAAAAATTATAAGTTTTTTATTAATTAAACAAGACTGTAAATAAAAATAAAATTCTTTTCAGCTCAGTTCAACTTCATTAAAGATTTTCAGTTTGAATAAATTTTATCTGCTTACATAAACAAGTTTGAGTATGTCTTATTTGAATTCTCGAGTTTGACATAAATCAAATTGCTTAATAATAAATAATAATTATATATATTTTATCATATACTCTTTTTATTATAAATTAGGAGCTAGTTGAAATTCGATTTTTCAAAATTAATGTAATATGTTTTTATTCACTTAAAAATTTCAAATAGTATTTAATTATTTGGAGTATGTTAAATCAAAACTCGGCTGGATTGCATTTATTTGAAAAAGTAAAAATAGCGGATCATGTAGATATGTGAAGAAACGGGAGATACAAAGAATTGGTGCATATAAAGAAGAATTTTCTTAACGTGTGCTCTTAGGGCATATAATAAACGCGAAAAATAATGTATAATATTATTTATTTATGTAAATGCATTGAATTTAATGTATAAAAAACTAATATACTAGTAAATCTCATGTATTGAATTCAGTGTAATTATATAAAAAAATAATTTTTAACAAGTCTCATTTCTTATTTTTCGCGTTTAGTGTGTATTTTTAGGACACACATTAAACGAACCCGTAAAGAATTATCAAATGAACTTTTGTTGTTTTGCTTCTGAAGGTCTTATCCTATTCAGAGGAGAGAGAAAGAGTCGGGGGGCCCGTGGGGGTGGCGGGGTAGCCCAAGTTAATGAATGCTGAATACTGATCATTGACTGCACGTGTGGTACGTCGAATGCCCGTGCACCCGTTTTATTCAATGAATGGATTCATTCTTGTCTTCTTTGCTTTTTATTTAATTTTGAAATTTCTAATCTACCCGATATTTCTTGATAGAATTAAATTACCCTGCCTGCGTGTCCACATTAATTAGAGAGGTAACCCCATAACGAAAGAAGATGGCTAACTTTAGCAATCTGTCACCGTCCTATATGGTCCAGCTTCTACCTAGCTACGCTAGGTTGCATCTTGTCAGGATTGCCACATTATTTACTGCAGGAAAAAATTTGAAAAAAAAAAATCTTTTCAAAACTGCCACTGTAACCATATGTTCTTTCAGTTTCACTTTCCACCCTATTACATGGAGTAGCCATTGGGTTTTGTTGGCCTAGCAATGAACTATTAACTATGTTTGAATACATGCGTAGTAACAAGTGCCGGGGACCAGGGGTGTCCATTTCAAACGATTTTTTTCATTTTTTAGATATGTTCGAATCAGTCGGTTAAGAATAAAAAGAATCGATTCGGCATCGATATAAAAAAATTAATATATATTAATTTTTTGTATTGATTTTGGTATTGAATTTTTATAATTCAGTAAATCGATTATATTGTTTTTAATTTTTTTTAATTTTATCATTATTATTATTAATAAAAAATAATAATTATTATAATAATAATAATTAAAATAATAATAATAAAATAATTATTATTTAATTTTTGATTTTTATTCAGTTTTTACAGATATCGCCAACTTATCGATTCGGTATACCAGTCCAACCGATATCAATATCTTAATTTGGCTAATTTAGGTACTAGTTCATTTTAGGCCGGTAAAAATCAGTTGAACGCCCTTACTAGAGACTAGGGGCGTTTATTTACAACATGATACATCTGAATAGCTTGTAATCTAAATCGATCAGTCATTCAGTCTATTTGTTTAGCTTGGAGAATGATTTGAACGAATCAGTACGATTTTAACCGAATCAGCCAAATTTTTCAAGTTAAGTCCGTCAATTGTTTTTTGAATTGAATTTTTACATAGCTTTCCTTTCACAGCTTGTTTCAATTTATTGATTGATGATGATAGATAGACAAAGAAAGAAAGAACTTACAACAATCAAAGCCTAGAATTTAATTGAATCTCATCAACTCAATTAAAACTTACTCTAAAAAAAGAAATAATTTCACCAATAAAGACCTAGAAATCAAAGCCTAAAAATAAATAGAACTAGATCTAGATAAATTAATTAGCAATTATACCTTCTGTTTGACAATTCCTTGATCTATTATCTTTGATCTCCAGTACGATTCCACCATTTTCATGATTAGAGATTAGACTTGACCAATCAGTTCAATTTATTTCAATACTTAAAGCTTTTGCATAGAACGAGACAACTTTTCTATCTCTTCCATCTTGTTTTATAGGTTAAATGGGGGCCAAGACGGTAAGAAAAGTAGTTCTTATTTTTTTAAATTGTGTCATAATTATTATTTTATATTTAAATTTTTAATTAATTTTTTTTATTTTTAATTTTTACACACAAATGTGTGTGTCGTGAACCTTAGTATTACATAATATTATTTATACATTTTATTAATAATTTATATTTGTCCTTTTCTCAATTATGTAATTTTTTTACTTTTTATAACAGTGAACTCATATTTTGAAAATATGATCATTTTATTATATTAAGCCCAAAATAGTATATAAATTAATAGTGGTTCTTCTTTTTTGATATGTTAATACTCTTTTGTTCCAAAAAAATTGATACTTGTTCAGCATAGTTCAAATGGGTAAATATAGTAAAAAATTATTATTCAAATGTTTCAGATATATTAATTATCAAACAATTTTTTTCATTCAGGCTTTGGTTTCATTCAGTTCATTTAGATTACTTAAATATTTAAAACTGTTTCATTCAGTTTTATCAAACAGCCTTTAAGCCAGGTTGGAGCTCAAGTTAATAAGTGCTGAGGACTAAGCCCGGTTGGAGCTCGAGTTGAGCTCGTGTAACAATTATTTAATTAAGATTTTATTTTATTTTGATAAAACATATAATATAAAAATAAATATAATTAAAACTAAATTTTTAATTATTTTTTATATATGATATGTGTATTTTCGGAGTTAAATGAGTTGGAGAGACGAAAAATTCACGAAAGTTAGGATAAGCTGAGTAAAGAGAGGCAAGGGGAGGAAAACAATTAAGAAAAGTAGTAGCAGTAGACAAAATATTTCTGTCTACGATGTTTAGAGTGTCTTGTTTAATGTAAAGTCATTACTGATATTTATAGTGAATATGAGCCTTAGTCCATGTGGCGCGATTAGGTTGTGCTACGTGGCAGGTCACACTGTTATGTCTTAACGTTATTATCATTTTAACTTGATTGTTTGAGTGCATTATGAAACTTTATTAGGTTATGTCTTAAAATGAATCGGTGATAGAAATTTCCCATATTTTATTTTTAAATTATTCGGACTTGAGAGTTATTGAAATTCATTGATATAGATCCACAAATTCGCAAGACTAGACAGCAGTCTCTAACTAATGAGTAATAATAGTATGGACTATGGAGTATATGGAAGTAAATCATGTACAAAATAATATGATATATAATGTATAAAAAAGTTGGAACTGAAATTAGGATTTTTTTTATTAGAATTTTTACTTCTCATTTCTTTTTCCTTTTCTCCCTTCTATTCTGAGGGTAATGAATCAATGGACTATCAATGCCATTTACATTCATACTCTTTATCCCTCCATTTATTTGAAACAAGGATAAATCTTTCATTTAATTATTTTTTTTCAATAATATCATACTCATTTCGTTTTGAATTATAAGATTATTATTAATTTTTTAAAAATTAATTTGAGATATTTTTAAATTTAAAATTAACACTATTCATTTAAGTTTTTAAAATAATAAATTTTTAAAAAATTAAAATTAATCTTATAATTTAAAACGGAAGAAGTATCCTCTCTCCCTCCTAAAAAATAAATTAAAAAATAAAATCCTCCTTTTATTTAGATAAAGGAAAATAAAAATAAAATACATATTTCAAACACTTGAAATGTCAATTTTACGATTAGAGAATGCTAAGAAAAGGAATCGGATGGCAATGAGGCGGGGCTAGACCCATTTTGTATAACCGACTCTCAAAGTGTTTTTTTTTCCGGCTCCGACCTTACCAAAATTTTAGAAAATTAAGTCTAATCCGGACCCCACAAAAAATTACAATCCCAACCCGGACCAAGACCCACCTTTCATTGGAAATATATAATATTAATTGTACGTAATTTTGTAATAACATAATATTGATTACTAAATATAAATATAAACATAGATCTAAGTAAATAAGATTATATGTGTTTAAACATATATTTAAGCTATAAAATATGAATATTAAATCATATAAATAACTATAAATATATAGCGGGTTATGGATGAGAGTAGCATTTGCCAATCGAGTCCCAACTACAAAACTGGTTAATACACTATTACTCGTTGTAAACCCATCCGTTAGGAAAAGGGTCGGGGGTTGAAACTGCTAGTGTCGAAGTGATAGATATATCCACTGTTCCAGTGTTCTCCCCCTTAAAATCTCGATCAATTAATTATTCTTATTTTTCTCTCCTATCTCTGAAGTGATGATATATCCACCGTTTGTTCTCTTAAATTTCGAGTAGTTATTCGGTGATTCTAGAATAAATTCACGTGATACATTAGATCGATGAAATTTTTTTATTTTAGTAAATCCATAGTTATAAGTAGTAGGACACTATTAAAATATAGAGATTTTATTGTTCTGGAACATCAGGTGACGTCGTTTTATGACCATTAAATAATTTTTCCTTAAATTTTACTCAACTCATGCTTCATATTTGGCCATGGCTTATCCCACTCAGTTATATTCATTCACATGAAATTTAAATTTTGTTTTGATGAGTGTTATATATAATGACAAATTTATGTTAATATTAAATATCGATAGATATAAATACATAAGATATGAAAGTGTAAAAGAGAACTTTCACATGTTATTATTCTTTCTTGTTATTTAAAATTTCACATGAATTACAATTAATATTCGACATAAAATTAGTTTACGTTTCATGGCCTAAACTATTTTCTTCTGCGCTATGCTAAGCGAAGGAGGTGTATGTTACTTTATGAGATTCAAATCATGCCCGCCGGGTATCGATAAAATTCTCTTATAATCCTTTAAATTGGCTGCTGAAATATGTTACACTCGGCTACATAGTCAAAAACTCTGTTATTAGAAAGTGCCCTATTTCACTTAAAGAGGACTTGGAGTCGAAGCCATGCCTTTCTTAATTATTCTTATATTTTGAGGTTTGCTATATATTCTTTCTCGCACACCTTTAGCCAAATAATGCAAATAACTTATTATTTTTCTTATTTGGAGCATTTCTTTCTTCAAATGCCGTGGAGCAATCATAATGTCGCCTTAAAAAACATTCCCGACTATAATCTAATACGATTCGTGCATCATGTTCATGTACTGGAAAGAAAGAAGATGAGTAATAAGAAATTAACTGACATATATATACTATATAGCATAATTAAAAGAAAGAATGATGAGATTATGAATAGAGAGAGAGAAGATGATGTGAGTCTATATTTGCGCCACCACCGCCACCCCCCCCCCCCCCCCCCCCCCAAAAGGGTGTGCTTCCAACCAACATATTGCAAAAGAATCTTAGCTTTTCATTGGCTCCACCTCAAAGGGGCACCCACCCCATGTGTTAAAGGTCCCCCCTCCTCATTCCCACTTTGTTTGATGCCTTCAGTGCTTGTCTTTGCTGTTGTTTCTTCCATTCCCCGTTAGTGTTTTTTTTTTGTAAATTTATTCTCTCTCCCCCCCCTAAAAGGCGTACCAAAACCATGTGACAGAGTGACTGCTTGACTACAATGGGCATGGATACTTGAGTCTTGTGGGGCATTTTCTCTAGGCTTCTTGTTCTCCTTATAATTTTCAACAGAAGAAGAAACCATGGAATTGTTTTGGTGGCCAACTGCATGTTACTCCCTCATGTGGTTATCGTAATCATACTTTGGTACGTTTCATAGTCGACAACTGACTACTGCCTCATTCCCTCTCAAAGGAAAGGACACCAACCTTAAATAATATCTTTACCATCAACCACTAGAACCACCTGATCAACACATAAGCATCAAAAACTCGGATTTTTCTTTAATGGCATCCAATTTTCCCCATTTTGCTCTGTTATATCAACTTTTGGATCAGTAATCTTTACCTCATAGTTTGCAAAAAATTAAGATGAAAGTACACTTGGAAAGTGCCATTTGTGGAGGGCAGAATGGCATATTTATTTATTTTTCTTACCTCTCAAAATCCATATGACATAGTTTGCTGCTTCTGGTTAATAGCATTTACAGCTAATGTTTGTAAATTAAATGAGTTGTTTTTAGATAAACGCTTCAAAACGCACCAAACACCGGTAGCCGAACAAACACTAGTGTATGCAAACTAAACACAGTAATGCAGTTCTTTTAAATATTTTTTTTAAAAAAAAATTACATAGATAAATGGTATATAATTTGTTTCATAAGTTGGTTGTTTTGAAAAATTATCTCGTTAATAATTAGGGATTACCACTAGACTTTGATCATATGATTAATTTACACAATTACAAATACAATTATACTACGGCTGTTTTGGTTGATTTATATCAAGAACTAGGCGCATTGTGCATAGTTACATGAGCCTGTTTTTAGTTGTGGGATTCTTAGTCTGTGGGCAAGTGAGAGCAGAATAATTTAATTTCTAGTTAAAAGGGCTTACCCTAAATATAAATTTATTAATCATAAAAGTTAATCAACTTACACAGAAGTTTAAAATTAAATATGCGTATTTAGATAGCTAATTAGATTGTACACAAGAATTCTCTCTCTTTAATACACATACAAAAATATATTCTCTTAATCTCACACCCACCAATAACATGATGCCCATTATTCTGGCAATGAGCAATACCGAGGCACCTAGCTAGAAAAGAGTTTTAGGTTAATCATCATGCTGATCTGATATCTTAAAATCCTTATACGACAATACTTAATAATTATTGGTTAGGAATTTGTAAAGTATCTTAGGATTGCTAGCATGTGTTGGATACATACTACCCTACCAACACACATGCTCTACACCTAAAATTTACTACACTAAACTAATTGCTCTGCCCTCATTTAGTAGTAGTATTAGTTTAACTTATACGGACTTAACTCTTAAGCTGCTTTTAGTCGGCGTTTTGACTATTACTAATTACTTCAAAAGATTTTGACTATGCTTCTCGAATGCAAATGGTTAAAATGTCTTATGCTTTATATGATTATCAATCAAATAAAAAAATATTTTATGTATTGATTATGTTATAAAATAATTTTAAAAAATTTATAACACATTATTTAAAACCTCAAAATTTGATACCTTATCACTACTCTAAACAAGTGGAACAAGTTTGCTTCAAGGGATATCCACTTGTTAAAACCCACATGCCAAAATCCACAACCATTCAAGCGATATATAAAGATGAACCTTAAACTAGCAATCAGTTGAAAAAAATTCGCATGCAATGGAAATAAAGCAAAAGAGAAGGCAATTGTGGACATCAAAGTGGGACTAGTTTAATTAATTTAGAGGTGGAAGAAATATATGAAACCCACCCAACTGCATCCATGTTTGGATATGGATGTGTGAATATTGAGTTAGACAGAAACTCAATTATTGGTATGGACAAAGCCCAGTTACATGCCCTACTAATCAGGCTTCCAGTGTCGGATCTTTGGGCAGTTGCCCATCACCTCCCACTAAATTATATACTCAAACCTCCAAGTGTGAGTGTGTGTGTGTGTGTGTGTGAGAGAGAGAGAGAGAGAGAGAGAGAGAGAGAAGGGAACAATTACGGTTTCCTTTGCATTATCGAAATCTGCCACTTTATAAATAATAATAGAGCATTACCTTACTTGTAGCCCACCATCCCACCATTTGCACAAAATAATATAAGAATACTTTATCTTTGTAGTTGATTAGCAGATCACCTTGGAGACTCTACACTTTCAGAGTTAGTAAAAAATAGAACGGTATTCGCCAAAAACCAGAACGGATATACGGGTCAAAATTGAAATAATAATAATAACAATAATAATAATAATAAATACGTTTAACTCTTTTGTCTTTCTTCTCACACTATGTTAATTACTCGTATACTTCAGTTTGTGTTTAGTAATTTTTTATTTATAAAAAAGATAGATAATAAAAAGGTAAAAATACGAAAAAGTTACTTCTTCTATTTTAGTTTAGCAACACGTGGAGTCATCATAATTGTTGAATGAAACAAAATTCAGAGCTTCATAAAATAAAATAAAAGTTTTAATATGCTTTTCTACTTCCAATTGAAATATAGGAAAATAAAAAAATAGGAAGCGAATAAGCGGAGTTAATTTTGTTAATATGTAAGACATTAAGAAAATATAGCAGATGAAATCTTTAAGGAAGAAATGGCAAAATCTCATCGTCACTACTATTCAAAGATACAAACAAACATGTACATCTCGTGTACAGTTAACACTTGTAGTCGCCTGCATTGGAATTGATTGTACCCCTCTTTCAAATTTTTATTAGTACTGAATTTGCTAATTGTATCGTCTTTCTTGAAGCCTTCATATCATATCAGAGATTCTCTGCTGTGGTGATCATCTTCCTCAGTGACTGGGACTAGGACTTGGAGTACATGTACTTGATCCTTACTGCAAATTAAATTGTAATAAATTTTCATTTTCCCTTTTGAATCGCAATATATCACAGAACTAGGTTTGTCATTCTTTCTATTATAATGATACAATATTATAAATTAATTAAGAAATGAAATCAAATAATAATAATAATACATAGTAATAATAAATAGTAATAATAATAGTAATGGTGTATATAAAGGATCCAGTTAGGGTAAATTGTTTTATAACTTATTATCGATAAGTTTTATAACTTTTTGCTACATTGGGTACAAAACTTGCATCTTTAACTCTAGTGCCATGTTTGTGGACCAGCACAAATATAACTTTTGTCATACCCAATACAGCACAAAGTTATAAAACTTAATTACCAACAGTAAATATGTGACAATTTCACCCTAACCGGATCAGTAAGAATGCCAGTCAGCTATATGACTTACCCCACAGGCATGTACATCATTGCGGCCACACAACAGCTCCCCATTCAAAGTGTCTACAGCTTTGAATGCTCCTCCTCCTTCACTTCTCTGCAGAGGGTACAGATTTTTTCTTTCAATAAGAGAATATCAAAATAGGAAAATACTGTTAATATTCTACAAATTTTATAGAAATTGATTTTTCCCTTACATTTCTTACCACAGAGTAAACATACAGCCATTTGTAGTTATTCATGAAGATGCTGCTAATTTACATTATAGTAGGCTCTTAGTCTTAGGGAGCAATTTTCAAGAATCCTCAAACATTATTCCTATACATTAGTATTACTACTAATAATTTTTTTACCTTGTAAAAATCAACAGCAACAAAATTAGCCCATCGGTTTCCAGCTGCAATATAGCAAGTTGGCAGCATGTCATTCAAGTTTGCCGAGTTCTGTCCACATGCTAATAGTTTGATGGAAGCACTCCTAAAGTAATTAACCAAAACCAACGATTTACTCGTGTCATTAAGTGCCGAGGACTCGGCTCGGTTAGGACAACTTCCTGCCTTCATCCCACCGTCTCCATCTGAAAAATCATACTCGATAGTATTATGGAAGAAATCAAAATGAAAAATTATAAGCAGTTAAACAAGGGGTTTAAGTAGTAGACACGCTTTTTAAGTGTGTACAAAAAAATGGTCCTTTTACATTGATTTTCAACCATGAAGTTCCACTGATAAGCAATTCCTTCGCTCTCCTGCTTAGTTTTGATTGAAGTAAATACTAGTAGCCTTTGGTTATTAGCAACCATGTCACTAACTAGTGGCCAGTCTTGACCATTTTGTGGCATCTTAGCCACGGGGAACCAGTACTTCATCAGTCCTGCATCTGTGAACACCTTTGTCAATCCCTTTGGGGTGTGAACGTAGTCTTCCAGGATCAATGTAACAATTTCAGATGGATTTGCGGATAAGAAAGCTTCAATTTCCTTCAAAGTGTCTATGGCTGGTTCCTAGTAAAATGAATATCGTGTTTTATTAGTACAAAAGGTATTATTATAAAATTTTACTTGTTATAAAGTTGTGCATTATTAGAATATGGGGAAAGGACTTACAAAAGCCGTATAATCGTAGCATTTTCCTCCAAAAGAATGGCACAGCCACACATCTCCATCAAAATCATATGTGTCAAGCATCAAGGCTCGAACGCCATTCTACAAATTGATAATTTTTTGTTTAATTTACTACAAAGTGGAGCAGAAACAATAACTTAAGAGAGAGAGATATATGTTTCTACGTACATTTAGCTGCTGAGTGATATTATCCTCTTGATTTGTAGTGGTAACCCTTGGAATTCCAGTATGAGATGGCTCACCCTCGATAGCAAAGGCATTGTGGGTTGTCAAGAATGCATACTTGTTGAAAGGTAGAGTATTGTTCTATGTACAAAATTCAGAAACTATGTTAGCTGAATCGTATGGAGGAATGCCATATTGTTTTTAGCTTGATGGCTCAAAAAATTACCAGTATGCCAAGATTTGTGTCCTAATCTTGTTCACACTCACATGTCAAATCTTAGTTTCTAGTATGTTTAATAGTCACAATTCAGGACACATGCAAGACCTATGAGGTTTGTCCAGTGCCGAAGCTAGGAATTTAAAAAAAAGTGGGCTAAAATAGTCTTTTAGAATGCCAATGTTCTAAAAATCACCACCTAATCCCCGCTTAGGTGCTAGGCGATCCTTTGCCGCTTTGATTTGGCTGGATGCCTAGGCTCCCTCCTAGGTAGAACTAGACCTCTACTTTGAAATTTTACAATAATTAAAATGAATTTTTTAAACCTTAAAATATTGTTTTTCTTGGTAATTTTTCATGTAAAATTTTAAGAAATTATATTTACTATATGTTTTACATAATATAACAAAAATGTATAATAGAAAAATAAATAAATGAGATCGTCTAAGAAAATGCCTAGTTTACCTAGGAAAACGCCTAGACACCGCCTAAGCGGTCTAGGCGCTGGGTGGTAAGTCCGCCTTACAATTTTTATAACACTGTAGAATGTTATAATATAACCGTGTAAAACACATAAATATGGAACCGCTTAAAATTAAATCTCCATATCTAACTTCCTTACACAACTTATGGTGTATAATTAGGTTGATAAATAGGACCCCTTAGTAAGTTATAAGTAGGCAAACTTTGTCCCTAGCTATCTTTGGGATGATAGTCTATATTTATCTTTTTCTTTTTGGGGCATTGTGTCTACGAGATATTGTGGGAGAGAGCAAGTCAAGTTACAACAGCGTACTAGTCTGTGGAGGAGGAGCCGACAACATTGCCATTGCATAGGGGCGAGGGGGAGGGAGATTGTTATACTCTTATTTTTCTACTTAATGTGCAGTGGAGAAAATGGAGTGGATGATATTAGTCAGCGAATTTATGACAGAACAACTGAAGGTGTATTTAAGAAGAAAAAAAAACAAAAAAAAAGGTCCAACTTTCCTTCCTGTCCATCCCCTGTCTATCAACTTTGATGTTTTTCAAGTCTTGATTTTTTTTTCGAACATAAGATGGGCAGGTTATGAAAGTAAATTAAAAGTATTGTGGAAGAACACAATAATTAGAAAAATTACCACTGTTGTGCTGCATATTTTTCTAGCATGGATGGACTGCCAAAGTTGGGCTTGGCCTTGCAGTCCATTAGGTCTAATGCGCACACAAGAGGATACTTTGGGTCCGAGAGACTTGGACTTGATTCCTAGTCACTTTCGGATAGTTAATTAGTTGTCATATTCAATCATAATTGGTATGAAAGTTACCTATTCAATTACCTTCTCCAACTATACCTCGGAGATACGATTCTTAATAAGAATCGTATAATATAAATATCAGGTTAATAATTGAGATGGTATGGGGATCTGATATTATGCTACTTTACCCTACTAAATACTTTATACCTCCAGTGTTAACATATACCGAAACATGTTCTTACTCTAGTTGACGTCTAAGTGGGTGGTGGTCAAATGTGCAGACAAATTCGAGTGTTAACAACTACAATATTGATACTGACAGAAGAAGGAATAAAAAGAGGGAAGAGCATTTTTCTGGATAACAGAAAGAACAAATATATATATATATATATATATATATCACTGATTGGTTTAAGCTCATGTAGTGGAAAGAAAATGGGGTACAAGACTATAACGCATATGGGGCATATGTTGTTGAATTGCCTAAATGAAGTCGAGAATTATGAGAACCAAATCAAAATTAAAGCAAATCTTTCATATTTGGGATTTTCAAATTCAAAATTGCCTAGGCAGGTAGGTATAAGTTGAGTTGGGACTTGGAAGAGAGAGAGATTACCAGGAGTTTGAATTGGTTAGTAGCAGTTGATCTAACACATCTTGAGCCTGAGAAACCTTGAGGACAAGAAAAACAATATAGCCCTGCTTCACAATCTCCATCGCTCCCACACTTTTCAAGCAGCTACATTCATTTCAAAACGTACACTAAATTATTAACCAATCTCCACAAAAAAATAAAGGTACAAGAGACAGAGACACAGACCTTGCAAGTTCCATTAGAACAAGCAGCAGTGGCAAGGCTGAACAACACAGAGAGTGAAAGTGTGACCAAACACAGAACTTTCACAAAACCCATCCGGAGAACAAGAAGACAAATCTAACCAGTGGCTCAAATTAATCCATATAAACTTTTGGCTTTAATTTTTTTCCCTTTTCTAAATGATTTTTTTTAATGTTTTTCTAGTGAAATAAGGTGGCCAAAAACAAAATAAAGAGAAATCTCTCCTTAAAAATTCTCTTGCCTGAAAAAACTAAGTTAAGGAAACAAACAAGAGCAAGGCCTAGGATCGGATATACATACATATATATATGGTTGCTACGGAGTTGGCCATCCAATCAAGACGATTACTTCTCATAAGTTGTTTTTTGTCTAAATTAAATGACTCAAATATTTTAGAAATTAAACAGAAGGGACTACATAGTTTGGGTGTATCTGATTTACCAGGTCGTACATATAATGTGACTTGGTAGGAACACACTGGAGTTGCATGCGTTGTGAAGCGCGGACTATTATATATGTGAAGGTTTCCTTGTGTGTTTCCACGACTGATATAAATGTTTGTATTGACTTAGTTATTATTAGAGGATGTTGGTCTTGACTTGGTTGGGTTGTTTGTTCATCCACTTCACGCGGCTTATTTATTAGTAATATAATGAGAGAGAGAGAAGGGGGAGAAAATCCAAAACAAAACAAAAAAAGTCAAGTCAATCTGTTAAATTTAAAATTAATATGAATAGTGACATATAATAATGGTAATTCTTATCACAACAAAATGGAGCATGACTAAATAACTTATAAATGAAACATATTTACCCAGCTTAGATTTAAATTAATAAGCTCAAACTTTAGTCATCTTTTCTTTTTCTCTCTTTTTAAATATAAATAATTGAAAATTAGACATGACAACAGATAACCTAAAATCAGTCACAACCAAGGGGTTTTTTTTTTTTTTTTTTTTGAATGTCACAATCAAGTTCTCCGTTCCGTTTAATCTTCAATGTAATATCTTAAATTTTTTGTAATTAATATACAAATAAATTAACAAAAAAAAAAGGACGGGTGATTTAGAAAATTATGGAAGTAATAGTATTGATCAAATGTCGTGCCGTTCTTGGGCCTGGGGTCAATGAAAAGTGGATGATATTTTCGGACTATTGATATATAGGATATATACCAGAACGAGAACATGGGACGGAAAGAATTTAGTTCAAGTGATTATTAATTAATTATAGGATGGGATGGAGTTTAAATTTTGAGACCATTCATCCTTGAGTTATTTAGGAATTGGAGTAATAGTACTACTCCCTCGTCTTGGAGTAACAATAATATAAAGTACATAAACGCGACAGAGAAAGATAAATTGTGATTAAATATTATTTAAAAATTTTAGTGTGTAATTTAAAATAATTTTTTAAATAAAATAATAGATTTATATTTCAATTATATACAAAATAACGGAATAAAATAATTCAATTAATATTAATTTTAAATATTTATTTAAATATTAAAATTATATAAAATTCGATATTCATTCATAATCAAATATATTCGATTACAAATCTCGTATGAACTTTATCATAGGGAGAGACATGACATGTTAGCAATGTTTCGAACCACAACTGCCTCCTCGAAGCAGACAAATACCATAAACTATCACATTAATAAATCACCAAACCAAGATTAACTATACAAATTAAGCAACTACATGGTACTATGGTAATGCTAATTACATTTATAACCACCTACATTTCTTAGGAGAAGTTTTATTTAGTGTCCCACATTTCTTTATTCTACGTACAATGATTACAACACTGATTTTACTTTGGGGCTCTGGCCTTTGGAAAATTCTTCGTACAAGGGTGGATTTGTCTTGGAGACACATTCACAAATAAAAAAGTACTCATTCGGTTTCAAATTATAAAATTAATATTAATTTTTTTAAAAATAATTTACAATTAATATAATTTATTTAAGTTTTAAAAATAATAAATTTTCTAATTAATATTACTTTTTAAAAATTTTATAATATTTATAATTATATTAACATAAACTAAATAAATTCATGTAATTTTGAATTTAAAATTAAATTTTAAAATATTAATATTACCACTTCTATTTTAAAATAATAGATATATTTATAAAACGACTATTTTTATTGATAATTTTATTTTTTTAATTTAATATTAACTAAAAATATAATAATAATATCATGATATTACTCAAAATAATTTTATATATTTAAAATAAAAATATATTTTTAATTTTATAATAGAAAAAAAATGGACGATAAATTTTAGAACATGGGAATACTATAATGAATTAAGCACCGCCACTAAAGTCAACAGACAATAAGAACACAGGAGTTGCAACTTGCAACTACTTTGTATACACATATGTGAAGGCTTTCCTTGTGTTTTCCACGACTGATATAAATGTTCGTCTCGACTTATTTATTTATTTATTATTGGAGAATGTTGGTCTTGACTTTGTTGGGTTGTTTGTTCGTCTACCTCACGCTGCTTATTTATAAGTACTTTTTTTTTAAGTAATATAACGAGAGACGAAGAAAATCCAAATTAAAAAAATTAAATTAATTTACTCTATTAAATTTAAAAGTAATATGAATTTATTAAATTGTGAAAGTGACATATATAATAGTAATTCACAGTACTCTATTATGCAAAAAGCGTATTATTTACCAATTTTTTTGTCAAATATATTTTTGATATTGACAAATGAGACTTTTTTTGTAAGATAGGGAGAGCAGAGTATGATAATTATATTTATTTATATAAAAATTAAATAAATTTATATTAATTTTAAAATTTAAAATTATTAAATTTTATCTAAATGAGAATGCATATTTGAAACAGAGTACATATTTAGTTACTGATTTACAGCACGCTTATAGTTGAAACATATAGAAGTAATAATTTGTTCGATTTCTTCTTTGTTTTCTTTTTTTCCATGGTTCGGAAATCGAAACTAATAATATCACAATATATGAGTTGTACTAGTGATCAACATACAAATAATCATTTATACTTCTGGCCATTATGAACAATTAAGTATTAATTTTTGTTAATTGGATTAGTTAATACTTAGAATATGTACACTTGAAATTTTTTTAAACTTGGATCAGTCATCGAATCGAAAAGATTTTCGGATGAATGAATTATTGGTCTAACCAGTGATTTAACCGTTATTGAACAGATAGAGTCATAAATACATAAAAATATATATTACTAATAATTAATAAAATTTTAAAATATTTAATTTTTTGTAAGCTAAAATATAATAAAATAATATTATAATATTAATAAAATATCTAATTTTAAAAATAAAAATATTTTTGTATAAAAAAAATATTAAAAAAATACTTTAAAATCGGATCAACTAACCTGGTTTATCAGTTGAACCACCGATTCGATTGGTGGTCAATCAAATTTTGATCGGATCGATAAAAAATCGATTTTTTGATCAAATTAGTCTGACGTGCCAACTGATTTTAATTTTTAACCGATCAAACTGTCAATCCAATTGAATTTTAAAACCAATGAGTTGAAAGTATATTGCGTGCCTTTAATTCACCGCCCTACCCTAAACGTCTTCTACTAGTCTTGGAAATAAACATGATCGCAATTTGGGTACCAAATTTAAGATACAAAATGGAGTACTTTAAATGATACGTTATTATTATGCTTTATCCGTTTCTTATTATTTGGCTTCTACACAAATATTAAAAAAAATAATTAATACTATATTTTTTGATTAAAAATAATTTTAAATATTAATATTATTCTTATATTGAAATAAGATAATGTTACTTAAAGTTATATTTAATACTTAGGATAATATTAAAAATTAAGTAATTAATTTTTACTTGAAATTTTTAAATTATAAATATTAAAAAAAAAATACTTCTCTAAAACGACATTTAAAAATGGACGGAGGGAGTATTTATTATTTATATAGTACTCTTTTGATCGACAGTTTAATAAAATGAGTAATTTTAAAAATTCGAAATTTTAAAATGGAGCATGGGTCAAGAACTAGTAAATTAAGCACAAGTACATAGCTTAAATTTAAAATAATAATAAAGTCAACCTTTAGTCATCTCCTTTTTATATAGAAAGCATAAATGTCACAATCAAGGTCTCCGTTCCCTTTGATCTTGGTTGAAAAGGATGAGTGGTTTAAGGCAATTATGGAAGTAATAGTATTGATCAAATGCCCTGCGTCTTGGGCTTGGCTTGAGCCTGGCCTGAGCCTGATCTCAATGAAAGTGGATGATATTTTCAGACTATTCATATATAGCATCGGAGCGACGGAAAGAATTTCCTTCAAGTGATAATTATAGAAGGGGAGGGGATGGACTTTAAATTTTGAGAGCCTTCATCCCTTAGTTGAATTAAAGATAGTAACAATAATAATATATAGTAAATAAACACTATAGAAAAACAATAGTTTTATTTATTTCTAACGTTGTTCACATTTAAAGGAATTTAGATTTCAAGTCCGAATCAGATTATTATAACATAATAAATTTTAATGTATTTTTTTAATAGTATCTTTTTGGGTCATTTTAATTCATCACAAACTCACCCAAAATGTCATGACTGAAAATATTAATGACAACCACACAATATCCTATATTAACCGATGTGGGATTGAAATGTTTCAAGTATATACTTTGATATTGTGACGACCCCGAATCCGGGTCCCCCGAACCTCGAATTCGGTTCAACACGAGTACAATTTTTTTCTTATTATTCATGAATTACAACAATATTATAATTACTAAATAATCATTTATTTACAATTTTACAACATCTCTTTCTATTCCAGAATCGAAATCTTTATACATTCCTAGTATGTCTCAATATCATACATGATACGACATTCTATTACAATCAATTTGAGTATTTAATACTCATATAACATACCAACTAAGTCTTATGCTACAGAATCATTTACCTGTCCAATTCGGACTGATATCTACAATAGATATTTAGATCTTCAATGGAAGTAATATATTTTCCTGTTCCTTGTTCTTTATCGAGAACTTCAGGTAACTAGCCTTATCTGAAAATGTTGGTTTAGGCAAGAGTGAGCACGACGGCTCAGCAAGTTCAACAGCTACACATAACACATTACATGCTTCACATAAAATTTACAATTTATACTAACATCATGTTTTTCATGCATTTCAGTTTATGACATACTGCTCATGCATATCATGCCTCGCATTTAATCTATGCTTCATGTCTAACCTCTATCATGACATATAGTTCAATGCAGAACAATTGTCTTAAATCAACTACCGCATATCAACAGTTCAAATCAACTTATTGCACAAAGGCACATTAAAACATCTTTGCACATAACCACGTATGAGCACATCTCAGTTTAATAACAAACTTATAATTCATGCACATAATACAACACGTTCTGAAAAACTTGCCTGGACTTGTATAACCAGCTTACGTTAATTTTTCACGTTCCTTGCACCACCTACACGGTATGTGAGATCAACGGTGCACAATATCAGTCAAAGTTTGACTCAATACTAAATCTTATTTTAAAGATATTTATTTCTTCTTATCATCCCCTTTATTTAATAAGGTTAATTTCATATTTTAGTCTCTCTTTGACTTGACTCAGTGTTTCATATTCAACACCATAAATCTTTTGTTCGAAACTATGCAATTCTGACACTGATTAATGTCACTGCATTAAAACTTGGACTCTATATTTATTTAGGTCGATCCACCAATTAATCACTAATGGACCATACCCTTGGTTTAACTTAATCACATCATTTATCTCGATACTTATCATAATATTACCCACCTTGGATAATATTTTAAATTTTACTATCAATTAGTAATAACTTATAATGTTATTTAATTGTTAAATAACACTTTAAATAATCATTACTATTATTAATTTATTTTTAATAATAGTTTACCTTAATCATTATTATTAATCTTTTAATAATAATTTAATTGCTTGCTAATATTATTACCCTTTAATAATATTTTAATTGACTTCTCATTACTATCAATCATTTTAATAATAATTTAATTGTTCATCAATATTATCAATCATTTAATAATATTTGAAATCCTCACGTATCATTAGTAATTATTTAATAACGATTCAACCCTTAACTATTATTACCCAATAGTTAATTACTTGTTAAACAATATTATTAATTCTTTAATAATATTATAAATCTTTATTTATCATTATTATTTATTTAATAATGATTTAACTCTTAACTATTATTATTTAATAGTTAATTAAATGCTAAATAATATTATTAATCCTTTAATAATATTTTAAATTAATTACATATCATTATTAATTATTGAATAATGATTTAATTCTTAACTATTATCATTTAATAGTTAGTCAATAATATTATCAATATATTTTAATTACTTAATAATCTTCTTTCGATTAAGTAATAATTTATTTCACTTAATTACCATTTAATTATTATTTAATATGAATTAAATAATAATTAATTAACTAATTATCCGAACTCATCATTTAATATTAATTAAATAATAATTAATTAATTAATTAACCTTACTTATTATTTAATATTAATTAAATAATAAATAATTAGTTTATTAACCTTAATTATCCTTTAATTATTATTTAATATTAATTAAATAATAATTAATTACTTAATTAACCTTACTTATTATTTAATATTAATTAAATAATAAATAATTAGCTTTCTAACTTTAATATTCTTTAATTATTATTTAATATTAATTTAAATAATAATTAATTATTTATTTAACTTTACTTATTATTTAAGTGCAATTAAATAATAAATAACTAACTTATTCATCTTAACATCCTTTAATTATTATTTAATATTCATTAAATCATAATTAATTAATTACATAACTTCATATATTATTTAATATTTATTAAATAATATTTAATTAGATTATTAGCCTATTTATACACTAATAAATAGCTAATATATAGTGAATCACTCCAATAATTTAAAATTTTTTTTTATAACACTTAACTAGCATACTAATAGGTCAAATATTATTTTTCTGAAATTAAAAATAATTTTCCCATAATTATTAGCAATTTAGTAAGCTTTAATCCACCATTAATTCTAATAAATACCAAATTACAAAAAAATTCGGATTTTAAATTTTGATAATTTTTTTTATAAAATTATAAGCATTTTCTATTTTGGAACCAACCCAAGAACCAGCCTAAAAATGCCCGAACCGGCCCTACCTAGAAATCATGAAAAACCGAAAAAAACCGAACCGGCCGGTTTTTTTAATAAAATAGGCAGATTACTTTCTTAGTTTTCTAGAATTGGGGTCTCCGACGGGAACTTGAATAAAATGAAATCCACAAGTCCGATTGAGGTCTATTAGGTATCGATGGATTCGTAACTTCCCGAACTACATGATTCTGTTATCAAACATCAAGTTTGGATTTGTTTTGGTCACTGAAAATAGCTATAAACCCGACTGTTATGCACAGCCCTAAAATTAGTGGGGTGTTTTGGTAGAAAATCCATATCTTGCTCATTTTAAATCGGATTTTAGTCATTCAACTTGGAGAATCTTCATATTTCATGGATCTATCACCCAAAATTGACGGATCATAAATCCGACTTACGGATCGTGAACAGTAATTCCGTGAATGGGCTGCTATGATTTTTGTTACTTGGTTTTCGTCGGTAAAAACTTATTTGATGAAATTTTTCATCACAAACACATATAAAAACCCATGTTAAACCCATCAAACTATGAATATACATATATTACATAGTTAAAGACTTCTAGACCATCAAAACAAGTTTTGATCGGTTAAAAATATATTTTAACCGTTTAAAACTTATTTAAACAACAAAAATGAAATTAAAAAGGTTTGGAGTACTTTTTAACCTCTTAGACATGGATGATCTCCTTCCTCTTGCTAGGAGCTAGGCTTGTGACTCCACCTTGATCATTCTCTAGCAACTTTCCTTAGTGGATCATCCATTTCTCAAAGCTTGCTAGCTTTTCTCTAGAATACTCTCTCTTTCTCTCTAGGAGTTCTTGAAAACTAACTAACAAACATAACAAAATGTTGATGGATGCTATATATAGACCCTCCCTAATCACCATTAACCTTCACTAATCAACTAGTGTTGGTGAATTTAAGGGTTAACCAAGCTTACTATAGCTTGAATGACCTATTGAGTGACATTTTGATTGACCAATGGAATGACTAGGGTTGGTGGGGAGTTGTTGAGACATTTTACACTCCAAATTCAACAACAAGCAACATTTCATGTGGGGCCCCCTCCAAAATTCGGGATTCCTCTTTTATTACATCACTTTAGCTTTATTTTTACATCTTATATCATTATATAAGTATTCATATATATATACACCAATGTATATATATTGACCACCACTTTGACTTCCATTTGGGCTCCACATTGGATCAAATTAATATTTCTATTGGGCTCATCAATTAAATTTGTTTGGGCTCAATTTAATTATTACATTGGGCTAATATTAATTACCCTATGTTACATTTAATTAAAACAAGCATTGGGCTTGGTTAATTATTACATAAATCAATATTCAAATTAAATTATATGAACTACTAGGTTAATTTAATTTGACCTAGTTTCATACCTCAATTGGACTTATAATATAATCCAATTAGATTTGCTATAATTAATTCTACCACATTGGGTTACTTAATTAACCCATCCACGGTTAATTCTTAACCCCACATTTATTTATCTAGAAATTAACCAATGATTGGTTAATGCTATCTCTCTTGTCAACCAACTAGGGTTATTCAATTAACTAGACACTAGTTAATTCTCTACACTCAATCAATACTTGAAATGCTTCTCCCAACCATTGACCATCATTTGACTTTTAATGGTTTGGGCTACATAACTTACTTTTTATTGGCTCTCTTATTTAATTACCCATTTCATGCAAATATCTCCATATTGGGCTTACATCTATAACAACTTATTAATTAAGTAAATTACTTAATTAATTAACTTCTTAATATTGTCCTTCTAGGCAATATTCCACTTCCCTACTTGTTACTCATAACCTTAATTCATAACTTATATAATTAATTCAATTAATTATATTACATGACTTTTCTTTTTAATCCATACTAAAACTAATTAATTTATTAGTTTTATTAAGTATTTAATTTACTTCACACATCATCTTGTTTGACTAACAAACTCAACTATAGGTGTATATATATAAATATTAATATATTCACCTTCACTTCTCAATTGAATTTCTTTCTTAAATAAATTATCTACCTGCATCATTAAAATATTCTCACATTTAATTTCTAACAAATAATTTATGTTAAAAAAAAAATGTTTACCCATTTTCTACACATCTTCCTTCTCACCTTCTAGGTTTAAACATTAACCTTTAATAAAATCAATTAAGATATTATTTAAAATCTTGAAATTATCTGGGATATTACAGATATAATATTTTGTATTTAAATTGTGTATTTTAAATATTTTTGTAAGAAATCTTTTTTTTTTATACTTCATTCATCTTTAATCTGACGGAGCTCATATAAAAAATGATATATCTTGTGATAAAAATATTACTAATTTTATTGTGAGCAGACATGATAAATTACCCACTAATTTACATTTACAAAATATGCATTATATTTGATCACAATAAAAATCACAATATATTTTTTGCACGATGCAGCAAATTTCATCAACATAGATGCAAGATTTAGTTGGCTAATTAAAACAAAAGTAACCCCATGCAATAATTACAACTTGCAAGAAGGGTACTATTGCAAATTGAAAACTGTAATTGTACATCGCCAAATGAACTAATTAATTAATAAATGGTGCCCGCAGATTAATTATTGATGAACCAAATAGATAGATATATTAATTGTAGTATGTAGGTCATATATATAGCGATCTATTTGGTGTGGTCGTTGGTGAAGAAGCGGTTGATGGCGGGCATCACCTCCGGCGGGCGTTGCCGGAGAAACTTGCGGAGGCGGTGTTGCTTGTATTTCTCTCCTTCCTCTTGGTTTTCCAGTACTGCTGTGCTACGGCGGACTTTGTCAATTCTACACCAACCATTTATTGATTAGGTAATTCCATCAAATTAAATATATACTCCATCTTTGTATTGATTAGGTAATTCCATCAAATTAAATATATACTCCATCTTTTACAAAGTTAGAGATGAATTGGACGACTTTTAAACATATCTCTAACATTTATTAAAAAAATATTACTAGTGATAGGTCTTCATTAATTAAAGATAAAGTAATACCGTATTAAAAAATTTATATTATTTTAAAATTTAAATATAATAATAATAATTATTATATCTCTAATTTTATAAAGGGGGGAGTTTGTTCAAAATATAGGACTTAAACTTGACGAGAGAAATCAAGAATTAATTAATCGTCTACATATAAATATATTTTTGTATATTTTTGTGCGTGTCTAAAATAAAAATAAAGATAAAAATTCCAAGAATCATTATAGATTTTTTACAGTTGTAAAGTTTGATAATATGTACGTACCTGACATCAGGGTTCATAAACATGTTCCTTGTGAGCTGGAAAACACACATGCCTGTTACGAAACTCATAGCTGCCATTAGAGGATAAACCTATTTCATACCAATACGCAAATTTATTTATTAGCAAGTAGTTTGCTATATAATGTGCATGGTAGGGATATACGTTAGATCCCTCTATTAACTAATGTTCTTACACTAATCAAAAATATTATCAAAATTTTAACTTAACGTAATTTTATGTGAACAAATTATGCAAAGTGTATATATAAAATTACTCTATACCTAAAAATATCCTTTCTTTTAAAGTGTATATTCTATTATCTATTTTATTAGAAGATCACTAAAGAATAACAAAGAAAATGGTATTATTTTCTTAAGACTGGGATAGTATTAATTACTAGCATAATTTAAGAGAATATATTATTACGAATCTATACCATTTCCTTAATGCTTCTAATCAAATCCATTGGAAGAGTAGACAAAACAGATGTATTAAAAAAAATCAGATAATTATGTAGCTAAAAATGTAGACAGAAAAGGGGCAAACACTATGTTTCACATACCTCGGTTTGCCAATGAGGTCTTAGCAGTGATTAAGATTGAGTTATTATAATTTTTAGGTTATTGGTTCTTAATATTGTAACAGTGATTATGTATTTAATTATAAAATTATATTTTATTTACCTAAAAAGTGGGGCTTTCGAAAAGAAAAAGAAAAAAAGGACATACCTCCGGTTTGATCCATCGCCCCATTCGTTTCTTGCTTGGCTTGGAGATATATACTGCTCAAATGTATAGAGACTAATAGAACCTATGTATTTGTGTGTGGCATAGTATTTCATAGTAATTAAACAGACATATTTATACCTTTAAATAATTTGTATTGTATGGTTGGACGAATTCCAAAATTCCCAATACAGTTTAAGTTTCAGTGGGCTGGCTTGGCTGGCTGGCTGCAATTCTAATTACTAGTATAATTTTAAGCGAAAACCAGGAGCTGAGCCTCTTGTTTTCTCAAACAACTTGGTTCATTTCTTTATTTTCTAGATTAATCAAAATCTGGCCATTTGAGCCAACTAGACTAGAATTTTCTACAAAGGATAAGATTTGATGACAAAATTTTTGACACTTTCTTATTTCTAATTTGTTAAAGCTTATCCAGGGCTCAAATGAAACTCTGACGTTTAATTTGGAAATGAAAATGATAAGGACTTTTTTTGAATAATAAATTATTCTCATATTTGAGGATATGTGATTTGTAGTAGGTTATTGACCAACATTCTTTTTATGTAATGCTAATAATTTAGTATTTTATTAGTTATGTAATTGATAGGGCATATTGGCCTCTCTATCCCTTGATTATTTTAAACACGCTTGTTTATTTTATTTTCGAAAGATAGTTTACATATTTATGGCAAAAAAAAAAGTGATGGATACTATATATAATTGCGCAAATTCTTATACAAAAATAATATCGTTTTGTATAATTAAATACACTTTTTCTCTTGTTTGTGTCCAAAAAATGTTTTGCAATTTTTGAAAATAATGTTATTATTAGAGACAGCTCACGTAAAAACGTGAGGTGTCTCTCACCTCCCAAGCCCCTCTTTAATATTTATATGTAAAATTGTTAAGAGAAAACAGAATATTCAAACCACCAAACGAGTAATAAATGTAAGATACTCGATCAACCTTATAGTAATATTTAATGATTTTAAAATAAAGGTGCAATAAATGTGGATAAATATTATAAGAAATGTGAAAATAGACAATAATATGTGTAATAAAGATAGAGAATATATTTATTAGTTTTTAACAATTTATTATAAGATTGAGATAACTTAAACACCCATTTCATCTTTTTTCTTCTTCTTATTATTATTTTATTTTATTTTTGAAGAACAATTAACCCCAATTGAACTGTTAACCATACAATATTTTCTCTCTTAATAAAGTTTTATGGTAAGGTAGATGCAAACGGACGGGTATGATGTTATGAGCACCACAATTCAATAGAGAATGTTCTAGAGAATGTGAATAAACAACACCTTCATTACTAGAAATCAGATTACAACGACGTAAAAAGAGTACAATCTATCTATCCTCTATTTATAGTAAACTACCTAGCTAGATTGCATCGTAAGCTGCTAATGCAACTAACTACTAACTCTACTTATATTACAATTAACTGTAGTAATAAATTAGTTACTGGTAACTATCATGTTTGTTGGGAATGATCATGCGTTTCTCCGATGGACCTGCTGCTGTGTCCACGTGTTTCTTATCACCATGCCTTCTGCACCTTTATGCCACAGTGCTTGTTACTCCTTGTATGCATTTCATCCTACTTATTTTTATTCCTTGTGGCTAAATTGTATTTCCTCTAGTATGTGTGTGCTGAGGCTGTGTAATCGCATGAGCTGCTGTTGCTAGTGTTGAACCTGATGTAGCAGGAACAGCATCATCAGTGTGTATATCCTTCCTTAATCCTTAATAAGAATCAAATGATGACTGACTGACTGACTGCTCGAGTATTGTACAAGTTTTCCTTCCCTTTCCAACATTGTTTTTCTTTACTAATCGGTAACATAGAGCTACACAAAAACTGTCTAATTTACCTAGACAAAGTATTAACTAAAATCCATCAATGTTTTGTTCAAGTAAATCAAACAGTTTTTATTTAGTTAGCTGGATATCGTTATTTTTTAGCATATGAGATGACATTGTTACTCAAAAATCCTAATCGAGCATTTTAACAAGTAAGCATTTGACCATAGCGCCAACACACGATGTTTGAGTTAAAACAATCTGAACACGGCCTGCGGACTTTGATATGAATCTCACTTTATCCTTTTTCTCTATTCTCCGCGTTGCCTTGTAGAGACTCTGACCAACTTATGAATGTTCTACATAGGTAATAATATATGTGTATGTTGAAGAGTGCTTTTTAAACTTTAGCGAAAAAATAAATATAAGAGAGTCCTTTTTATTAGAACTGGAGTCAAACTCAACAAGTAAATTCTTGTCTGACTCTACACTACTCAGGCCATGTTTACTTCCCTCTTAACTCCTCTTCTTTCTGTCCTTCAACACTGGAGCACAAGGCCTCCTAATCTATGGTTTGTTCACAAAGGCTCACTTGTATAATTTTCTGTAGAGGATTACATAAAATGTTATGGTTTCCGCTGACAGATTCCCTTTTTCCAAATAATCCTTGGGATGTAATCGATGGTCGCTGTCCAAATAATACCGCATAGCCATTTCTTTTCTAACCAAGACTTTGCTTCAAGATACAGAAAGTTTGATAAAAATTTGAAGAATATGAGGAAATATATATACAGCTTTAAGTATCTAACTACCAGTAGGTAAGCCATCTACAAATTCTAGTAGTTTCTTTTCCATCATCTCTCTCACTTAAATACATTCATCTTTCATTCCCAAAGTTCCATACCCAAAACTGAATTCATCAAACTAACTCCCCATTTCTCTTAATCAACAACATTGACATAACAATATCAAAGATGAGAACCATCATCTCGGCTTTCTTCTTCCTTGTGCTCTTTTCTTACGCAGGTACAGCTTTGTATCTGAATTCTTAGTTTGAAAATGATACAAGTACTTTGTTCAATTCTCTTAACATTTGAAATATTAATTGCAGCTGCTTATGATCCCTTGGATCCAACTGGGAACGTAACAATCAAATGGGATATTATGTCTTGGACCCCAGATGGCTATGTGGTCAGTATAATTCCTGCTACTATACTAGTAACTACAAATACCATAAGAAATTCTTATATCGTATGTATAACTAGATCAAATGCACGCAAAGATTTTCCCAAATTCTTTGTTCACAGCAAAAATTGATGACCATCTTGAAAATGTAGTACTGACTGCAAGGTTTTGACGGAATTATTATTTGATCAGGCAGTGGTGACAATGAACAATTTCCAAATGTACCGTCACATCATGAGCCCTGGTTGGACCCTAGGGTGGACATGGGCTAAGAAAGAAGTGATATGGTCTATGGTAGGGTCTCAAACCACAGAACAAGGAGACTGCTCCAAGTTCAAAGGAAACATCCCACACTGCTGCAAGAAAACCCCCACAGTCGTAGATTTACTCCCCGATGTTCCGTACAACCAACAAATCAACAACTGCTGCAAAGGCGGGGTCTTGGCCTCCTGGGGCCAAGATCCTTCTGCTTCTGTCTCGGCCTTCCAGTTGAGTGTCGGTTTAGCTGGTACTTCAAACAAGACGGTGAAACTCCCTAAGAACTTCACTTTACTAGGTCCAGGACTAGGTTACACTTGCGGCCCTGCTAAGATAGTTCCCCCCACCAATTTCCTCACTTCTGATCGCCGTAGGAAAACTCAGGCCCTGAGTAAGTCTTTTTTTTTTTTTTCAATTACATAATTATCATATAGTTTTTATCAATATCTAATACTACAACTTTAAACTAATTTCCCAATGTTTATATCTCATACACTTGTGCATAAGGTCTTATTCTTTAGTTTCAAAAATTCCCAGAATCATTAATACTTAGCAAACATCCTTTTTATAGTGACTGATATATTTTCTTCTGCAAATTTTGATCAATTTTATACAGTGACATGGAACGTGACATGTACTTATTCGCAGTTTCTAGCTCGGAAACACCCCTCCTGTTGCGTTTCCTTTTCATCTTTCTACAATGAAACAATCACTCCTTGTCCTTCTTGTGCATGCGGTTGTGAAAACAAAAACAAATGCGTTAAGTAAGCAAGTGCTATTTTCCAGTTCTAGAATCACAAATATATATATATATATATATATGATAATCCAACTTTATATCTAATGATCCGTGGTGACCCAGGAGCGATTCCAAGCTACTCAGTGTGGTTGGCATGAACACTCCAAGAAAAGATAACGCGCCACTACTACAGTGCACGCACCATATGTGCCCAGTCCGGGTGCACTGGCATGTGAAGCTCAACTACAAGGACTACTGGCGTGTGAAGCTCGCCATAACAAACTTCGACTATCGGATGAACTACACACTCTGGACTCTCGTCGTTCAGCATCCTAATCTCAACAACGTAACTCAAGTTTTCAGCTTCGATTATAAACCTCTAGTTCCCTATCAGTCTATAAGTAAGTGCTATAAATTTTGAAATTTTTTACAGAGTACCCTAGGGGAGAAAAATATTACTAGTAATTGAGTACTGATTTGTTATTTGATAAACAGATGACACGGGAATGTTCTATGGCACAAAATTCTTCAATGACTTACTAATGGAAGCAGGGCCATTTGGAAATGTTCAGTCAGAGGTGCTTCTTCAAAAGGACCAGAACACTTTCACCTTCAAACAAGGATGGGCGTTTCCCAGGAAAGTCTACTTCAATGGTGAAGAGTGCATGCTACCGCCACCAGATACATACCCATTCCTACCAAATTCTGCCAGTGGAAACCTAATTGGCTACTCGACATTAATCAGTTCAGCAGTGCTCTTACTGCTTGTAATGTGGTGATTCTTTTCGTAGAATTTGATTATACCGGAAGTTTAAAGTTTTGAAGCTCGGGGTATACAAGGGAAACTGGAAAATCAGGTACACATAATTTATGTATTCTTTAAAGGAACAATGAGAGCTTATCGTTCTGAAAATATAGCTCAGCACTACAGAAAACTCATCATAATGACCAGATACATACCCATTCCTACCAAATTCTGCCAGTGGAAACCTAATTGGCTACTCGACATTAATCAGTTCAGCAGTGCTCTTACTGCTTGTAATGTGGTGATTCTTTTCGTAGAATTTGATTATACCGGAAGTTTAAAGTTTTGAAGCTCGGGGTATACAAGGGAAACTGGAAAATCAGGTACACATAATTTATGTATTCTTTAAAGGAACAATGAGAGCTTATCGTTCTGAAAATATAGCTCAGCACTACAGAAAACTCATCACTTTGTGTAAACCTATGTCATTTATGTTTCGTTTGACTAAAAATAACAGGGTACTAGAAAAAAGAAGAAACTTTATGAACACGAGGGGATCTAATACTTTGGCGAATGAAAATGTATTTGAACTACAACTTATATAAAATATATCAAATGAAATCACAAGTAAATAATCTATAAATACAGATAAAATAAACCAAAACTGTAAATCAGCTCTAATTTGTCTGTCTGCGTGGTTTTATGCTTATTACAACTTTAATAACACTATGGACTTGAATATTCTACAAACAAAAATATTTTGAACATGTGATACAACAGTTACAAGTAACATACTGGGGATCAATTCACCTGCACGTGAAAAGCAGACACTAATGTTTGTTTCAAATGAGCGTGCCTGAACCCAAGTGAATTTCTAGACTTCCATTGCGTAGGCACACAGAATCACTGATTGGCTTCTGGATGTTCTTTGGTTGAATTGAAGCAGTAAATACTCTATAGATAGGCAATTCTTTGATTACACCTGCTATGAGATTTTTAAACATGTGCAAAGAAGAATGCCAAGGATGACAAAAGTGTAATCAGCAGAGTGAGCAAGGAGATCTCTTGTTGGGAGCTGGCATTTGGCAAATGTGGATAGGCATCAGGAGGCGGCATGACACAATTATCACCATTGAAATAGATCCTTCGAGGAAAAGCCCAACCCTTCTCAAAAGTAAAAGTCGGGTCTTTTTGGAAAAGTATTTCTGACTGAACATTCCCTAGAGGGCCAGCTTGCCAGAGAAAGTCGTTATAGAACATAACACCCCATAGCATAGCCGTATCATCTGTTTAAACAAATGGGTGAAAAGAATTGTTAGATCTAATCTCAGCTCCAATTAAGTTTAAGTACATATACATATCAAACACTGATTTAACTACTAACAGACTAACAGCTAATTTAAAATATATAAAACAGACTATAAAGAATTTCATAATTAATTGGAAAAAGGAAAAAAGAAAAAGAAAAGAGGGAGGGGTGTGTGTTGGTGGGGGGGGGGGGATTATAGTTGGTAACCCAACTGAAAACTGTGAACTATTTCAAATGGTTAATCTAAATTTTTTTGCCTATACATGTATGCATGACATAGGATGTAAAAGAAGTGATGCAATACAAAAGAATGGACAACCAAAAACTTACTGATAGCTGCATATGGAGTTAATGGCTTGTAGTTAAAGCTGAACAACTCAGTCAGGTTGTCAAAGTTGGGATGTTGAGCAACCATGTTCCACTGTGTATAGTTCATCCTGTAATTGAAGTTTGTAACTGTGACCTTCACCCGCCAGTAGTCCTGGTAATTAAGTTTTACATGCCAATGAACTCGGATTGGGCACATATGACTCGTGCATTGGACCAGAGGTGCAGTTGTTCTTGCTAGGGTTCGAAACAACTGAAGCTAGATAAGGCGAGTTTGAGCTGTAAAACAGTAAACATGTTATATTAGTTTAACAATGGTAAATAAAAAAAACTAAAAAAATGAACGAAAGATATAAAAAGAACTAAGAAAGAACATACTCTACACAGCTCCCTGGATGAGTACTATTAATTTGGCAGCCACAGGAACATGTAGGGCAGGGTACTTGGAAGCTGTCGTTATCACTCCAAAATTATTCCTTACTTTCACTCTATCAATATAAAATTGGTATAATGGCATGCAAGAGTCGAACCCACGGGAAGTGTATTTTATGATTTATCTGAATGTTTCTAACAGTAAATAACAAATAATAATGAAAAGGGGATTCTTATAACTATGATTCTACTAGGAAACAAGAAATATAAATGAAGATTATCCAATGATTTGCAAGCTTCAGTTCTTCAGTTCAGTATCATCTTTTCATAAATATGATATAACTAAGTTAATTAATATCTTTCCTTCAATGAAATTAACAACCCTAGGTAACCACGGTCCGCGTTACCCGAAACTCCCCTTAGGTTTTCAATCTAATGTGACAATCGCCCCCACTAGACCCTAATTATCATACAACCTAGAACTATCAGTCTAGATTTAATATGACAATAGCATTAAGAATTAGGGAATTAGGTTATTCCAAGCAATAATCGTACAATCGCAAACTATTTAACCTGTCTCCTTGATGTCATAGCAATATTCAAAAGCTTGACCACAATCAAATACCACTATTCGCTACTTATGATCAGATATAACATCGTTTGCTTAATATTATACCTTAATCTAGCATATGATAATAATCAAATCAATTCAATGGGCCCTTATCAAATTAATCAAACCAATCATCATTAAGCAATTCAAATAGATCATCAAGAATAAACTCCACAGATGAAGGAAAAGAAACTAATAACTCAATTAATTCATAGATAATAAATAAGATTCAACATCCCTTAGAACTGAAAATAGAAAACTTAGCCTAACATAGTTGAAAACGCCAATCAATCTTTAATGGAAATCCTTCTCCCTAAGTTGTTATAAAACCATTCTAATCCTATCTATTTATATCTCTAATAACTCTACTAAGAACTCCTAACTCGTAGCAACATCACAATCCTTCTTTTGCTCAACTTCTGGAAACACCCGAACTCTTAAAATAAATTCCGCCGACCACGGCCCCGGCCACGGATTCCTTTGTAAAAGCCGGCCCCGGCCGCGGTTACTGTTCACAAATTACAAAATTGCCATTAAGCTCCGTTTTTACCGTTTTGACCCTCCAAAGCTATTTTCTGCAATATAAACATAAAAACAAGTAAAATGCAAATAAAAATACTCAATGATAGCAATTAATTAAGCCCAAGAATATCGATTCGTAAGTATAAACTACACTCATCAAATACCCCCAAACTTAAGACTTTGCTTGTCCTCAAGTAAAAATACCAACAAGAAAAACAACTACATTAACTATACTAACTACATGAATGCATATGCATGTCCAACTAATGCCTCGAGCAATAAATCAACACAATTCATAAAAATCCAGCCTCAAAGATCCTTAAGTAAAAATTCAGCAAAATCTCAAATTCATGCATAATCAGAACTCCAACGTATCACCAATTTCATTCACTACCAACCCTTGTGTGTGTGTGAATTCAATATATCAACTCAATCAAAATTTTAATACAACTCATGAACCAATGTGACAAATAAAAGATATCAACTCAGAATTTTAATCCCCTCCATACACTTGTCTTCACATTTTTTCTCCATTTTTTTTTTCTTCATATTACGAGTGCGTTTTACGCTCCATCTCGTGTAATATTAACTTAGCATGTGCAATGTCCATTTTTCTTAGGCTTTTCAAAATTACCCATGTAGCGAACTTTCCACCAGTGACTCCCAAACCAGTTGGCTTTAGGGCACTGAGTGTAGAGACACTCCTAAGGGCTTACTTGTTCGAGCAATAGAGGCCACAAAAACAGACTAGCTAAGATTCTGCTCATATCTGTCTACTTTTCTTTATTTATTTTTGTTTTTTTTTCCAGATAAGACAGACATCGAAGCAGTTATGTATTTCATCCTTTATAACATACGATCCCACACAGTATATAGGTCACCACTATCTTCAATTAGAACCTAATCCATTAAATTGAACCAAAATCCAACTGACTTGACATATCGAATGTGCAATGAAAAATTAAGGGTCTCGAATTCAATAAAACTAGCAAATAGTTAGAATATCCAATTTAGCAGTCCTTATCCATCTTACTTAAAATTATTACAAAATTCATCAAAATTTTTATCATCGGCCATCATTAAACTTCATGCATCAATTACCGCTCAAGGTATGCAATGAAATATGATCCTAACTATATGCAACGAACTAATTAACACTAAATAAAACACAAACATTTTTATGATTTTTTTAAAATTTTATTTTATTATTTTGTTTACTAAATGCTAAACCAACTAAACAATGTCCTAAAATATGCAAATGCATCATAATATTCCTAAGACTACTATATATATGCAGAGTAAATATTTTACCACCCCCAAACTTAAAGCAGACAATGTCCTCATTGTTAAAGAAATAAAGAATTGAAGAAATAAGAACAAGAAGACTCCCCTGATAGGTCAATCATCGGAATCGGAAAAGGGACTGGAGCGGTCATCATGGTCATCAGGAGGCGGGTACACCGGCAATGGCTGTGGCTCAGGAAAATGGACTGGATCGGCCGTGGGATTCATCCTCGCGAACATCTCAGTCAAAGCCATGTTAAAGTTAGTCTGAGAGTCAAACATATGGGCTTGACGTTCGGCGAGTCGTGCAGTTTGTCTTTCTAAGCGATCCATCCGAGTATCGACCCTCAACTGTAAATTCCGGAGCTGAGTGCTGAATTTGGCCTTACGTGTACCGCCAGAAGTAGATGGTTCACCAGTGTCAGCAACAAGATCGTGGTGGATGATAAAACCTAAACCACGGGGATGTGATTCACCTCCGTCCCAGACTTTATAGCGCTCAATCAAGCCATGATCCAACAAAATCAATGGCTGCTGTATAGACTCATCTGACCCCCATCTAACACCTGCTCGCCTACATAACCCACAAATTAGCGAGGGATGTGGCAAACCACTTTGAGTAGGACCGCGCAGATTCTTTCTTAACGACGCCTCGATCACATTCCCCACATTGATGTGTTTGCCTGTCACGATAACATAAAGCAATACCGCCCGTTCTTTCGAGACATCACTCAGGTGCGTAGATGGCATCAACTTGGCACAGATAAATGCATACCAGATTTTTCCATAACGGCTCAAGCAGTTAAATGGGAAAATCATGGAACCCTGATGGCCTCTAGTGGTCCAAACCGTCCCAGGTTTGCACAAATCGCGAATGATCGTGTCGTAATTCGGCTGCTCAAGAACAAACTTCGCGTATTGGCAAAAGACGGGTGGCTCTATGTTATAAAAGGCATTAATCGTAGCACCACTAAAGGAGACCATCTTCCCCCGAATCATAACAGTACAACGCGACGTATCTTCAGCGTTCGCATAAAATTCCTTGACTATTGAGATCACGGCAGGATCCGGTTGATCCGTGAAGGAATCCCATCCACGCTCCATTATCATCCGAGCCATATCACCATCAACTAGCTCCTCGGGACGAAGACCGCGCTCGGGAGTTAGAGCTTTACCCATTAAATATATATCAAATTTATCCGCCGCCTCCGCACTAACAAACTTCTTCTTATCATAAGCACGGGTCGACGGTGTGGAACTTTCACCGCGGTGACGTTTCGGTGGCATAGTGAACAGAAAACCAAATCCCTAACTCGCAATATCCCACCACAAATGCGTAGCACAACCCGAACACTCCAAAAATCGGAAAAACAGACAAGTTGCGTCTTTGAGGCAATTCAACAAACACGTGGTGTGCAATAGTTTTCTTCCCCCAAATCAGAGCATACACAAGGTCTAAAAATGGCTAAACAGTAGGCCTCCGTCACACCCTACACGAACACACAACTCCCTCCAAAACTCCTCCAGTTGGCCAACACAAACCAACTGGGTAACCAAAGGAGAAGGCTAATAGGAAGCACAGCAAAACTGAAAACCGAAGAGAAACAGTAGGTAGTACCTGAATGGGTAAAGGATGAACGCACGTGTCCCAAATTAGTGGAACCCCTCTATGGCTGAATGGAACCAAAAGCCACGCGTCGTGGATTGATTTAGGAATGGAATCCGAAGGGAAGAAGAGTTCGACTAGGAGGAGGAGAGATGGTGCCGGTGAGGAGGCGTAGGTGTGGGTCTCGGGTGGTAGGTGTGCTCGGCTGGGAGGGATACCAGGAGAGAGAGAGAGTCAGCTGGGATAGATTTGGGAGAGGGTCTCGGCTAGGAGAATGAATCGAGAGAGAGAGAGAGAGGATTTCGGTGGGGAGGTGTGCTCGGCTGGGTTGGTTTAGGTTTGTGGTGTGCTCGGCTGGGAGGGATTAAAAAGGTGTAAAAAGTTGACCAAACGCGACCGGACCAGGCTTTTAAAAAAAAAAACTGAAATTGCGTTCATGGCTGGGGCCGTGTAATGCTAGGCAAAAAACTAGCCGGGGCGAGTCTGAACCGAGAGGATCCGGCCGGGGCCGGGAGTTCGTAGGCATATAGCCGGCCGGGGCCAGGAATGGCTGAGAGGAGCTGGCCGGGGCCGGGAGTTTCTGGGCTTGGAGCCGGCCGGGGCCAGATTTGGCTGCATGGTTCTAGCCGGGGCCACGGTTGTAGACACCCAAATTTTGCACTTCTCTACTAATCCTGGCAGGAGGGCAAAATTGTCATTTGACCCGACATGCGGAAAGAATGGTGGACCCCAACACAAAGCCACTCCAGCGATTTACGGTCAAAGCCGCCACAACGGACAACGAGCATCCGGTCACTTGAGGCGAGGCGAACAGTTGACCCAGAAAACTTGAGCTGACCACAAAGGACGACTAATGGTCACTCCGCTTACGATGTTCGGGGGTCTCGCTCCCCGGTGAGCGAGCGGCTGCCCAGCTCGCCGGTGAGCTGGCGGGGGTGGAAAGGGGGCAGCGCCCCCTGAAAGCCAGGCACAATTATCAAATTCTATATCAAGTCGCAGCCCTCCGAACTAGCCTCCCAGAACAATATGGCACGTTTTCCAGGGATTTCCGGATCGCAAAAATACAGCCTTCCGAAATAATACAGCAGAAATTGGCGAATTAAGACCGCGCGGCACGGAAATCAAGAAAGGCAAGCCGGACAGCCGCGGATGCAGCTGCGGCCACTGACAAAGGGGCAGGTTCGCGGCTCGAGGACGGCACACGACAGCCGAGGTTCGGCGCGGACGGCTGCCGAGCCCAGCCGCAGATGCACCTGCGGCCAGCCGCAGATGCACCTGCGGCTGGTCTCGGCAGTCTATTAAGCGTCCAGATCTGCGTCCGAGAAGAAAAAAGAGAGAGAGAAATAGATTTTTAGAGAGAGAAGGAGCGCGGGAGGAGAGAGAAAGGCTCGGGTGGAGGTGTTTTGAGTGATAAATTGTGTGTTGTTGCTCCAATAGCTTAGATTTGCTTGTAGTTTGGCTCAAATCTTGGAATATAAAGCTCGTATTGGTGTATTGCAAGGTGAAAAGAGTGTTCTTTTGATGTTTTTTTGTTTATATTAGTGTGTTTGATGTTGTGTTTTGAGTTTGTGTAGTGTAGTTTGTTGTTGTATGGATAATGATCCGTGGATTAGGGGTTGTTAGTGAGGTTTCCATCGGAAAGTAACTCCTCCTAACACCCTGATGACATCCGTACGGTGATATATTGTTCGTTGTGATAATAGATGGGTTGTAGTAATTAAGTTGTGATATCTGGGTTATATAAAGTGATAGCAAATGTTTAGAGCTTGTTAGATTTGTTTTAGTGTTGGTTATGCTGTGATGGGATGGTTGTGAGCCTAGGGAGGAGATCCTAGTGGTCGAATCCCGATGATGGACGTTTTGGGTGTATGTAATCGTGGCATAGGGTCCATGGCGATGTATTTGTAATATCGGGCCTTAACGCGATATCAATCGTGATCGGGTTAAGGCCCCGTGATAATAAAAATATGTGATTGTGGGTGTTTGGGGTTGTCTGGATGGCTCACATGCCCGTGGATAGCCCCGACATGTTGTGGATGCTTGTTTTAATTTACGACTCAAAAAATGGTTTTCAAAATAAGGCAAATAATGAAGATTTTGTAAAAGTGATCAAATTTAGGATATTAGATTCACGAGGTTTAAAGGTTAAGTGTTTTGGGCAAATTTTAATCCATGATTGATGAATAGGCTTTAGTTGGTTTTAAAACGTCAAAAAAAAAATGATTTTGCAAATAAATAAATGTTTTCATTAAACTTTGTGCATAGGGTTAAAGAGTTCTAGAAGTTGCCCTCGTTTTATTTATATTAACTGTTAGAAGGCAATGTATAGTCTCGATTCCTATTTGACAAAAGTTTAAAACTATTGTTTTCTAAAAAGACATCTAAATAAAAATCCTCAACGCTTTCGAAATTAAAATCTTTCTTATAAAAAGCGAAGTCTCGTCATATGGGTCAAAGAACGTCCAAAACACTTTCCAGATAACACTTTTGCCATATAAAAATAAAAGCGAACTTTTATGCAAAACGCACCACAAACATTCATCTAGGCACGCACGCACACATACGCAAACCACACATTTTAGGATTTAAAAAGGATAGGAAAATATCAAGATTGCGGTAACCGTGTTTCATGGAAGTCGGGGGGTGCCTAACACCTTCCCCTCGCTTAAGCAAGCCCCCGAACTCTATGAATCTCGGTTTGCGGACCAATTAATCGGAGTCACATATGAGCCAGCGATTACGAAAATAAATTCGGATGAGTTGGTACATCCATTTCAAATATACCAACTGGCGACTCTGGTCAATTGGCTCATAAAAAATCGATCTCTCAAAACCCCGTCGACACTAGGCCGACCCTTTTCTAAACCACATTTAATTCAAAAGGCTAAAATTGGAAAAGGGCATTTTTAAATAATAAAAAACGAAACGGCGAAATCCCGGCGTCGACAGCTGGCGACTCCGCTGGGGACATTAGAGGGCTTAAGCCGCATTTAAAATCCTGATGTTTTCCTATCCTTTAAAATCTAAAAAATGTGTGTTTGCGTTATTTGCGTTGATTTACCTTTTTGTGCGTGTATGGTGTGATTGCGTTTTCTTTTCAAGGCTTTACTTTATTAGCATCATATGCACACGGTGAGGAACGATGAATGTATGATTGAATGTATGTTGAGCAGTTCCTCCTCCTGAGGCAAACCCGTCGGATGTGGATTACTGGACTCAAAGGGGTGCTCCCCGGCGAGGCTCAGGAAAAGCATCCACTCAGATCCAATCCAATTGAAAGATCGGATTTATTCCCTTCGAGTATGTTGCGAAGATCTGGGAACCTTCATGCCGAAAAGCCCGCGAGAGTAACTTAGGGTAGGTCAGCCTCAGATAAACCCAACGCACGGAAAGTCTCTTCATGCCCTTTTACGCTTTACGCGCATGATATCGTACTGTAGTCAATCATTTTGTACCAACCAATTTTATCAAAGTAAAAGTACTAACCTCTGTTTTACAGGGACAGCTTGGAGAGCATCATAAATTGCACAATGTCATTACTTTGGACAAAATAAAGGGATACTAACCCTGTTTTGCAGGAAAATATTACAAAACTCAAAAACTCAAAAAAATATTTGCTTTAGCATGCATCCACCAATGTCATTTCCCGAAACTAAACTTCGGTTGTTTTATACGCAGGATTGCTCCCCAAACCCGTCTCCGATCTAAGAAAGCCAGAGAATTAACAGTCGAGATGGCTGAGAACCCTAATCCTGACCTGGCTCCCGTATCTCGGGAAGAGTTCAATGCTGTGAAAAACCAAATGACCGAGCTGACCATGTTGCTCAAGGAGCATTTCAAACTAAAATCAGGGCCACAGCTCGAGGACCCGGCGGGGCCATCATCCCAAGGAAACGCACTGACCCCGGAAACTCCTAAAGTTGAGCTACCAAAGCAAGTCGTTATCATCCCCGAAGATGAGGTTGCCAGCGGTGTTAGTAAGAAAATAAAGCAGATGGAAGAGGCCATCAAAACGATGAAGGGGATCGGGTCATATGGCAGTGTTAACTATTCCGACCTGTGCATCTTTCCGGGAACCAGATATCCAGAAAAATTCAAACTCCCCGAATTTGAAAAGTACAACGGGTCGGGGGATCCCTACACGCACCTGAAAGTATACATCGGAGAGCTAGGAGGATATGCTGAGGATGAATCGCTAAGGATGCAACTGTTCCAGAAAAGCCTGACAGGGGAGGCTAGGACGTGGTATGCAAGATTGGATAATGCTAAGATCCACAACTGGGAGGAGCTGGCCCACACTTTCCTAACCCAGTACAGTTTTCAGTCCCAGATGGCCCCGGACCGCTACCAGATGACCAAAATCAGAAAACAGACCAGTGAATCCTTCAGAGACTATGCTCAGCGGTGGAGGAGGATGGCAGCCCAAGTGAACCCACCCATGAGTGAGGCAGAAATGGTCATGACTTTCATTGATATCCAGGAGGCTCCCTATTATGAAAGAGTAATGGCGGGAATAGGAAAGCCTTTTGCGGAGATGATCAAGCATGGGGAAATGGCTGAGATGGGTTTGAAGTCAGGAAAGATCAGAGATCTCACAGCTCTCGAGGCTGTGGCTGAGCAAATCCAGAGTGGGAATTACGGCAGTTCATCCCGGAGACCCCAAAAGAGAAAGGAGGAGGATGTGTCCCTGGTACTGCAAGGACTATCAGGGAAAACCATGACCAGCCCCCCGGTCCACATACAAAGAAATGAGGCCCCGCGCCCATCAAATTTCAACAATCAGAGGTATGAGGGGCGTCGAAAATTCGAAAAGCCGCAAGAAAGGGAGTTCACCCCTTTGGGGGATTCGTTGGAGCAGATACTGACCCTGCTGGTAAGCCAGAAGAAGATTACCGAGCTATTGCCTCCGTCAGACCCAAAGAGCAAGAGATATGACCCTAGCAAGAGATGCGCCTACCACTCGGCATCCCCGGGGCATGACACCCAGGAGTGCTGGTCTCTCAAACACAAGATCCAGAACATGATTGACAACGGAGAAATCGTGGTGGAACAACCGGAATCCCCGAATGTGAAGGCCAACCCTCTTCCCGAGCATAATGGGGGAGGCGTAAATACAGTGGAAGCTAGTGGGGCGGAGGGTCCCCTAAGATTGAGATACATAAGGAGGATAGAAGGAGAAATTGCTGTGACCAATGCCCGGGAGGATGCGCCAAGGGAACCTATTAAGTTGGTTGGAGTAATTCAAGGGACCAAAACAGAGCCTATCCGGTTATCAGCTCCAAGACCCCTTGTCGTAACAGCCAGATCACAATTGCCAGTCACCAACCTGAAGACTGTTCCGTGGAATTACGGGGAAAAAACCGTGGAAGAGGCCAGTTGTGCATCGGTCAGCTCCAAAGGAAACCCATTGTATCTACCAAGGCGGGTTTTTGAAAACACAAAAAGGGAAAACGGGAAAATATCAGAGGACAAAGCGTTGGAGTTTTGGGAGAAGATGAATCACGGCAAGGCAAATGTGGCCAAAACACTGGAGGTGCAGCCACCCCTGACATCCATCTTAGATCTTGCCTTGGCCTCAAATGACCATCATCAAGTATTAAGCAAAGTCCTGGAAGAGGCCCATGTCCCCAAGACAATCAGTACAGAAAGATTCAGCCACTTGGTGGGCCATCTGTTAGACAGCAATGTAATATCATTTACCGACGACGACATCCCTGAAGAAGGAAGGGGGCACCGAAAGCCGTTACACATTTCTGTCATCTCGTCCGGATATGTGATGAACGGAGTCTTGATTGATGGTGGGTCAGCCCTGAACATTTGCCCATACAATACTCTGGAGAAAATGAGGATCAACCCTAAGCGCCTGCGGGCCAGCCAAGTGGTGGTAAGGGCGTTTGATGGATCGAGAAAGGACACGGTGGGAGAGATTGAGCTGCCGGTGGAGATTGGCCCGTATACTTTTGATATTTCCTTCCAAGTGCTAGATATCACGGCCAGTTACAACATGCTCTTGGGGAGGCCCTGGATTCATATGGCTGGGGCAGTTCCCTCCACTCTGCATCAGCAAATAAAGTTTATCGTTGAGGGACACTTGATCACAATCGCGGCAGAATCTGACTACCCTGTTCCCTCTGTAAAAGGCATGCCGGTGATCCATGTGGACGAATCAGCCGAACCAATCAGCTATCAAGCGTTTGAAATCAGCACCCCTCAGTACAAGCAATTGGGAGCCCCGGAGTTAAAGCTTAAGGTGTCCCCCGAGCTCACTTTCGTTGCCCGGGAAATGATGGCAATGAACTTTCAGCCGGGGCAAGGGCTAGGCAAGCACAGCCAAGGAATCACCGAACCCATCAAAGTACCAGTGCAGTCAGGCAAGGCAGGGTTAGGATATCACGGAGGTATGAGGACGAGGAACACATACAAGAAAATTCCCGTGCGGATAACCGGAGTCCCGATACCGAGAGCCAGTAATGAACAATCCCTGAGGATAATCAAGCCTGCGTCTGAAGCAGAGGGTAAGGTGGAGGCTCCCCCAGCCAAAGGATTGGTCCGTCAGATGGATTTCTTGCAAGAAATTATGGAACAGTTTGAGGAGAAGTGTCATCTCCCGGGGCAGTCAGACCCCAACGAAAAGGGAAAAGAGAAGATATCTGAAGGCAAGAAAATCATGCCATTTATCAATTGGGCCGGGTTGGAAGTGCCCGAGGAGAGTGAAAAGGAAAGCCGAAGCCAAGTCGCTGCAATCATTGAAGAGGTGCCAGATACAGAGACCCCCTCCATCACTAGCTATAAAACCGAAGTGATCCCCAGGAATTGGACCGTGCAGCCAGTAGTATCCAGAAAAGGGTAAATGCAGGAGTGTCCGGGAATCTTGTCCAGTAGGGGGATCAAAGGGTTTTTAAGACGGTGTTTTTGTGTTTCTGTATCTGCACGTCTATTTCATATTTTTGTCATGATTATTGAAAAAGGAAGTCATGTACTTAATGTTTATATATATGACAAATATTTTTGTTTCATGTCAGGTGTACCGATTTGAGTCATTCTAGCCTAACAAACGATTTTCCAAATTTGAAAGACGATTATGATTTTGATATAGAACTGGATTTCGATTTGATGGGAATTGAGCAGGACGAAGTAGATGATGACGACGCTCCCGACGAGATCAAAGAGTGGGTCGAGGACAAACCCAAACCCAACCTAGACCAAACCATCACCATCAACATAGGAACCCCTGAAAATCCCAAAGAGCTAAAAATTGGGGCAGACTTGACTCCAGACCAGAAAACAGAGATAGCCAAACTATTGAGCCAATACGAGGATGTGTTTGCTTGGTCACACGAAGACATGGTCGGTTTGTCCACGGATATTGTGGTACATCGATTGCCTATCAAAGAGGGTTTCAGACCAGTTAAGCAGAAGCTGAGGAAATTGAAACCGGAGTGGAGCTTAAAAGTGAAGGAAGAGATAGTCAAGCAATTCAAGGCTGGGATCATCATGGTGTCGACTTACCCAGAATGGCTTTCCAATATAGTCCCCGTGGCAAAACCTGGAGGAAGGGTGAGAGTGTGCGTGGATTATAGAGATCTGAACAAGGCAAGTCTTAAGGATAATTTCCCAGTGCCTTTCATACACATCTTGGTGGATAATACGGCTCAGTATGAAATGTATTCGTTCGTCGATTGTTTTGCGGGATATCATCAGATAATGGTGGCGGAAGAGGATCGAGAAAAGACTGCCTTCATCACCCCCTGGGGCACGTTCTGTTATAGACGACTTGCTTTCGGCCTCACAAATGCAGGAGCCACTTATCAGAGGGCCATGATGGCCCTATTCCACGACATGATGCACAAGGAGATAGAGGTTTACGTGGATGACATTATTGTGAAATCGAGGGCGGAATCTGACCATGTGACTCACCTTAAGAAGCTGTTTGAGCGGCTCAGGAAGTATAATTTGAAGCTCAATCCAGCCAAATGTGCCTTCGGGGTGCAGTCGGGTAAGCTCCTTGGGTTCTTGGTGAGCAATCGAGGCATCGAACTGGATCCGGCTAAGATCAGGGCTATTGTGGATATGCCAGCTCCCCGTACGGAGAAAGAGATAAGGGGATTTTTGGGGAGGATAAACTTCATCAGTCGGTTCATATCCCATCTGACCACCACCTGCGAACCAATCTTCAAACTGTTAAGGAAAGATGCCTCCCGGAAGTGGAACAGTCAATGCCAAAAGGCCTTTCAGACTATCAAGAAGCAATTAACAGAAGCGCCAGTGCTGGTACCGCCAAAGGACGGAATTCCCCTTTTCCTGTATATATCCGTGAATGATATGGCGATGGGTTGTATGCTGGGGCAGAAGAGTGAATCCGGTAAGGAGCATGCCATTTATTACCTCAGCAAGAGATTCAGCAGCTGTGAACAGAATTACACCCCAATCGAGAGAACATGTTGCGCCTTGGCCTGGGCTGCTATGAGGTTGCAGCATTACCTCCATGGACACACTACCTATTTGATCTCGCGGATCGACCCCTTGAAATATATATTTGAGAGACCAATGCTGAATTGTCGATTGTCAAGGTGGCAGTTAATCCTCCAGCAATTCGACATCCTGTATGTCACCCAGAAGGCCATGAAAGGGCAGGGAATTGCAGATCAGTTATCAGAGATGCCGATAGGGGGGATGGAGCCTTTAGAGACTTTCCTACCAGGGGAAGACATATTGTGGGTCCAACAAGCGAGGGGTGATGACGAAGGGCAATTTTGGAAGATGTATTTCGACGGTGCCATGAATGCTGAAGGGGCTGGAGCTGGAGCGGTCCTGGTATCCGTTACGGGCGAGCAATACCCTGTTCTCACCAAATTAAAGTTCAGTAACTCAAACAATACGGCCGAATACGAAGGATGCATATTGGGACTGAGATTCGCCCGCAATATGGGAGTGAAAAGATTAGCCGTGTTCGGAGATTCAGAATTGGTAATCAGACAGGCGACTGGGGAATATGGCACTAAGGAACTTCGGTTACTCCCGTACCACCGGTGTGTAGTCCGATTGATGCAAGAATTTGAAGATATAGCTTTCCGACACATTCCCCGGGGGCGGAATGACTTCGCCGATGCATTGGCTACCCTGGCTTCGTTAGTCCACGTACTCAAAGGCAAAGCCACCCCACAGATTGAAATGACAGTACAGAGTGCCCCCGCTTACGAAGAATACATATCGGAGTTGTCAGAAGATGTGGCTCAACCAAATCAGCCCTGGTATCATGACATTCAGAAATACTTGAGGGATAGATCACTCCCCGACCAGGCGAACCGAACGGAAAGGCAGAGAATCCAGAAGATGGCGATGAAATTCTATTTAAGCGGAGACTCCCTGTATAAGAGGGATGTAGGCTTGGGATTATTGCGATGTGTGGACGAGACTCAAGCACAGAAAATCATGGGCGAAGTGCACGGTGGAGTATGTGGGCCGCATATGAGTGGGCCAATGTTGGCCAAGAAAATTCTGAGAACCGGGCATTACTGGCTATCACTTAAAGCTGACTGTGACGATCATGTCAAGCGATGTTTCCAATGCCAAGCACACGGTAATGTGATGCATGCGCCTCCTAATGAACTACATTGTATGACTTCCCCTTGGCCGTTCTCCATGTGGGGTATGGATGTTATCGGGCCCGTGGAGCCCAAAGCGAGCAACGGCCACCGGTTCATTTTCGTCATGATCGACTATTTCACTAAATGGGTAGAGGCAGCTTCTTTCCCCAAAGTAACGCAGGAAGTTATAGTCAGTTTCATCAGGAACAATGTGATTTGCCGATACGGACAGCCTGAAATCTTGGTGTCCGACAATGCCAAGAATCTGAACAATGCCCTTATGAAGGAGTTGTGCGCCCAATTCAAGATCAAGCATCTCAATTCTGTCATTTACCGGCCCAAAATGAATGGGGCCGTGGAGGCGGCAAATAAGAATATAAAGAGAATCATGGCGAGAATGTCTGCTAATCATCGGGGATGGCCAGAATTGTTGCCCCTCACTCTGTTTGCATATCGGACATCAGTTCGTACGTCTACAGGAGCAACCCCTTACGCCTTGGTATATGGGATGGAGGCTGTTTTGCCAATTGAAATGGAGATGGCATCACTCCGAATTTTGCTCGATGCTCGGATTGACGAGGAGGATTGGATACAAAGTCGATACGACCAGTTAGCCTTAATAGATGAAAGAAGGGTGGCGGCTATATTGCACGGTCAGTTGTATCAGCAACGCATCTCTCGATCGTACGACAAAAAGATACGGTCCCGAAAGTTCAAGGAAAATGATTTAGTGCTAAAGAGGGTCATGCCCTGTCAAGACGAAGCCAAAGGGAAATTCGCTCCAAATTGGGAAGGACCCTTTGTGATCAAGAAAGTCCTATCTGGAGGGGCCCTTATCCTACAAGAAATGGATGGCGAGGTTTTCCCGCAGCCCCTGAACTCTGACTCTGTGAAACGATTCTACGCTTAAAAAAAAAAAAAAAAAAAAAAAAAAAAAAAAAAAAAAAAAAAAAATATATATTCTATCTCCCTTGCAACTCGAACTACGTAGGACCTGATCTCCCGACCTTGTGGGAGTACGTAGGCAGCTATCATGGCACGGTCCGTTCTATACAAAATAATAAATATTGTCCCTATACCAAACCCATTTCCAGAAAACTCGAAACCTTACTTTGGACGAATACACTCAGCCGTCATGGCCCGGTCCGTTCTATACAAATAATAAACCTTGTCCCTATACCGAAACCACTTTCTGAAAACCCCGAAGCCCTATACATTCCAAATCTTACCCAAGCCTAGCCACATAATTAGCCCAAAGTCCGAGACTCACTCCGATGAAATCAAAGGGGCACGCGGCAATATCTGTGGAGTTCCAATCAAGACTTGAGGAAAGAAATGAGGCAATATATCGAAATCATGATCGGCTGGATAAAATGAGGATCCAATGGAGGGCGACGATGCATCAAAAAGGGAAATGACTAAAACCATAAATATTTCTCTATATATACAAAACATTTTGCTTACAAGTCTGTCTTTTAAATAAAAGTGATAAAACTGACATAGTCTGTGCAGGAAATAAAATCATCTACAGGTCAGAGACCAGCTGAAGCAGGATAGACAGAATAGTCGAGGCATCATAAATCTCCGGCTCACCCGCAATCTGCTGGCCCATCATGTCAATCTGAGTCAAAAGAGCAGCAGCCCTGGTAACAGTCGCAGAATGGCCCTCCATGACAACTCTGACCTGCTCGACAACACTATCTCTGGCAGATAGGGCGGCATCACGAGCTAGTACAGCAACATCCCGCTCCGCGTGGGCGTTATCCCTCTCAGTCTCAGTAGTACTCAAAGCTGACCGGAGCCTGGCACCCTCAATCATTAGTATCTGGATACGGTCCGCCAAGTCAAGGGAATGGGTATGTACCGAAGTAGAAACCTCTTCCACACCAGATCTGGGCGCTAATCCTGAAAGCTCCGGAGGAATGACCACATCTGAACCGGTCTCAACCGGAAAAGGTCCCCGAGGACCATCCAAGGCCCCAATCGGGTCAAAGTCGGCAATATCAGAACCTCCTCGCAACCATAGCAGATAAGCGGGTGTCTGACCAGGATGACTATCCCCGAAATCGGCCGAGGCTCGATGGGACCAAAGATCATATACCCTCAACAGCTCCCCCTCCGTCTGAGGCGATATGGGAAATCGGTAGTCAGCCGCTTCCGCAAAGAGATGGAGATCCTGCATCTGATCAAACTGCCCCATGACAGCTAAGGGATGATAAGTCGTCACCCCCCTCAAGCCAAGGAGAGGGAGGAAATCAAAAGGTGGCACGTGAGTCAGGAAACTCTGGAAGGAGCAATAACCCGAATAGATCAGAAGATGGAAAGGCTCCTCAATGGCCGATAAGAACTCCCTCCATGAGGCTGTATCCGTGCATCGCCGGGGACGAAATGAGAATTGCATGGCCAGGCTGTGGCTGAAACAGAACCCGTGTCGACGAAACTGCCCGATGGGTCTGAGATGGCTCATGAACCATACATATAACAAGATAGAGCTTCCCCTAAATATGCGACCAGAGAAGGAATGACAATATGAGGCCGACAGGTAAGTCTCTGCTAATATCATGGGAAGAATGGTATGATCCTCCTGGAGAGCCTGCACCGCTGTAATAACCCGCATATCCAGAAGGTTATCCCCTGCAGGCATGTACAAAACTGATATGACACAAGCCATCAAAACATCTACTCTCAAAGCGCCCCAGCGCTCCTCAGATACGGAAAAATCAATGGAGAATCGAGAGAAGCTATCCACTGAGCCAAATCTGTCAACCAAGAAGGATAGAGGAACAAGATGGCTTGAAGAGATCGCAGATAACAGAGCTGTCCTCCGCAAGCCTGTGAAAGTCAGGAACTGGCGGCGCATGTGGCCAGAGGTAACCCGTGCGCAAGGACCATCCACTGATAAACCGGTAAAGCGAGCATACTCCTCAAGGGTGGGAGTCAGATACTCCAGCCCAAACCTGAAAACCTGTCTGTCCGGGATCCAACAACTGAGAATGCCGTCAACAAAGCCCGGCGGCACCTGAAATGACAAAAGAGCCATGGAATGTCCCAAAAGACCCTCTGCGATGATACGATCAGAGGGTAGCAAACTATCCAGCCACAAGCGAAGCCTGCCAAGGATCCCTGAGGGGACGCGAGGACCCACGCGAACCACATCCAGGGATGACATCTGTAAAAAACAGTATCAAAAGACTATACAGGGGTCAATTTCTTTATCCACGTATATAATAAATCATGCATCATAAGGGCTATAAAGGAATAAATGGATCATCATAAATAAAAGGTTATGCATGAAATAAAGATAATTCTGTACATAATACATGGGATGAGAAATAATAATGACAAATAAACCAAACGGGTGCAAATACAGGGGTCCTAGCCTATCGAAATCTAGCAGGCGCACTATAGGCCATCAATAAAGGTGTCATCATCAAACTGGTCCGCATGACCCACGTCCCCGGGAATGGAAGCCTCAGCGCCGAAGTTCAGATCGGGACAGGAATAAGGCGGAGCAGGGGCATCCGACAAGCCGGGAGCTGCGCCAAAGTCAGGTCCGTACGGGTCTGCAGCATAAGCTTCCTCAGGATCCCGGCCCAAGCTCCGAACGAAAGATGACAACTGGTCCACCTGCCGAGTCAAGGAAGCAATCTGGTCTGAGTGGGTGGGGGCCCGAACACACTCCATCCAGTCTGTCATCATCACCGACCCGTGAACCAGATCCCCAAGGAAGAAAGTGGCCCGAGTCTGAGGCCCAATGGTACGAGGTCTCCACCAGGCACTAAAACTCTCACTCGTCTGCGGGCCGTCGGACAGCATATATCCATCCTCCCCGGCTGTCACTGCTTCTGGGAGATGGGAATCCATGAACCAGAATCTCCGGGAAGGGGGAGCGAAAGGGATCCGGACCTCCCCGGAAACGCATCTGATGGCTCGCTCCCCCAAATACAGCTCCCAGCCACCATAAGTCAGGAAGGGAATACGGCGAGTGGACAAGGCCAACTCCTGGTCCGCAGCATAACCACCGGCGAGGCCAGCCGCCAGATGATCCGCAGTGTAAGGAACCCATGTCACGTCCGCCGAAGAAACCATCTCTAACTGCAGCCGGCAGTGGGAGAAGCTATCTGACACCGGGGTCTCCGCCAAAGTGCTGTGATGCCATCGACGACCCCGGGGATAAGTCTCTGGACCGAGGGTGGTAATCGGCCGCAAGCAGGGTAGCCGCTCATAGGCCCAGAACTGATAAACAAAGAAAATGGGACGTAAGTACCAAGGACGGCAAATGAATAAAACAAATAAAGCGGCTAAAGGAATGGGACTTACCAGCATAAAAGGATAAAACCCCAGCCAGGCATCTGTCTGCCCCTCTGAGCGAAGGCGAAGGCCATGAAGGAAATAGGCGAAGGTGAAGGAACCCCAGTCATAGTCCCCGATCCGATCCACATCTCGAGTAGCGCCGACGATATTGAAATGAATGGTCGAGGAGTTGTTCCCCAGAAAACAGCCCCTCATGATAGTCAGGAATAGACGCCGGAGCAGGAAGTCACGAGCGGAGCGGTCCTCGGGAAATGGCTCGGAAAGAGCCCCTCCAATGGCATCTACAGCCAAAGCTCCGGATCGGATGCTGCGGGCCTTAAAGACCTTATCCTGAGGAGTGAACCCCAACAAGGATCGAACGGTTACGGAAGTGATGTCCGGCTCCAGAGGAACACGGGGTCCGGAGAACTCCACCCCGGTAATATAACGCCAGTCTAGAGGAGTCAACAACAGCTCGCAGTCCAGTAGATGAAGCGACTGGGTCTGGTGGAACCAGCGCTCAGACAGGGCCCTCATATAGCCCCACGGACATCGACGAGGGGCAATGGTAAAGAAATGTCTGAACCCCCAGGAGTCTACCATTCCCCTATAGTCGGGATGCAACGCGTGGTAGAGGGTGTAAATGCTGAACCAGTTACCCCGAGGCTGGGTAAACTCAGGAACCTGTGACAGCCACCGAAACAGTCAGTTCCGATAATCTCACAAGGTTGAATGAATTTAAAATAACGAATATACCTCGTTAGCCGCAAGGTAGGCTGAGGGGTGACGACCGAGGTCAGGACCGAGCAGATCCGGTATCCTAGCACGGGCCCCGGGTAAGGTCCGGCGCATGGGAGAAGGAGCCGCTGTGCCCGAGGGACCCGCCTCTGCCTCCGCTGGGGCGTCCTCATCCACATCAGGCTGAACGGGGCGAATAACAGACTCAGCCAGTCTACGGGAATGGCGAGTCAGGACTGGAGCTGGAGCTGAAGAGGTCGCTCTACGACGACGGACACCCGACGCTCGGGGCACTGAGGAACCACTGGGAGCATCTGGATCCATAACTGGAACGGTATCACAAAAAAGGTACACCCTTAGCTCAGTATCTTTCAAAAGTCTTATTGCATATTGCTAGAAATAATAGGGTGGCATAGCATGGTGTGAAAATAGAAAATGCATAAATAAGGTCCCTAGCGGTGCACTAAATTTCCCGAAATTTCGGCAGAGTTTCGTTTGTAAAATGGACATCCCATGCACAATCAGGCATGTTTAATCTGGTCAGGCAACCAACAAACCCAGAATGCAAGTGAAAATAATGCCTCAAATGCATAAAATGAATAAAACAAATTTTCAAAATAATGAGGCATCTCTACGAAACCCGGTAGTTATCTATGCTACGGGCAACACAAATATCACATATAAGCATGCATTGATAAAATTAAAATATTCAAACAAGCAAATGAATAGTCAAATGAAAGCGAAAATCAAAGAAAAAGGAGTTAAAACGTTACCCAAAGTGCGTAGACTGATTTAATCGGAGCAGAATTTCCCAAAAGTTGCCCAAAGGACGAAAAGGCTGGGTGGGGACGAGGAAAACCGAGAACGAGAGAAAAGAAAAGTGAGAAAGTGACTAGATCGTGAGGGGTCGCGATCTGAAATAGGACCGATCCTAGCCGCAGCTGCATCTGCGGCTGGCCGCAGATGCACCTGCGGCTGGTCTCGGTGACCCTTTTGCCTCCCTTTTGTTCCCCCGAGTCAACATGTAGCGTGTCACGTGATAAAATACAGGATTTTAAAACCACATGACCAATTGAAAAACGACCCGTCAGATACGAGACCTGACCAATTGAAAAGCGACCCGTCAGATACGAGACCTGACCAATTGGAAAACGACCCGTCAGATACGAGACCTGACCAATTGAAAAAACGACCCGTCAGATACGATATCTGACCAATTGAAAAAAAACCCGACCGTCAGATGCGATATCTGACCAATTGAAAAAAAACCGACCCGTCAGATACGAGACCTGACCAATTGAAAAACGACCCGTCAGATACGAGACCTGACCAATTGAAAAAACGACCCGTCAGATACGAGACCTGACCAATTGGAAAACGACCCGTCAGATACGAGACCTGACCGATTGAAAAACGACCCGTCAGATACGAGACCTGACCAATTGAAAAAACGACCCGTCAGATACGATATCTGACCAATTGAAAAAAAAAACCGACCGTCAGATGCGATATCTGACCAATTGAAAAAAAAAAAAAAAAAAACCGACCGTCAGATACGATACCTGACCAATTCAAAAACGACCTGTCACAGACGATACCTGACCAATTCAAAAACCGACCGTCAGATACGATACCTGACCAATTCAAAAACGACCTGTCACAGACGATACCTGACCAATTCAAAAACGACCTGTCACAGACGATACCTGACCAATTCCAAAGCGACCAGTCATAAAACAATACCTGACCCCTCATAACGACCCGCCGGAAACGAGACCCGACCAATGTTCATTCGTGACCTTGAAAAATAACCTCTACATGAACATATTGAATGTGACATCGCATCATCTGAACGCATGTGCGGCATCGTTAAATATATATTTGGCATTTCATGCATCGGGTGCCTACTTCTTTATCATGTCCATTTCATATTTCATTCCATAGACATGATAAAGAGGGCCACGGTTGTAGACACCCAAATTTTGCACTTCTCTACTAATCCTGGCAGGAGGGCAAAATTGTCATTTGACCCGACATGCGGAAAGAATGGTGGACCCCAACACAAAGCCACTCCAGCGATTTACGGTCAAAGCCGCCACAACGGACAACGAGCATCCGGTCACTTGAGGCGAGGCGAACAGTTGACCCAGAAAACTTGAGCTGACCACAAAGGACGACTAATGGTCACTCCGCTTACGATGTTCGGGGGTCTCGCTCCCCGGTGAGCGAGCGGCTGCCCAGCTCGCCGGTGAGCTGGCGGGGGTGGAAAGGGGGCAGCGCCCCCTGAAAGCCAGGCACAATTATCAAATTCTATATCAAGTCGCAGCCCTCCGAACTAGCCTCCCAGAACAATATGGCACGTTTTCCAGGGATTTCCGGATCGCAAAAATACAGCCTTCCGAAATAATACAGCAGAAATTGGCGAATTAAGACCGCGCGGCACGGAAATCAAGAAAGGCAAGCCGGACAGCCGCGGATGCAGCTGCGGCCACTGACAAAGGGGCAGGTTCGCGGCTCGAGGACGGCACACGACAGCCGAGGTTCGGCGCGGACGGCTGCCGAGCCCAGCCGCAGATGCACCTGCGGCCAGCCGCAGATGCACCTGCGGCTGGTCTCGGCAGTCTATTAAGCGTCCAGATCTGCGTCCGAGAAGAAAAAAGAGAGAGAGAAATAGATTTTTAGAGAGAGAAGGAGCGCGGGAGGAGAGAGAAAGGCTCGGGTGGAGGTGTTTTGAGTGATAAATTGTGTGTTGTTGCTCCAATAGCTTAGATTTGCTTGTAGTTTGGCTCAAATCTTGGAATATAAAGCTCGTATTGGTGTATTGCAAGGTGAAAAGAGTGTTCTTTTGATGTTTTTTTGTTTATATTAGTGTGTTTGATGTTGTGTTTTGAGTTTGTGTAGTGTAGTTTGTTGTTGTATGGATAATGATCCGTGGATTAGGGGTTGTTAGTGAGGTTTCCATCGGAAAGTAACTCCTCCTAACACCCTGATGACATCCGTACGGTGATATATTGTTCGTTGTGATAATAGATGGGTTGTAGTAATTAAGTTGTGATATCTGGGTTATATAAAGTGATAGCAAATGTTTAGAGCTTGTTAGATTTGTTTTAGTGTTGGTTATGCTGTGATGGGATGGTTGTGAGCCTAGGGAGGAGATCCTAGTGGTCGAATCCCGATGATGGACGTTTTGGGTGTATGTAATCGTGGCATAGGGTCCATGGCGATGTATTTGTAATATCGGGCCTTAACGCGATATCAATCGTGATCGGGTTAAGGCCCCGTGATAATAAAAATATGTGATTGTGGGTGTTTGGGGTTGTCTGGATGGCTCACATGCCCGTGGATAGCCCCGACATGTTGTGGATGCTTGTTTTAATTTACGACTCAAAAAATGGTTTTCAAAATAAGGCAAATAATGAAGATTTTGTAAAAGTGATCAAATTTAGGATATTAGATTCACGAGGTTTAAAGGTTAAGTGTTTTGGGCAAATTTTAATCCATGATTGATGAATAGGCTTTAGTTGGTTTTAAAACGTCAAAAAAAAAATGATTTTGCAAATAAATAAATGTTTTCATTAAACTTTGTGCATAGGGTTAAAGAGTTCTAGAAGTTGCCCTCGTTTTATTTATATTAACTGTTAGAAGGCAATGTATAGTCTCGATTCCTATTTGACAAAAGTTTAAAACTATTGTTTTCTAAAAAGACATCTAAATAAAAATCCTCAACGCTTTCGAAATTAAAATCTTTCTTATAAAAAGCGAAGTCTCGTCATATGGGTCAAAGAACGTCCAAAACACTTTCCAGATAACACTTTTGCCATATAAAAATAAAAGCGAACTTTTATGCAAAACGCACCACAAACATTCATCTAGGCACGCACGCACACATACGCAAACCACACATTTTAGGATTTAAAAAGGATAGGAAAATATCAAGATTGCGGTAACCGTGTTTCATGGAAGTCGGGGGGTGCCTAACACCTTCCCCTCGCTTAAGCAAGCCCCCGAACTCTATGAATCTCGGTTTGCGGACCAATTAATCGGAGTCACATATGAGCCAGCGATTACGAAAATAAATTCGGATGAGTTGGTACATCCATTTCAAATATACCAACTGGCGACTCTGGTCAATTGGCTCATAAAAAATCGATCTCTCAAAACCCCGTCGACACTAGGCCGACCCTTTTCTAAACCACATTTAATTCAAAAGGCTAAAATTGGAAAAGGGCATTTTTAAATAATAAAAAACGAAACGGCGAAATCCCGGCGTCGACAACGGTTTTAAGGTATAAGTTCCGGCCGGGGCCGTGGTGGTCTGTTGCAGAAAATTTGATTTTTTTCTTTCTTTTGCTGTGAGTCCTTGCAATATAATGCACTAGTACCTTCAATGAAACAAAAATTCCCAAGGATTAGGATGGCTAACATGGTGTAATATATCCTAAGCTAAAAAAAAAAAAAAAAACTTTGACATCCTAATTTAACTAAGTTGAACTAAAAGACGTAGAAATTAAAAGAAACGCATGAAATGACTAATTTAAAGTCGGGTTGCCTCCCGAGAAGCGCGTTTGTTTAATGTCGTTCGCGCGACATGTTGCTACTTTAAGTGTGATAAACGGGGTCCAATAAGTCCACGAGCTCGACGTCCTCCACTTGAAATCCTTCATAGAACGGTTTAAGCCGATGACCGTTCACTTTAAATATTCTTCCCGTGCGTGGGTCGTTAATTTCTATCGCACCGTGAGAGGAAATGTGAACAACCACAAAGGGCCCTTCCCACCGAGAACGCAGCTTTCCTGGAAACAGTTTCAAGCGGGAATTGTACAAAAGGACCTTTTGACCAATTACAAACGTTTTTCGCACAATTTGCTTATCGTGAAACGCCTTTGTCTTTTCCTTGTACAATCTGGAGCTTTCATAAGCCTCATGGCGTAATTCTTCTAACTCTTGTAATTGTAATTTCCTATGTTCGCCAGCTTCAGTCATGCTCCAGTTACATCGTTTAATGGCCCAGAAAGCCTTGTGTTCTAGCTCGACGGGTAGATGACATGGCTTTCCGAAAACGATCCGATATGGTGACATTCCGATAGGAGTCTTGTATGCAGTGCGATAGGCCCATAATGCATCTTCTAGTTTCAGACTCCAATCTTTGCGGTTAGGCTGCACTACTTTCTCCAGAACGGACTTGACCTCACGGTTTGAAACCTCTGCTTGGCCATTGCTCTGCGGATGGTAAGCCGTTGAAACTTTGTGCATGACATTGTATTTCTTGAACAGTGCTGTTAATGTCCTATTGCAAAAGTGTGTTCCTTTATCGCTGATGATAGCTCTAGGAGTTCCAAACCTGACAAATATGTTAGATTTGACAAAATCTGCAACAACTTTAGAATCGTCAGTCTTGGTGGCTTTAGCCTCCACCCATTTGGAAACATAGTCAACAGCCAGAAGAATGTAAACATTACCATAAGAGACAGGAAATGGCCCCATGAAATCAATGCCCCAAACATCGAAAATTTCAATAACCAAAATGGGTGTTTGTGGCATTTGATTCCTACTGGATATGTTTCCGGTCTTTTGACAATTAGCACATGATTTACAAAATAGATAGGAGTCTTTAAAAATACTAGGCCAGAAGAAACCGCATTCTAAAATTTTACGAGCTGTTCGTTTTGGTCCAAAATGACCCCCACAAGCGTAAGAATGACAGAAAGTTAAAATGGATGAAAACTCAGAGTTGGGGACACATCTTCTGACTACCTGATCAGCACAGAATTTCCATAAATAGGGGTCATCCCAGACATACCGTTTCACATCACTCTTAAGTTTCTCTTTCTGCATTTTAGAAAACTCACGAGGAATATAAGCGCTGACTAAATAATTTACAATGTTTGCGTACCAGGGTGCAGCCTTATCCACAGAAAATAAATGCTCATCTGGAAATAAGTCTTGCAGCGGAAGTGCTTCTTCATCTTTAAGCAACCTGCTCAAGTGATCTGCCACTAAATTGTCTGCTCCTTTCTTGTCCTTTATTTGCAAGTCAAATTCTTGGAGCAGCAGGATCCATCGTATGATCCTTGGTTTGGAATCCTTCTTTGTAAGCAGATACCTGAGAGCAGCATGGTCAGAGTAAACTATGACTTTAGTACCGAGAAGATAAGATCTAAATTTGTCTAAAGCAAAAACAACAGATAATAATTCTTTTTCTGTTGTGGAGTAGTTAATCTGAGCAGCATTCAATGTCCGAGAAGCGTAATAGATGGCATGAGCAGCTTTGTCAACTCGTTGGCCCAAAACAGCCCCTACTGCATAGTTGCTGGCGTCACACATGATTTCGAATGGTAAATTCCAATTTGGTGGTTGTATCACCGGTGTGGAGGTCAATAATGTCTTTAATTTATCAAACGCCCCTCTGCACTCATCGTCAAACTGGAATTCTACCTCTTTTTGCAGCAACTTACACAACGGCATTGCTATTTTGGAGAAGTCCTTGATAAATCTTCGATAGAAACCTGCATGACCAAGAAAAGAACGAATCTCCCGCACGCTTGCGGGGTAAGGTAAAGCAGCAACAATTTCTATCTTAGCTTTATCTACTTCTATTCCCTTAGCTGAAACTACATGACCTAGGACGATACCCTGTTCTACCATAAAATGACATTTTTCCCAATTTAGAACAAGATTCGTCTCTAAGCATCTATCCAACACACGAGTTAAATTATCTAAGCATGCATCTAAAGAATCACCATGAATTGTGAAATCATCCATAAATACTTCAATGCAATGTTCAAGAAGATCAGAAAATATACTTATCATGCATCGTTGAAACGTACTGGGTGCATTACAAAGTCCGAAGGACATCCTACGGTATGCAAATGTACCGAATGGGCATGTGAAAGTGGTCTTTTCTTGATCTTCAGGTGCGATCACAATTTGGTTATAACCCGAAAAACCATCTAAAAAGCAATAATAAGTGTGGCCTGCTAATCTTTCTAACATTTGGTCAATAAAAGGGAGAGGGAAATGATCTTTTCTAGTTACGGCATTCAACTTCCTATAATCAATACACACTCTCCATCCTGTTTGCAAGCGAGTAGGCACTAACTCATTATTATCATTTTTAACGACAGTTATGCCAGCTTTCTTAGGAACTACTTGAACTGGACTGACCCATTGACTATCTGAAATAGGATAAATAATACCTGCATCGAGCAATTTCAGAACCTCTTTTTTCACAACTTCCATCATGGGTGGATTCAGTCTGCGTTGAGCATCTCGCTTTGGGGTGGCTCCTTCTTCTAAAAGAATGCGATGCATACACACAGCTGGGCTAATACCTTTTATATCTGCAATTGTCCAACCAAAAACTTGTACGTGGTCCCTTAAGACTCTAAGCAGCTTTTCCTCTTGAACTTTGGTGAGATTATTTGCAATTATCACTGGTAATGTTTCCTCTTGCCCTAGATTTGCATATTTCAAATGGATTGGTAGAGGCTTTAATTCCAACCTCGGAGCCTGCACAACAGAAGGTAACAACCTTTCATGAGTCACTGGTAATTGAATGGACGAAACGGCATACTTATCTGAAATTTTCGGTAATGAGTGTAATGCGGCTATAGTATCCTTTAATTCCGCATGTTGTTCAATCTCGTCTTCCTCTTCCAGCTCCAAACTATTCGTGATAGCATCCTCCAAGGTTTCCATGTGTAAGTGGTCGAAAGATTTCTGCACCAAGGAATCAAGGACATTAATAGAAAACACGGAATTGACATCACTAGGGTACCTCATGGCCTCGTAAATGTTGAATTGAATCTTTTCGCCGTCAAACTCCATGGTCAAGGTCCCATTGTGCACATCAATCATCGTTCTTGCTGTTTTCAAGAATGGCCTCCCTAACAAGATATGAGCAGGATTCGGAGATGTATCGTCGTCCATGTCCACAATATAAAAATCTGCAGGAAATATTAGTTCATTCACCTGCACCAAGACATCCTCAATTACCCCTTCGGGGTATGTGTTAGTACGATCAGCTAATTGGATAATGACACCAGTGTTTTTCAAGGGACCTAGATGCAAAGAAGCATAAATAGATAGTGGCATAACATTAATTGATGCTCCTAGATCTAGCATAGCTCTCTCAAACCTGGTATTACCTATCTTGCAGGGAATGGTAAACATACCCGGATCTTTACATTTTGGAGGCATTTTTCTTTGCAGAACAGCAGATACATTTTCTCCAACAGTTATCTTTTCATTTTCTTGTAATTTCCTTTTATTAGTGCATAATTCCTTCAAAAATTTTGCATACCTTGGAACTTGCTTGATTGCATCTAATAAAGGAATGTTCACCTCTACCTTTCTAAAGGTCTCCAGAATCTCTTTCTCTTGCTCGTCCTTCTTTGAAGTTCTAAGATTCCTAGGAGGAAAAGGTAAAGGGTTAGACTTAAGCTGAATAGGAGATTTAGGGATTACCTTTGAGATCTCTGCCTCCTCCTTAGCTTTATCCTCATCAAATTCAACCGTAGCCCTTGGTGTGTCCATTTGTTTTCCACTCCTTAAAGTAATTGCACTTGCGTTTTCCCTCGGATTGATCATTGTTTGAGAGGGCAACTTCCCAGAGCCTTGAGAATCCAATCGTCCAACTGTGGTAGCTAATTGGCTCATTTGATTTTCTAAGCTATGAATGGAAGCCTTTGTATCTTGTTGGAACTGTTGGGTCTGATTCATGAACTGTTGAGTATGATTCATGAAGGTTTTAAACATGTCTTCCAAAGACGCTTCAGATTTTGTAGGTGTTGCTTGTCGAGGTGGATACTGCTGTTGAGCTTGTTGAAACCCTTGTTGTCGATTCGGAAAAGCATTCGACATTGGTGGCCTGTTTCCTCCGTAGCTCAGATTAGGATGATCCCTCCATCCTGGATTGTAAGTATTAGAGTAAGGATCATATCGTCTCTGAGGTTGTCCTTGAAAATTTCCCGCTACATTGGCTTGTTCTATGGTGCCATCTTCTTGCAGTGTAGGACAAATATCTGTCGAATGATCCGATGACAAGCAGATTCCACAAGTTCTTGTAACTTGCCCGTTCCCCACAGAAAGTTGACGAACCATAGCAGCTAACTCCGAGAGTTGTTGTTCAATGTTGCTCGAGCCGACCTCATTCACCCTTTTCGGTGCATGGTCCATCCGAGTTCCGTATTGCTGTGGGTTAGCCGCCATGTTAGCAATTAAGTTCCGTGCGGCGTCTGGAGTCTTATCAACCAATGCTCCTCCACTTGCAGCATCGATCATACTCCTATCCATCGGTAGCAATCCCTCGTAGAAGTACTGAATTTGGTGTTGATCGTCAATTTGATGTGGACAACACGAACACAGCTTCTTGAACCTTTCCCAATACTCGTGAAGAGTTTCGCCACTAAACTGTCTGATGGCACATATCTCCTTCCTTATGTTGGCAACCCGTGAAGGAGGGAAATACTTCTCCACGAATAGCCTCTTCATATCATCCCATGATTGGATCGAACCGGAGGGAAGATAGTACAACCAATCTTTTGCCAAATCTGCTAAGGAGAATGGAAAAGCCCTAAGCTTTATGTGTTCTTCCGATACTCCATGTGGCCTCATTGTGGAACAAACCACGTGGAATTCCTTCAGATGCTTATACGGATCTTCACCTGTAAGACCACGAAAAGTAGGCAAAAGGTGAATTAAGCCAGATTTCAATTCAAAAACAGCATCTAAAGCAGGATATTCTATGCATAATGGTTGTTGGCGTAAATTAGGAGTAGCCAACTCCCTCATAGTCCTATTATTTGGTGCAGCCATTTCTTCCTCTTCCGAATCGCTAGAGGAAGTCAGTAATGCGAGCGCAACGTTTAAGCCTGGTGATGTAGTAAAAGCGTCTTCGAACTCCGAAGTTATGTTTCGTGCTCGACGAGTCTCCTTCCTTATTCTTTTTGCAGTTTTCTCTATCTCTGGATCAAATTTTAAATCAGGAGAGTGAGAGGATCGAGTCATAAACTGTAAGAAAACAAAGAAAATTTATAAAAACAATCACGTCCCCGGCAACGGCGCCAAAATTTGGAAGCTGTCGTTATCACTCCAAAATTATTCCTTACTTTCACTCTATCAATATAAAATTGGTATAATGGCATGCAAGAGTCGAACCCACGGGAAGTGTATTTTATGATTTATCTGAATGTTTCTAACAGTAAATAACAAATAATAATGAAAAGGGGATTCTTATAACTATGATTCTACTAGGAAACAAGAAATATAAATGAAGATTATCCAATGATTTGCAAGCTTCAGTTCTTCAGTTCAGTATCATCTTTTCATAAATATGATATAACTAAGTTAATTAATATCTTTCCTTCAATGAAATTAACAACCCTAGGTAACCACGGTCCGCGTTACCCGAAACTCCCCTTAGGTTTTCAATCTAATGTGACAATCGCCCCCACTAGACCCTAATTATCATACAACCTAGAACTATCAGTCTAGATTTAATATGACAATAGCATTAAGAATTAGGGAATTAGGTTATTCCAAGCAATAATCGTACAATCGCAAACTATTTAACCTGTCTCCTTGATGTCATAGCAATATTCAAAAGCTTGACCACAATCAAATACCACTATTCGCTACTTATGATCAGATATAACATCGTTTGCTTAATATTATACCTTAATCTAGCATATGATAATAATCAAATCAATTCAATGGGCCCTTATCAAATTAATCAAACCAATCATCATTAAGCAATTCAAATAGATCATCAAGAATAAACTCCACAGATGAAGGAAAAGAAACTAATAACTCAATTAATTCATAGATAATAAATAAGATTCAACATCCCTTAGAACTGAAAATAGAAAACTTAGCCTAACATAGTTGAAAACGCCAATCAATCTTTAATGGAAATCCTTCTCCCTAAGTTGTTATAAAACCATTCTAATCCTATCTATTTATATCTCTAATAACTCTACTAAGAACTCCTAACTCGTAGCAACATCACAATCCTTCTTTTGCTCAACTTCTGGAAACACCCGAACTCTTAAAATAAATTCCGCCGACCACGGCCCCGGCCACGGATTCCTTTGTAAAAGCCGGCCCCGGCCGCGGTTACTGTTCACAAATTACAAAATTGCCATACATAGTTGAGCAATAGAACTGAAAATAGAAAACTTAGCCTAACATAGTTGAAAACGCCAATCAATCTTTAATGGAAATCCTTCTCCCTAAGTTGTTATAAAACCATTCTAATCCTATCTATTTATATCTCTAATAACTCTACTAAGAACTCCTAACTCGTAGCAACATCACAATCCTTCTTTTGCTCAACTTCTGGAAACACCCGAACTCTTAAAATAAATTCCGCCGACCACGGCCCCGGCCACGGATTCCTTTGTAAAAGCCGGCCCCGGCCGCGGTTACTGTTCACAAATTACAAAATTGCCATTAAGCTCCGTTTTTACCGTTTTGACCCTCCAAAGCTATTTTCTGCAATATAAACATAAAAACAAGTAAAATGCAAATAAAAATACTCAATGATAGCAATTAATTAAGCCCAAGAATATCGATTCGTAAGTATAAACTACACTCATCAGTACTATTGTTTCATTATAGAAAGATGATAGAGAGACGCAACAAGTGGGAGTTTTCTGAGCCAGGAACTGTGAATACGTGCAAGTAACATTCCATGTCACTGCCATAGTTCAAATAAGATGTTAAGCCAAATCTTTCGAAGGTTCCTTGTCTAAAAACATTTGAAAATCAAAATATGACGAAATGTGATATATTGATGCGACTAACATATACACCTGCAAGAGAGAAATTAAAGGTTCATTTTAAAATACTATCTCAGTTCGAGGAACCATAAACTCAAATATGTTGAAATTTCTGATGTAGTTATTTTTTCCTTATTTAGATATTCCATCATGCTCATAGTGCTGACTTGGTTTAAAGATGAACAATGGACACATAAAATTAGCCAAAGTACCGTAATATTTGCCAAACTATACTTACTCATAGCTTGTGTCACTCTCCTTCCATCTGCGGAAACAAATTTAGTAGGTTTGACAATGTTGGCGGGTCCACATGTATAGCCAGGCCCTGGTGCTTTCAAGGTGAAGTTCTTAGGCACCTTAACTGTTTTGTTGGTGCTTCCAGCTGCACCACCAACACTAACCTGGAATGAGCTTGCAGCATTGGTTGGATCTTGCACCTATGAGCTAAGTACTCCACCCTTGCAGCAATTTGCGATCTGCTGGTTGTACGGAGTTCCTGGTAATAAGTCAACAATATTTGGATCCTTCTTACAGCAATGTGGAATGTTTCCTTTATATTTTGAACAATCCCCTTGCTCTGTGGCTTGACCACCCACCATACTCCATATCACTTCCTTTTTTGCCCATGTCCATCCCAATGTCCAGCCTGGTGCTTGAATATGACGATATTGCTGAAAGTTGAACATTGTAACAACAGCCTATCCAATTCACATAAGCAGCTGATTAGATACTTATTGTAGGGAATAAAGGTCACTAAGCGGAAACACGCCTTTTTAGGATCTGCCCTTAACAAAGCATACACACAAAGTATACAACAAAATATACAACAAAGAAAGAGCTATGAAAGTACTGGGAAATATGCAAGAGACAGAGAAATCATCATAAATTATGACTGTATAATTATTAACATACAAATATACATAACTATGTGCCTACATATGAATAAACACAATCCAAGTTATTATATTCAATCCAAGTTATTTTAGCATAGGTGACATTTTAATCTTATGATTCATAAGGAGAAATTTCACATGGCATGCATTTCTATTATATTCAATCCTCATGCAAAGATATTTCTTTGATCTCGTGTCCTGAATGTATTCATGTCCTAGTTTTTGAGTTGTAGACATGTTGTCTTTGCCTATGTCATCTTTATTCATGTTTCATATCTATGTCCATCGTTTCCAGGTTAATTCTAAAGGAACTTGTGCAAACTGTAACTTTTTGTGATAGTTGGGGAATTTGAGCTTCAACAATTTGAAGGTTAAGTCTTCAAATTATCAACGGATTTTTTTAATTCGGGGATTGGGGGAAGAGATAGAGAGAGACTTTTGCCAACATCATTACGGACAGAGACTGCTAATACTTACAACATATCCATCAGGAGTCCAGCTTATTACATCCCATTTAATTGTAATATTTCCATTTGGATCAAGTGGATCATAGGCTTCTGAAAAGGAAAAAAAAATTAGTAAGCAAAAGTTAAGAACTCTTTTCCAATAATAAGCAAAAGGAAATTATTGTGCATATACACAAAGTCTAGGCAAACTAAGAAAGTCACTGTTCATATATGTACAGAATAGCAAGAAAGAAAATGACTATAAATTTAAGTGATCACTTTTTGCCTAAGTTATGGGTGTGGAAAGGCTAAAACACAAATTTAGAACCCAGTTGAACAAAATAACACAAGTCATCAATTTTCCTTTTAAAAGTTTTGGACATTAAATTCATTCAAGTGTTTCTACATCTCTTATGGAAATAATCACTCCCTATTGATGTAATAGTACATAATATTCAATAAACAGATCTAATTTGTTTATCGGTTGGGAAGATGAAATGCAAGTCTTCTATCTGTTAGCCTCTAATGCTTCCATAGTCTAATTTACCGAGTCTATAAGATGCAGCAGCCTGATCATTCAAAACTTGGCAGACTTGTTGAATACTGATCTTATATTTAAAAATAGAGTCCATCCTCAACCTCCTCCAAAAAATAATAACAAAAAAACAAAATCTATGATCTCTATCATTTCCGAGACTATTGTCTATTGCACACTAATAACCATGAAGTTCAAAATATTGCTTACGTATAGATATCCAATAAAGTTGTTCCTCAATCTGGAGCTAAGTATTTGTTTGGCGCATAAAAAGCACTTGTTTGACCAAGACCATAAATGCCTAGGTGAAAATATTAAAAATGGGTGTGGGGTCACTCTATGATAAAATCTACTCAGCGAACTTTCTGCCAATAAAGCAAGTTATACAAGTAATCAATTACAATTCAAGAAACAGAATTCATTTCATCATGAAGTCTACATCTCATTCCCACCCATTTGGGTAAAGAAAGTATCACAAAAGCTTAACTTCGTATTACTGTTTAAACCCGTTAAAATATGCATTTAAACACCACAATGATCAGAGCCTATAGACTGGTAAAGGATAGTAAAACTTTTCTCCATTTTCCAATTCCATAGACAGACTTGCCAAATCTTTCAAATGTTTATAAGCCGTGAGGCAATTAAGACTACCCATTTCCCAAATAAGTTAAAGATTCCAGATTAAATGTAGGAACAGAAAGAAAAATGTGCGAACCTGTTGAAGTGAAGCTGAAGCTAGAAATAAAGAACACAAGTACAAGGACATAAGTTGTGAACTTGGTGAGAGATCGGGAGAGAAAACCCATTTCCTGTTGCAGATTTTCTTGATCGGTTTCTGCTCAAGATCCGCAACTCAAGTTAAGAGAGTAAAGACCGCGGTGGAGGTGGCTGACTTTTGCTAACCAGCTGAATAAGCAAAGCTTGTTCCATGACTTTTAAAAGCCGTTTTACACAGCTGTTAACTTCTCCATTACTGCTAATTTCTGACGAAGCTTTTTAATTTTTATTTTTGTTCCAATGGCATAAATATTTTAAATTGGATTCTTAAGAAATAAAAGATTATTGAACATTATTAAGTAAAATTAAAGTTATATCTTGATTTTTTCAAATTAATTTTTAAAATTAAACTTTTAAAATTAGCATAAATTCATCTAAATTTACAAAATAACAATTGCTATTATAATTTTTAATAAATTTATGATAATTATAGCTGTTTGTAAGTCAATTTAGAAAAATTAAATATTAATTAGATTGCAATTTCTCTGTCATGGGTTGACCCAGAGCTAGCTTTCACCCATGACTGGGAAATTTTAAAATACAAGTAATTAACAAAAGGAAAAAAAAAATATAGAATCAAGAACTATTTGCGGACAGTAGGCGCCAAGCCATAAGCAGCAGGCAGCACTGGGTAAGTTCTTGACCATTGGCTTTTTGGAGTTTTATTATGCATTTAGCTGTGTCCGTCAATGGATTGGAGCAAAAAATCAGATTTGGGAAAATGGAGACATCGGGAGGAAGATGATGAATTTAAAACATGAGAAAATAATTTTGATTTAATAAAATTAAAAAAATTTAGATGCACATAATTCATTAAATTTTCAAGTAAGAATGCAAATATATAAAGTTAATAAGAATTTTTAAATAAGTATGCATATAAAGTCAATAATTTATTTTGAAAAGATTTTTAATTTTAATATTTTTTAAAATTTTAAATTTTCTAAATAATTAAATTTGTTATTAATTACCTAACAAATTATTTTCTATTAATTACAAAAATAATTAAAATTTTATGTTATTTTTTTCATGTACTTTTTGCTAAATGTTCTATGAGTTTATTTTTTAAATTTTTTTTCTATTTTTTCTTATATTCTTTTATTTTTATTCAATAGTGGATGTCAGCTTAAATTTTTTCAAACTTTCTCTCTATTAAATTTTTTTATGTCAACTTTCCGTTTTAAGTCAACATGATTTAATAAAATTACTAACGTTTTGTTAAAAAACTGAAATTGAGTGAGTTGAATGTAAGAAAAAAAAATTAAATATCCACTTGTACGTTAATATAAAGTACAGTAAATTAAGAAATATTTAAACCCTCTAACATGATAATGTGCGAAAAAAACTATATATTTTTTTCAAAAAATATTAAAATAAGAAATAAAATTAATTCTTATTTATCTATTTTCCAAAATAAATGTATCCATCCTCGTCAAAATCCGCCCAAAAAAATACTAGTCAAAAATTTGCAATTTAAAATACAAGAGTTTTAGAAAGAAACCTAATTGAGGTAATCCATTATGTCAGACTTTACAATTAACTATTATTGTCCAAATTACTAGTAATAAATTAAGCTTTCAATAGTCAACACATAACTCACCCCCTCAACTACGACCTCCTCCTCTTACTCGGTAGCTTCCTTCCCCTTGTTTCACTCACCAATACATACATACATACACATACATATATATATTAGGAATTTAGGATGATTTAAAACATATTATACTTCTTTTAAATAGTATAACGGAAAAGGACAACCGTTTTTTCCCCTTAAATAAATAAATAACATTGCCCCTCACCACTCTTTCCAACATTATTTTGAATAAATATTAATAATGCACTTGGATTTTATGTTTATATTTAAAATAAAAAAATAATATACGATGCAAATGTTTACATTCATTTCTTATAAGTATTAAGTAATAGTGATAAAAAAAAATTAAATTATGTAATAAGGGGGACTTTATTATAATTTTATCCAATCACATATATTGATATATTCCATAATTATAATTTCGCATAAATTTATCGCAATATATAAAAGTACTCTTAAAAACAACATTTACGTTTGTTTTTAAATATAATACAATCTTATCTTTTTTAATCAATATAAACTGTTTTTAAATTTAAAATTAATGTGATTTATTTAAATCTTTTTTAAGAATAATAAATTTTATAGTTTGTAAGACCTTTTAGATAATTTACAACTTTTATAATTATATTGATTAAAAAATAATAAATAAATAAATCTATATTAATGTTGTATTTGAAAATATATTAAATTATCTTTAATTCTATTTAGAGTGATAGGGAGTGAATTGTTACTAATTTAATATTGGTGATGTGACAAGATAATTAAATGATAATATTGAGTTATTTTATAATAATATCAATAATAAAAATAAAGCTTTGTTTTGGAACAAAATAAAACTTTGTTTTGTGAAACATGCGGTGTGTGCGTAATTACTTTAACGGCATACTAGTAATTTTTTAAAATTTAAAAAATAAAGTGAAAAAAAAATTAAAAAAGACAAAATTATAAACAATAAGCCTTAAGCGGACAGGAAATATGAACAAAAAAATTAGATTGATAAATATTTATATTGTATAACACTACTTATTTATATGTATTTAAAATATATCCAAATAACTAAATTTTATAAATATTCTTGTTAAAATAAATATTATAAAAAAAATTAAATTCAATTTTTTTTTTATATATATATATATGCGCGCGCGCGCGCCGGTCCAATTTTCCTGTCCATGTTAACCTGTCCGCGCAGAAGCACTCAATTATAAAACAACCAAACTTGCTGAGACACAAGGGCAGGGGGATTTCTGACAGTCTCAAGAGACGGGTGTCACCGTCCCTCTCTCTCATTAAATAATAGATAAATAATAAATAGACATAGTAACAGTAACAAAAGTTACGACTTATATTGTTTATAATAAAAATACTTCTCACCTAATACTTTGAGTTAATTGATATTTTAATTATTATATTAAGGATTAATTTTTATTTTTATTACTTTTTTTTTTGTTATATTCATATTAACAAGTTAATAAAAATATTTTAAATTAATGATTTTATAATTTTTAATCTAAAATACTAACAAAAAAATTTATATGGCTAACATTTAAAATAATGTGAACATCAGAGTCCACTTTTTATATTAAAATATATAAAAAAAATTATAAGTGGATAAGTAGCTAAATTTTTAATATTTTTAAATACTTACATAGTAAAAATAAAATTAAAAATGAACATTGTTCTTAAACAAGGACAAAAAAACATTAAAAGCTAAATCATCATAATTTATTTAAAATAAAATTTTAATGACCAAAAAAACCAATTGATTTTGTTGGTTATTAAGCCAAAAAAAAATTAAAAAAAGCCTCGACCGCTAGATTCAGCACCGCCACCACCAATCATCTCCATCCCTCCCCTCCCATACACATCGCCATCTTCAATCCTCATCTTAAAAACCAACATAAAGAGCAACCCCAATTAGTATCACATAAACAAATAGAAAATAAATTGGTGTTAATCTACTTTGTTGGAATCACAAATTTGGACTTTTCTCATCTAATCGACTGTAATTGGTAGAGTTTGATTTTGGTATCACAAGTTTTTAATTTCCAATTTTTATTTCTCTTTCTCCTTTTCTCTGTTGCAGAGAATCAGAGATTATTTTAGGGTTTGGTTTATTTGATTTTGGTAATATGAAGACAAGGGTCAGTGTTTTGGGCATCTTAATTAAAACTGAGATTTATAAATTTAGGGGTTGAGTATCTTTACATCACTATTGTGACATAATTTTTAAGAGATCACATGATAATTGAACATAAAAATTAAATATGTATTTTATAATTTCATCTATTTGTATTTTTACTCTCATTTGAGGATAAAAATATAAATAATTGAAATTTTAAAATACTCATGTCTAATTATTATCAATATTTAATCGTTAGTGTGGAAGATGGGGAACTATGGGGGCGACGGTGGGGGGTTGGGACGGCATTGGTTGACGGGTGTTTAAGGTGACAGTGAAATGAGCTATTTTTTTCTGTTGAAACCTGTATGTAAGTACTGAAAAAGAGAAAAAGAAGAAAAAAAAAGAGATGAGGAATATTTATTTATTTTTTGTTCAATTTATTATTTATATATCATAATGATCTTTACTTTAATTTTTGTTAGTACTCAAGAATTTACTTTTTATTTAAATTTTTGAAAGATAAACATTTTTTTAAATATTTTTTAGTATATAAAATATAACTATACACAATTATATTAATGTAACATGCATGTTGAAGTATGGTACAAATCGTATTTAAATTTATTTATTTTTGCAATTTCAAGTATCACTTGTATGTAATATTATTAGTTGAGAAATGTTTAAAATCATATCATACGAAGACAAATTAATTTTTGATTTAATCTTTAAGTTTTAATTTTTCGTTTTTACTGGCTGTTTCTTCAATTACATTATTATTAAACAAACCCTGAGCATCTTTCTTCCCTTGCATATCCTGATGCCTCAAAACAACTTTTTCAGAGCTAGGGCTAGCGCCATTTGCTTCATCACCAGCTTCTCTCTTCTTAAAATTTCTCCTCCTAGCATAACTCTTGCTGTCATTATTGTCCCCCGCCACTCTTCCCCGCCTAAACCTGAGCCTCCTAGGAACATTATTCTCACTCTGAAGGTCGACAATTCTTCCCCTCCCGAACTTTGACTTTGCCAGTGCACTATCTTCATCTTCAAAACGAGTTGCTCCCCCTCTTTTGGACTTTGGTTGTGATTTCCTTTTGATGTATCAATTTCCTTGATGTTTACAATTTCATCAGTTTCTGAAACAAATTCATCTGTTTCACTTTCAGTGTATTCAGACTCCTCTAGATCTTCTATATCATTCTATTCAGACCGCTGCAGATCTTCTCTATCAATATATTCAAATTCCTCGACCTTGTCTCTATGAGATGATAAAAACTGAGAGTCTGGGTGGGATAACGACTTGGGTGATTGCTCTCTATGAGATGATAAAAACCTAGAGTCTGGGTGGGATAACGATTTGGGTGACGGCAATGATGGAGATGGAGAAATTTCAATAATACCATCATCTTGAACAGATTCCAGATTTTTGTTCTCGGTTTCTGCCTCGACAACATGCAAGGTCTTCTCCTGGACCATGCCATTTTCCGGTATCCTGGATTCGGCTTTCCGTGTTTTGTTCTGATCCTTTAGAAAAGGAGACATACTGATGTATGTTTTACTGCCAGAAGGATTGAGGGTCAACTGCCAGTACTTTCTTTACTGCAGTTTTGGACTCCTTAAATTTCACGGATTAAATGCAAGTTAGTCGATGTGTGTAACACTGCAAAGATAATTCACCAAGGGAATATAGATAAATAATAATAATAATAATAATAATAATTTAAGGTAATGAAAAATCTTAGGATGACTAGTCATTTTTTCTCTGTATCTCTCTTAAACTATTTACTAAACTATTTAGGTTTGAAAATAAATAATGGTAATAAACACTAATCCAAAATAAAGTCTTTCCTTAGGATTTAGGATTTGAATCTAATACCTAAACTAGTTACGAACTAGAGTATTTTATATAATAATAATAATAATACCTATTAATTTATAATTAGTATTTTTTAAATATTTTATTATAAATATTAAATTATTTAATTTATTTAATCGTGATACAAATTAAATATATTTAATTTATTATTATTTGAACCAACTACTTTTAAATCAATATTATTTTTTTTGGTGTGTCCTTTTAGGTTCAATATTATACTGATAGTCGAAAAAATAAAATTAGAAGTAATCTAATTTTATTTAAACGAATTAAACTCTTTTAATTATTTTATATAATTAATAAAATTAATTGTATTTATTCTGTAAGACCCCGAATTTTATGAAATATAAAAATTAATTTTTCTTCATATATATTTTTCCTGAAACAGTAAGTGGTTAAATTAACGAAATTGAAAGTTAAGGATGTTATGTGTAAATTTTATTTTGTCGGACAATATTCGTTTTGTCGGGGAATATTCGTGTCGTACGACGGCGCCGAAATAACTAATTATTGGTGGACCCCAAAACGGAATATTTGTCGGATATAGAAAACGACAGAAGTAACCTTTCTAAATAAAAATAGTCAACGGTGTTAACTGTTAAAATACCGGTAATAAAAGAATAGTAGCATACGGTAATTTATGGTATTTTACTGTAGTATGCGGTACTCTACAGTAGCACACGGTATTGCACAGTGTCTCATAGTATTAACACCGTAACTGTTACGCATCATTTCATCAATAATTGTCACTGCATAATATTTTATATTATCAATTCAATTATTGTTGCTACACAGTATTTTGCATTATTGATTCAATAATTGTCATTACACTGTATTTCATATCATCGAGTCAATAATTGTTGCTGCACTGTTTTTAAAATTATTGAACCTAATAATTGTCACAGTTGCAAATATACTGTAATTTATAATAATCTGTAACGTGTTTATTACATTATTGTTGTAGCATTATTTTATTTTATATGTTGGACCGACAGGAAAAATAAAAAATTTTATTTTTCAAAAGTTACTATTCACTCCCGGAATTTACTATTCATTCCCGGAAAAGTTACTATTCACTGACGGAAGTCACTGTTCATCTCGGGGGAAGTTACTGTTCATCTACCGACAAAAGTTACTGTTCATTACTGTTCACTTTTTGAAAATTTTAAAGTTACTGTGCAAGTATTGAAACTTTTTAAAAACGTTTGCGCAGCCTCTGCTGAATTTTTTTTTTAGTTCACCTACCACGCATAGTAACCTCTTTTCTCCTATAAATAGCTTGTTCAGCTGAATAGAAAAATCACACCTAAAACATAAAATTTTTCTATAAGAATTTTATGAGTTTTCTCTGAGAATAGTAAGGCTATTTTGAGAGTTTGAAAGCCAAAAGGAGTGCAGAAATTTTTCAAGTAAGTCTTTTATTAAAAAGTAGTAATTTCATAAATTCTTATTTTTCACGGTATTCACAAATCTTCCTTTAGAAGACTCTTCTTTGAGAAGATTCATTTTTAAAAGCTTTCTTTAGAAGATTTATTTTGGAATATTATTTTAAAAACTATTTAAAAGTAGTTATATTATACTACAAAAATTATGTTAAATATATATAATTTTGATAGTTCATATTATACGAGTTATCATACACTTTGAAATTTATATGTGGTAATTACTAATTTTACTATAAAAATATAGGTTGATCAATCTCATTTAAATCAATATCCAGTCACGTGTTAAGGTAAGAAATGTCATTTTTTTTACACTCTTGAATTTGCTACGGTAAGGGATATTATTTTCTTTCATACTCCTGAACCGAAACTTATTATGGAACTATTGCTTCTATAATTCCTGAAAATATTATATGTTCCATAATAGTTGAACTTCATTATTTCAACTGAACCTTCCTATTTTCTGAATCTTTCTATTGAACTGTAACCGTTATTCTGAACTGAGAATCTTGAATAACATTTTTAAATTTCACTCCACATCATGTTGGCAATTTGGACATTATTTGAATCTGCACAAAGTAAACTTCTGATACTTATGGTTTATCCTGTTCTTCTGTTCATCATTTATATCACTGTTATTTGTATTAATCATCAAGAATCAAGCTGTTGTGAATATCTGTGGCCGGGGGCACAGATGTGATATAATTGTTGAACAGATGATAGGTTAAAGGCGATACATCTGTTCGGTGTCTTTTATGGCACGTGGTGAATGTTCTCTTTGGCCCGTAGTGCAAAGATGAACTGTTGGTTGGTATGATTATGACCAAAGGCTGAATCTGGTATAATCATGACCGTTGGTGCTTTATTGAATATCTTTGGCCCGTAGTGCAAAGATGAACTGTTGATTGGTATGATTATTACCAAAGGCTGAATCTGGTATAATCATGACCGTTGGTGTTATATTAAATATCTTTGGCCCGTAGTGCAAATATGAACTGTTGATCTGCATGATTATGATCAGGAACTGTGAATTTTTATTATCATGACTAATGGTATTTCAGATGATAAAAGTTGATGATATTTTTACAAAAAAGAGAAGCGAGTGGACATTATAGTCTGCATTATTCTTCTAATAGATTGCTCATTCCGCTGCTATTGTTGATCTGAACGTTGTTTAAGAATTTAACTACAGTTTGTGATATAAACCTTGTAGTCTATTGTATTCTATCAAGAACTCAACTGTTGAAGGCTAATGATAATTTATTCGTCATTATCTTAGTCATGATATTTCTTACTGGGCTATTTGAGCTCACCCTTTCTTTTGTTCCATTACAGGAGATGAAAACGTAACAGGGTCTAGCCGGGGAATGGAGTGAGAGTCTGAGGAATAGCTGTCGTAGTCTTCACGTGTTGTAAAATAGTGTGGCAATAATAGTGAAGACTTAGTTGTGTATTATTATACCCTGTATTGTTGTACGTTGTGCTTTGTTGTAATAATTTTGTTGTAGTCTTTTGACGACTCAAGTTTGGGCTGTGTGGGCCTAGATTTGGGGGCATCACATATTCTACATCATGAGTGACACCTTTCAGTATATTATAACTATTTGGATGATATAAAATCAAAATTTAATCATAAATAACCTAGTCAATAAATAGTTACTGTACAATTAAAAATTTTCTATTATATAATGTATCAATTAAATATAAAATATGAAATTATTTATCAAATCTTATTTAATTAATTATATGCACTTCAATTCTTAGATACACAACTCTAGTTTATGTTAATTAAAAACTCATTTCTAATTTTCAACCATGAGTAGGGATTTATGAGTTGTCACTAATCCAATCGCATAGGGTATTCTCTCCTTTCTTTACTATAAGTGGTAGATTCTTTATTAATTATTCACCTACTTCAATATACATTTTGTTATACCCGAACGTACCCTTTTATATACCCAAATAGTCTTGAGGACTATGATAAAATATAATTTGAAATACACAAGGTATTATAATAATTTCAAGTCCAATGGTCACTTTTACTATTATCAATATAGAAACTTTTATTAATAGACATGTAAAACTCTATTAAGTATTTCTTTAACTGAGTTACGTTTAGTAACCTTACTCACATACTTATTTTAGTATCTTCACACAAATGATTATGAAATTAATCATTCTATTCAAAAGAGCAATCTGTTCGGATTCGATATTAGTGATCCTATGATTAGAAACGTTCTAATTTTGAGCTAATTAGATTTTAGATTTCATTAGCATGATCTCGTCAAAATTTTAAAAGTATTGTTCTAAACTATGGCTTTATCACAAAAATTAATTGTAACAATTATATACAAATACATAAATGCCTTTAAATTATAATTTAGTTTTTTATTAATAAATAAATAAAATTATAAATAAATATTCTATTACATTAAATATGATTAATTTGAAGACATACTACTTTCACAGGATGAACCCACATGCCATGTCATTAATATGGCCCACATTTTTTTATCAACCGTTTGCCACATAAATGTTGCTGTTAACAATTTGAACAAAATATTATAAAGTTATTATCTTAAAATATTTTTATTAATTCGATAATATGAATGTAACAAAAAAAAATAATAACTAAAATATAAATCAATTCTTAATATAATAGTCAAAATATCAATTTACCCACATCATATACCGTCTTTATTTTTTATGTTTAATCATCGGCACAAATCCAGCTACCTCATTTGGTGGAACATGCACGTTTGTCTTCATTGTTAAAATATGCAAAAACCAAAATTTGTGGCACTATATGCTTACGTCGACTTCAAATATAGATCATCAAGAGAATAGTTTACTGGTACATATATATCACCTCTTGAGGAACTTTTTAAATATTTTATAAAATGGAGTTACATATTACGCGTACCCCTTAAATATGAGAGAAGATCTAATAAAAATCACAGTGTTCATAAATATTAGAGCTCACTATTGTTTCAATGGATAAAGATTATATGTCAAGAGTTTCCATTATTCTTCTGTCGCAAGGAAAAACTTATGTCATATTTGTTATCAATATGTATTCTATATGTATATTATATATTAATACTAAATATAACAAGGCAATTAAAATTTAAAGATCACTTATTGAGTGAATTGACTCTAATTTTTTTAGTTAACCGGATAATTTTTATTGGTCACGAATTAATTCCGAATTCATCATGCAAGACTCCCCATTATTTTGATTTTCTCCATAATATTGAAGAGTTACATAACACCTTTACTGATATAATGTATATTTTTATTTATAATAATGTTAAACTCTTCATATTCTACTATTGTATTATTCCCAAAGGTTTATACACACACACACACACACACACACACACACACACACATATATATATATATATATATATATATATATATATATATATATATAATATGTCATTTTTAAACTAGCCTGTGACTACACGGATTATCAATTTACTCTAATCTAAAGAAGGTAGTAAAAATACATAGAAATATTAATCTCCATAATGAATACTTACTTATGTACGAGTGTGAGAGAGAGAAGAAATATTATTTGCAAAGTCAAAAGAAAGTGTAGAATCCACCAAATTCTTACAGTAGTTCTTTCTTTTCTCTTTTGTTTTCCAATAAAGCACTAGGGGCAGGCCCAGGACCAGGCCCAATTCATTGGTTGGTGTTGGTTTTAAGTCAATATAGTTTTGCATATGTTTTAGGATAATTTACATATTCTAATACATTTTTTAAAAATATTACAATAAAAGTACATTCTAAGCTTATTTATAGAATGAGTACATTTTTAATATTTTATTTACATATTTAATAATTGCTCTACCGTTTTTTAAGTGATATGCACCGATTTTTGTGGGAATAATTACTCTACCAGCTTTTGTTGGCCCATATTCAGTGAATTCAAATTTTAAACATTTTGTATTCAAATTTGATTTGCCATGTTATGTTACAGTTAACTGCCGAAAACATCTCAATCCATGCGCCAATTTTTTTGCATTTTTTGGCGTAGAGACGGGAGTAATCTATATATATGGAGTACCGTATATATATATATATATATATATATATATATATATATATATATAATTTACACATGTATATATAAAAACCAATTTTATATTTTAAAAATATCTTAAATTAGCATTGAAAAATAAAACTGAATTATATACTTATTTTGGAAGGGATGTGGTAACCAATTCAATTTTATTGGGTTACCAATTAATTATAAAAAATATATTATAGATTTTTTTATAGTGCAGTTGGTACCCAAACATTCATACAAATGTTACCATTTTAGTTTATTGGGTTACCAAACAATTATTAAAAATCTATTATATTAATTTTTTTTTCATAGTGCAGTTGGTAGCCAAACTTTCATATAAAGGTAACCATTTTAGTTTTATTGGTTATCAATTAATTATAAAAAATCTATTATAGAATATTTTTTTTCCTTAGTACAGCTGGTAGCCAAACTTTCATACAAAGGTAATCAATTCAGTTTTATTGGGTTACCAGTTAATTATAAAAAAAAAATCTATTATACAATTTTTTTTTTCATACCGCAGTTAGTAGCCAAACCTTCACACAAAGGTACCAATTCAATTTTATTGGGTTACCAAGTAATTATAAAAAAATTATTATATAATTATTTTTTTCATAGTGCAGTTGGTAGCCAAACCTTCATATAAAGGTAACAAATTCAGTTTTATTGGGTTACCAACTAATTATAAAAAAATCAATTATAGATTTTTTTTTCCATAGTGCAGTTGATAGTCAAACCTTCATACAAAGGTAATCAATTCAGTTTTATTGGGTTACCAATTAATTATAAAAAATCTATTATAGATTTTTTTTTCTCATAGTACAGTTGGTAGTCAAAATCTTCATACAAAAGTAACCAATTCAGTTTTATTGGGTTACCAATAAATTATAAAAGAATTAAGAACAGTTGGTAGACAAACCTTCATACAAAGGTAACCATTTTAATTTTAATGGGTAACCAAATAGTCATAAAAACAATTCATAACAGTTGTCATATTCATAAAAATTATTTTTGAATATGGTGTAGCTGGTAGCCAAACTTTCGTACAAAGGTAACCATTTTAGTTTATGTTGGTAACCAAAATAGTCATAAGTATATTTCCATAGTGTTGTTAGTAACCAAACACAAAATGTTTATCCAGATTAAATACATTATCCTGTTTCAAACAAGCCAAGTGCATTGAGTGTTGTTAGATTATATAGAAAGATAGCAACACTATTATCATTTGAGAAATATACTTGGCATTCAACAAGAAGCTTAGTAATTTTGTAAACAAAGAGTTAGAGACTTCTTTATGAAACTCTTAACAAAATAGGCAAGTCATTCACAGAGCAATTGATATACACAAACCTATTAAACAAAAACTGCTCAGCTAAATCAAACTCCCTAGCCTAATAAATATACATAATATGAAACGACAGAAGGATTAAAGAAACCCATTTTTCACTTGCATCAGCACCAAAAATAGGACAACGACCATGATTTTACTGGTTAGATCTTGGGAGAGGCCGGAGGAGGCAGGGGCGGGGTGGGGGTGGGCTCCGTCCAATGGGCTGCATGTTTATTTTGTTATATATATATATATATATATATATATCTGATGTTAGTTATTGAAGCAATTAAATAGACAAGATTAAATATGGTGGTTATTGTTCTCTTTAATTTAAGGGATAATAATTTAATAGGTTTATTCTTGTTGCACTCTTTTTATAATTATTTTATTTAGTGCACTATTCTTGTAATTATTTTATAAAAATTGTATAATTATGTAAATAACCCTATGTTTTAAAGATAAAATTATACAAGTATTAGAAGACTAATCTCACGATCATCAATTGCACCTGAAAAAGGAAGAAAAGTTTTGTGTGACAAATCTTCGCAAAGTTGCAAATCATAATTGGAATCACAATAGAGATGAAGATAAACTACGGGGCAGTGATCTCGCAACTTGAACTGAAAACGAGTGTTTCGATTTTACTTTCAGATTTGAATCTAAAACCTTTGCAAAATTAGGTTATGGTTTATTTTTCTCTCCCAAATTTGAAAATGGAAACTGGCCGGAGGAGGCAGGGGCGGGGTGGGGGTGGGCTCCGTCCAATGGGCTGCATGTTTATTTTGTTATATATATATATATATATATATATATATATATATATATATATATATCTGATGTTAGTTATTGAAGCAATTAAATAGACAAGATTAAATATGGTGGTTATTGTTCTCTTTAATTTAAGGGATAATAATTTAATAGGTTTATTCTTGTTGCACTCTTTTTATAATTATTTTATTTAGTGCACTATTCTTGTAATTATTTTATAAAAATTGTATAATTATGTAAATAACCCTATGTTTTAAAGATAAAATTATACAAGTATTAGAAGACTAATCTCACGATCATCAATTGCACCTGAAAAAGGAAGAAAAGTTTTGTGTGACAAATCTTCGCAAAGTTGCAAATCATAATTGGAATCACAATAGAGATGAAGATAAACTACGGGGCAGTGATCTCGCAACTTGAACTGAAAACGAGTGTTTCGATTTTACTTTCAGATTTGAATCTAAAACCTTTGCAAAATTAGGTTATGGTTTATTTTTCTCTCCCAAATTTGAAAATGGAAACTGCTCCTTCTCAAACAAGGCCCTTCAGTCAAACCGAAATTAATTGGGACAAGTAAGTTCTTCATCTCTCTCTCTCTCTATCTATTTATTGATCCAATTCTTATGCCTTTTCCATTTCATTTATTCCGTCTCCTGATTATTGCTGCTTATAATTAATTACTCTGTCGCTTCTACATTCAAATTCAATTTCCAGTCTACATAAATTTTACAGTAAAGGTGTTTGTATTTCATAATGTTGTTTATTACGACATTAATTTTCTTTTACTGATCGAGAGTTATAATAGCAGTAATGAATTAATCAACAAACTCATTTTACTTGAATAAAAAAAAATATAGGATAAAATATATTGAATTTCTCGGTGTAAGTAGATATATATTTGATTAAACAATTTTGATGAGTTTATCCCTCTTTGCTGGCATAGTCCTTGGAAATTGGTTAGGTCACATTTGAACATAATAATGTGGATGCCTCCATTGTGTTTCTGTACTGCACTATAGAAGCTAGAAAGCCAGCTAGTAGTATTAATGGCACGGCCATGAACCACTAGTTTCGTTCAGCTTAATCTCGATTTGATTTCAAGCCATAAGTTGTTGTCCCTCTCTCTATTTATGGTGCAATTTGATAACATCTTTCAATTGTAACCATGATAAGGAGTAATCCCACTTGACTATGGCTCTATTAGTCTTGAATGTTTCAATATTAACTCTGATTAAGAGCACAAATGAATGAATGAATAACTCCACCTGACTATGGCTCTATAAATATATTATAATGTTGCTTGACTGGTTTGTGTGCTATATGTTCTGACCTAGAAAGTGTAATATCAAGGACATTTCATACATATAGAAATTAATTAGAAGATGATCGAGTATCTGACTTCAAGGGCTACATGAATCTTGGAGTGTATTACACCATTTCAGGTCCTGTAAAGTTAGGGATAACTGTTGTATACTGGAAGATGCTACACATTATGAACTCCAGGAAAATCATTCAAATGTTTACAATTGAAAAGTATGAGTACTCCACAACAATACAAGAGATGTGCTTTGTGAGTAAAAATTTACGGTGAACAAATAATCTACTATAAGAGATGCTTATTGAACCTTCTGATGTGTGCATTTTTGGAAAAGATGTACCTCTTTGTACTATATATATATATATATATATATATATATATATAGAGAGAGAGAGAGAGAGAGAGAGAGAGAGAGAGAGAGAGAGAGAGAGAGAGAGAGAGAGAGAGAACATGGGTATTTATCAAAAAGAAATAAAAATAAAAAAGAGAGGAGGAAAATAGGTACTTGTAAAAAAAAAGTTAGAATAAGAACATAGATATTCTACTTATAAGAAAATGCTTATTCCGTGGGGGCTCATAACACCTACTGTCACATAACTCCATTGGTGATGAGGAGTGATATGAAGATGGTAACTTTCTAGAATTTGCTCCTTATCCCATACCTTAAAGAAATATATTTCTTCTATACAACTCAATTGAACATAGTACGAATTCCAAACTGGGGTTCGCTAAAGTATAGGTTTTCCGTATTAATTTTTTAACTGCATTATGATTTGTACCCACCACCCGCCAAACAATGGATTTGTTGTAGCAGTGTTTGGCCTGCTATACTAAACATCAGTTGGATTTGAACATGTTCTCTTCCAGATTGTGATTAAGCTACTTCAATTAGCTAAAGGGAGAATTTGGTAGTTATTTAGATAATTACTATACACTTATCGACTCTAGTTTATAACATAGTAGAATTGGAAATTAGTTATGATTTGAACACTTGTTCATATCATCAATTAAAGAAAAATAGCAATCAACAGAGATCCCGTTCTAAGATTCAACAGGAATAATTTATTTTGTGGTTGCTTCTTATGTTTGTTATTGACTTGTCCTCATTTTCTGGACCTTGTAATTTTATTTTTTTTAATTTGATAGTCTCTAATTTCTTGTATGTCTTCCACCAATCCTGCAGGCTTGATAAAACAAAGTTTTATGTCGTAGGAGCTGGGATATTTTCTGCAATTACGGTTGCTCTATACCCTATTTCTGTTGTGAAGACCAGGTTGCAGATTGCTTCAAAAGATTCTGTTGATAGGAATGCATTTTCTGTTATCGGAGGCCTATTGAAAGCGGAAGGAATTCCTGGTTTATACAGAGGTTTTGGTACAGTTATTACTGGAGCAGTTCCTGCCAGGATTATATTTCTTACTGCATTAGAGACCACAAAAGTGGCCGCGTTTAGGATGGTTGAACCATTAAAAGTTTCAGAACCTACCCAGGCAGCTATTGCAAATGGAATTGCTGGCATGACAGCATCACTTTTTGCTCAGGCTGTGTTTGTTCCAATCGATGTGGTATGTTGTTCTTTTTCTCACTTGAGAGTTGTCTTCTGGCCTTGTAAGAAAAATTGAAGGGGGAGAGAGGGGGGAGGAGGGGTCCACATGGTCTGGTCAAGTCTTCTGTTCTAGTTCACCTTAACGTAAAACTGAGGATAAGTTAGAGTTGAAATGCAGATTGTTGTATTTATTTCATGTTCTTGTTTTGGAATGAGCGTGTGTTACTACTCCAATTCCTTCCCCAAGATATTATAAAGTGTTATAATATTTTCATATTCTGATAATCACTTCCTTTCTCAATTTTCTGCCAAAGTTTTAGTTGTGGAATATTATATTCTGTGTATGTTGAATTTCAATAGGTTAGCCAAAGGTTGATGGTACAAGGATACTTGGGTCATGCAAGCTATAGTGGAGGTCTGGATGTTGCTCGTAAAGTCCTGAAGTCAGATGGCATTCGAGGATTATATAGAGGGTTTAGTTTATCTGTTATGACTTATTCCCCATCTAGTGCTGTATGGTGGGCTAGCTATGGTTCAAGTCAACGTGTCATTTGGAGGTGAGAAATGCTGGTTTGATTTCAGTTATAGCGAATGTGTTGAAGGAGCTCATTTGTATTGAAATTTTCATAAACTAAGTGTTGACTTTTTCCCTTTTTGTGTGTCGATTGGCCATAAAGGCCCAAAAAAATTACAAAAAATTGAGACGTGGTGCAGTGACTCCACTTAAACTACATCTGTAGCTAACAAATTACTCATTGGGAAGGGGGTCTTAGAACATATAAAATTCTAGGACCACTGAGACTACCTTTTGCAAATGATCTTCCCTTTGGTTCCCCTACAATTACATCAAAATATCATATGTCCTAGAATACGCAGCCAGTCCATAGTCAAATTACCAGGTTGTCGTGGGGCATCAGTTATTAGTTGGAGGGATGCCAAGGAGAGTATTTTTCGGATAAATTGTTGACAGCACTTTTCCTAGGGTCCCTGCACTTTACAAGACATTTTCATTGGGGGGAGGGGGTGTTCAGCATGATTTTAGGACATGGTGAAAACAAATATGTATTTTTGTTGTCCTAGCTATAGTTTGAAAATATTATATGCAAAAATATTGAAATGCTTAAATATGTTGAATATGTACCATGCAATTTTCCTGGCACATCTTACAATTCATTCTGGAAAACACGCAAAAAAACTAGTCTTGCAAAGTGGGACGGCTGGGACCAAAGGAGTAATTTCTGTAATGAGTACATTAGGCTTGCAGTTGTAATTTGAATACATAAGGTCATTATTTCAGTTACAGCTATCCTCAATGGATGCCATGTCCTCAGCCAGGGTCTCCAAGTCTATTGACCTGAGCTTTGCAAAATTTCCCATGAAGCCTCATAAGCATACTTCGTAGATATAGTTAGAGAAGTTGGTGGTGTTTCCTTTAGTGATGCGTCATAACTGGATGATTAATACGGGTGCAGGGCTTAGGGTTGTGCAAAACTAATGGTACCAAAAAAAAAAAACCTAACGGTACAACCAATTTTTTATTGAAACCGTTTTGGCTGAACCAACTGGTTCGGTATTCTTTTTTACATCAGTCCGGTAATGGTAAAATAAACCGGTATATACTGGTTGTTCTGGTCCGGTAACGGGAATTGGGTTTATGATGTTCAAGATTTACCGAACCAGTACCGGTTTACCGGTTACTGTCTTATAATATATATCTGTATATATCATATAATATATATGATATATATTATTTCACTCTCACTTTTTACTTCTTCTCTTTCCATTTTTGCAGATCAAAGCCTCCCACTTTTCTAAAGAGCTGTATTACTTTTTTATTCTTTCTTATTATTCTTCTTTCCTCAACAAATTTGCAGTGAAATCTTTGTACTAAAATAATTGAATCTTTTCAAGAACATGGCGCATCAAAGTGGAGATTAAAAAGAAAAATAGAAATTGGGAAGGAGATAGATTAGAGAGATACAAAAAGAATCATCAAAGCCATTAATTTCTCATAGGCATACCCACAACAACTTCTCCTCTCCTCAAATCTGGTAATTCTTTTTCTCTCTTTCTTTGTATATATGTATATATTTAGAGAGAAGTTCAAGATTTGCATGTTGGCTTTCTGGCATGTTGCATCATCTTGCAGAGTGCTAGATCATATCTAAGTAAAGATGCTGAGTTGCTTTGCTATGGTGCTAGTATGTAAGATAAGAAAATAACGAATGGTTTTGAAGATATGGAGTATTTGGTTTCTAAATGGGCCTAAAGTTTGGGTTCATTTTACATTTGGGCTGCATATGTTGGAATTTAAAAAAAAAAAAGAGGCTTGGATATATTTGACATTGGGCTACATGTGCAGTGTGCTGGAATTTAAAAAAAAGGGGTATAAATTCGGTATTTACCGGTACCGTATCGGTACGAACCGACCTAACCAGTTTATTCGGTACCGGTATTCATTTATAGATAAAAAGGGTAACCGGTAAGGTTCGAGACGGTTTGGGCCGGTAAATTACCGTTGCACACCCCTAGTAGGGCTCATGTTTCTTTGACAGTTGCGGTCCTTTAATTTGTACTTTTTGTGATTCCTTCAATCATCTGTCTAATTTGTTTTGGGCAGGTTTTTAGGTCATGACACTGAGAGTGATGAAGCCCCTCCCAGCCAGTTGTCAATAATGTTAGTCCAAGGTGCTGGAGGGATTTTTTCTGGCGCTGCAGCATCCTGCATCACAACTCCATTGGATACCATTAAGACTCGCTTGCAGGTATATGCTTAATTGTTATCAAACATTATTCTTTTCATGTGCTTTTCCCCCAAACTGGGGAATCACACTGCCATCCATAGATGCTTTTGGTAGTGTGAACTATTCATGTGTGCAGTTATACAAGTGTAGTTATGACGTATGAAATCTATATAATATGTAAGATTTTTGTAATATATAATATTATTGCACCCAAAATATTCTGATATGCCAGACTTGTGTGTCATGCCCAATGTTACCTAGATCGTGATTTGATGTGGTACATGGAACGAAATCGGGAAGAAAAACGTCACTTTCATGGTATGGATTACGGTGTAGAGGAAGGTTTTTCGAATCGCTTAGTTGGTACGAAATCCATTTATTTGGAATGTGGTAGCTGGGAATAGCTTTCTAAAAAAGATATAATTAAAATTAGTTGAGATATAGTTAAAACTAGTTGAGTTGTTTTTAAGCATAATGTCACAACAATAATATTTTCAGTGAGATTACGTCATGTCATCACTTACTTGACACCCACAAGACACTCATTTGGTTACATTAGTTGGCATTCATTAGATTCTTCTTTTATAAATTAGGGTTTCTAATATAGTATTCTTGATTTACTCATGTGATTATTATACTTTGTAAATATCTTTGATATTTTAGATGATAATTCTAGATAGTCGATCCTAGCCTTCCATTAGTCTCCATTTCCAGTCATCTCTCTTTCTTTAAAGCAGTGGAATCTTATATGAAAGTGATTCACTGGCATGGTTGAAAGTTGAAACTCTAGTTTGTGCACTTTCACTTTTAGAAATTCATGTGCGGATCCCATGTATTCTCACAATAGTGTGACCAGTGTCTTGCTAACTATTTGCAGATATCTGCCTCCTTTCAAAATGGAGAAAAAATATTTCTAAGCGTAACAGATTGGAGCCTCATTTCTTTTCCCAAACTAAAAAATTTACAGTTATTCTGGTTTTTATTCTACACATTCTCACAACTTCTGATGTTCATTTTTTTTAATTTGTTTTTTTCACATTGTAGGTGATGGGGCATGAAAAGAGACCCACTGCAAAACAAATGGTTAGACAATTGATTGCGGAGGATGGTTGGCAAGGATTTTATAGAGGACTAGGTCCAAGGTTTTTCAGCATGTCAGCATGGGGAACGTCAATGATACTGGCCTATGAATTTTTAAGTAGGGCCTCTTTCTTCTCTCATGCCTTTACTTTCTGCATTTTTACTTGCTAGATTAGCTCATGACCAGTGTTCTTTCCTTTTTCTCTGGAGAATTACCTTCTTATATAAGCCATCATTCTATACATCAATGTCTCAGTTGTGATAACCTCTGTTCAAACTCAAGCCACCTGACCCTTCCATTGTGCATGGAATGAACTTGCCAGAATTAATTAGGTTTTCATTGGTTGGGGCGGAAACAGTTGGGTTGGTATTTTTTTATATTACACAGAAACTTGCCGGTTGGGCTATGTTTGTACCATTATGATTCTCATGCTAGAGTTTCTACCTCAAGTACATGTATATTTTGCACACTGAAATAAATGGAGTGTTAATGTTAGATATTTTAGACAATAACAGAAGTGAAATTGCATGAACATCTCTTGAATGTAAGACAAAATGGTAATGAGGAAAAGCTATAAGAAACTCTCTATAGTTTCTTGAGGATTTAAAGCAATCAGAAAACTCTGTGATGTTGCACGAAATGAGAGGGTATATAGAGCATATTCTTCTTCAGTTGACTCTAACTGGAGTTAAATAAAAGAGTGGGAAATAGATATGGGGAATGGTTACTCTGGTTGGCACGAGTTGTAAATGAGGCCCAGTTTGATTGGAGGTGGTAACAAATTAGAGCTTCAACGTTCTAAAAGTAGTACTCTATGTCGGTAGTTTGTACGTGCTGCACTTGCACCCTTTGCTAGAGTTCTGATTTTTGCTACTAAAAGATTTTAAATGTTTATATATGATCAATGTGTAATTTTGATTGGAGTAAAATTCAAAAAATCACCTGTGGTTTATCCAAATTCTTGAGTCATCACTTATGATTCGAAAACTATCGATTCACCACCTGTGGTTTGATCTCAAGTTTCATCTTATCTCATTTCCATCCAAGTTAACAGCAAGTGAGCTTCACTCGCCAAAAAGAGAGTGAAATGTTATTCAACAACAATAATTTGTCTAAATGACAATAATAACCTCAAATCTTCCTCAAATTTAATAAAGTATACCCCTCATTGATCAATACTCTCAAAAACTAAACCCTAATCCATAATCACCAAATCTAAATCGTAACCCATAAACCAAACCCTAAGAAACTACCCATTCTTGAAAACGGTGATGGCAATTAAAGAGGTGACAGATAAATAGGGGGGAGAGAGAAAAAAATGGGGTTTACAAGAATCTGGCCACACAACACCTCAACTATGAAACATTTTGAGGGCAGCGATGTGGCGGTACAGCGGTACTTCTTTCTTCTTTTTTCCCCTTTCTTTTCGTTCCATTCTTTTCGTTTCTTTGTTGGATCTGCTTTTCTTTTCTTATTCGTTTCTTTTCATTCCCTTAATCTTCTTTGTTGGAATAGGCAGTTCATTTTAATATAAATAAATTTTAATTTAGTAATGCTATAATGTATTTAATAGTATTTATAAAATTTGAGGTGTTGAAGAAGGAAAAAAAATGAAATAGGGTTATTAGGGAAAATAAAATATGGAGGTTAAAAATGTATAAATTTGTAATAAGAAAAGAAGTCTTATTAAAGAAATAAAAATTTGTTAAATTTATGTTATGTTAACAATGTATTAGAGTGAAGAGAGAGATTAGGCTCTCCCTTTAGCTTACTGGCTCTATAGGAGCAGGGCAATGTGCTTTTTAGATTAGGTTCAATCTAGTTTATTTGATAGTAAATTTGTTAATTATTTTTTAGGATTTATTTATTATGCAAAATTAAATTTAGTTATTGTTAATAGAATTTAATTTTGATATAAGTGCTATAATGCATTTGAAAATTTTATATTATTTTGGATTTGATATGTTGAAGAAGAAAAAGATGAAGAGAAAACTATTTAGGAGAAATAAAATATGAAGATAGTCTTTAACCACAAAAACTAACAGTGTTAGTTTAAAATCGTTAATACATATCGTTGTGAAAACAAATATGAAATCACAAATGGTGAAATGATAGTTTCCGGACCATAAGTGGTGAGTCAAAAATTTGGGTAAACCATGGGTGTTTTTTTTAATTTTACTCTTTAGAGTGTGCATATAACATATTTGCACACATATTACTTGGATTTCGGTTCGCTCAGCCTTCCTGAGACCTCAACTTAAGCCTGAAAACCCCAATCGTTGAGGACCTTAATGTTCTTAAACCCAATATAATGCAAAGCTCTTGGAAGTCTTAACCCAGCTGAAGTTCAATCTAGGTTTCAGGTAGGTCCAGGTTGAACCTATGACTAGCTGGACCGATCATAGTTATTTAGAATTGTGATTTCATTAGAAATCATTTTGGTAGTAGTAGAGATTTTTTCGGTGATAGAAAAAAATTAACCCAATTTTTGTGCTTCCTAATTGGTATATTGATTGTTGACATTTATAAAGTTATACTTTTCCATAGTTTAGCATATTAAGTGACTCCCAATTTTATATGGTAGCCTGAATTTGTCTTATATGGGTCAACTCATGGTATCTTTTCACGCTATTGATGAGTTCTTTCTAGTAACTATAATTAATGTGAGGAATCCTTTTCATCCCGTCTTAGTTATGCATGAATTTTGTTCCACAAGAATTCTTCAAAATTAAATATTTTGGAGCATGGATATGTGCCCCAAGTTTTAATGTGTTTATTTGGTTCAGCTCATGGTAATCTTTTCTCACTATTAGCGAACTCTTTCTAGTAACTGTAATTCTGTGAGGAATCCTTCTCAACCCGTCTTTTTAATGTCTGAACTTCAATCTGCAAGATTTCTTCCACATATTTGTTTGGAGCATTGATATGTGCCGTTAAGTTTTAATTTTATGTTCATTCACCTGAGAGAGAAACACAAGTAGTGTACGCACATATACTGAATACATGAATGCATACAAGCATCACATGCATGCATTGACAACATAATAAATTCAGCCATTTGGAGATGCTTATTAGGAAATGGGGGTCTGGATTGGATGAAAACTGCCAGGGGAACTCTTTTAGTTTAGTAGAATACCATGAAGTGATGCATTTACAACAACATAATAAATTCAGCTTGGAGATGCTTCTTAGTAAATAGGCACCCTGGTTGGTGTGGAACTCAAATAATTTGTAGTTTGCCATGAAGTTAACCTTGTAATTTATTTTTTGATTGATAAGTATAGAATTTTTGAGACTTATTAGTCCTCAGTGTGGAGACCTTTATTCTTCTTACATGATTGTAGTTTCCCTTCCCTCTGGCTACCTGTCTGTTTACTTGCGTCTGTTTGTACTTGTTTTCTTGTGCAGTTCTGAGACTTGCATCTGAATCCTAGCAGTTTGCAAGTAGGGCAATTGTAAAGCTTTTCTCTATTATTGATACAAGTTTTATAATTGCCCAAAAAAATCATTTTTTATCTAAACTTTTTGTTCATTCTGTATGCAGAACGCTCATGTGCGAAAGATTAATGAATTCATCATCAACTAACAGCCATGTCATTCCTTGTGCTCATGAATCGACTTATATGGTCAATAGCTGAAAATTTGAATAGGATATTAAAGATGCCTGTATCAGTACGTAGAGGAATTTCCCCCCATGCACTTCTTATAGAGAAACAGTATTGGTGACATTTGCAGTCTTATTTTCTAAAGTGACCAACACCGTGATGACTAGAACTTGGTAAGGATATTAAAGATGCCTGTATTAGCATGTACAGGAATTTTTCCCCGCCCACTTCTAATAGAGAAAAATATTGGTGACACTGCAGTCTGTTATTTTCTCAAGGGATCAATGTCGTGATGACTAGAACTTGGTGACTGACCGACCGATCTGATGAAAGATTACTGGAATCATCTACCATTCTTTTTAGCTGGGATTAAATTCACCTGTTGTTTCATGTATTAGGTTTAGTCTAAGGCTATAACTAGACATAGCATTGGATCAGTGGAATTGTCTTCTCCAACTTTTTTAACTCCCTTTTTTGTAGTAGTAAGCCTTTTACCACAGAATCAGAACAGAAAAGAAAATGTTGGGCAATCATAGATTCATGTCCGAGGTTTTTGTATTACCATAATATCACGTAAGGATACTTGCATAACTTGGCATTCCGCACACTGTTCTATGGGTTTCAAATTGTCTGTAATTAAATAATCTGTTTATGTGTCGACATTTATAACGACGGTTTTTAGGGTCTATGATAATGGTATGTACTGTTGTCATAGCTTTACAAAAAAATAGAGCTATGGCGAGGAGAGATACTGTCGCCATAGACTCTAAAATCGTTGACATAGGTCTTGACACTATTTTAGTTATAGAAGATCTCATACTCTGTTCTATCATTACCAATATGCATACGTAAGCTTTCGGTAAGTTGTTATTTCGTCAAAAACTGTATTAGCAATCTATATAATCTTTCTATTAAAATGGCAAATGAGGTGGTTATGTTTCAGTGAATCACTATTGCTGGACTCTGGAATTGAGCTCTGACTTGACTTTCCCGCCTATGCCTTAATTCCACCATAGAGCTACAAGTTAAATCACAGCTTAAAAAAGAGAGAAGTATAAATTACGCTGTTGACGGGATCAAGCCCAAGTCACCTGCGTGACTGGCGGGAATACTCACCACTTTACAAAGTCTCGCATGTTAACCGAGTAACTGCGCAAGGCCAAACATGTATTATACACAAAATAGTAACAACTCTCTCCCGAACCGAGGGGAAAAAAGGGAGAATAGTAAAGTTACGAAATATAATACTCTTTCCGTTTTAAATTATATAAATATTATTAATTTTTAAAAATTAGTTTAAAATATTTTTAAATTTAAAATTGAGATTATCCATTGTAAATTATATAATAATAAAACTTACAATGAATAATATTTTTTAGATAACTTATAATATTCATCATTGTATTGATGAAAATTAAAAAAATCTATGCTAATCTTGAGTTTAAAAATTTCTAGTTAGCTGAGTTTTAAAAGTTAACAACAATCAAATAAAATAAAACGGAGAGAGTACTTTTTAAATCTTGGTTGAGCTTTTAAATTTGGAAATTCGCAATACAATGTTGAAGATCAAATTTTAAATCTAAAACTCAAAACATTATATTCTGTTCTTGAGTGATAATAAAATGAATTTCTTAATCTTTCAAAGAAGAGAATATAAATTAGTGCAACATTACTGTAAAGCTAAAACTCTCTTTACTTCAAAAAAACAGTGTCATTTTAACTTTTTGAAATTAATTATTCTCAAAATCGTGAAATTTAGATTGATGTAAATTCATTCAAATTATGTAAACAACAATTTTTATAATTATTTAAACTTTTTAAATAGTTTTTAATATTCTTAATTTTATAGATTAAAATCAAATAAAAATTCATGTTATTTTTAATTTTAAAATTGTGCGAATTAACCTTGGAAAAATTAAATGAAGCTACTTGGATAGGAGGGAGGGAAGGAGTAGTAGAGAATACAAACTAGATACTTGAGTTATTCAATATCGGCAACCAATTTAAGAGGATGAGAGCACATAATTACTTAAAACACAAAATAAAAGTAGCAGTGTAGTAAAATTAACAAAAGTTTAAACAGGATACGGACCACCCTGCTTTGCCGGGATTGTCACGTCTGGAGTATAGTAGGCCATGCAAGCAAATTGTATTTTGCTGTTTAGTCTTGGTCTTGAGCAGACAATGAAGTGTGGTGAAGCCAATGCCTTTTAAATTTCCTCGGTCTAAGTCTTGGTCTTGGTCTTGGTCGTCGCTCCTTTTCTCTATATCCTTTCACCATCTCGGTTGTACGATCCTTAGATATTTCGTGAATGGTAGTCATCATCATCAATTATAGGCCTAGCATGTAGCATCTACCTCTTCTTTTCCCTTATAGTCTTACTAATAATTACCCGTGCCTGAAGGCACGACATAATAAAAAATTAAATTAAAATTCAAGCTACTTCAACGTAATAGAGCTAATGAGTACAAACCTCCAAGTAAGATAATTGCTAGACGCCCAATGCAACTAACACGGCAAGTTGCCTGAAACTGCAAAACATAAAGTAATCCACATAAGCATAAAAATTACCTACTCCATATCAAAGTGGAAATTCCACATCCATATCACCTACTCCTTCAATTCCACCCTAGTTGCATTTCAGCTTTCTACATGCATTTCAATAGCTTTCTAGATGATTGAAGTACCAAAATTATAGCCAATTAAAAAGTACCAAAAAATTTCAGAATACTTCATTAATTAATTACAGCCAATTCAGAATATGCATTCAATCAGAAACAACAAAAAATGTATTAAGAGTATAAAACCAAGTTAACAGTCAATAAAAATCATAAAATCTATCCAAAAAGCAATCACAAAGCACGAAATTGAAAAACACCATCCCAAAAAAAAAATGAAAATAAAAATAATTTAAAAAATCCAACAAAACTACAATTGGGTTACCTATGGGGGCAACGATCTTCGTAACACTGAAGCTCACCATTCCCATCTTTATACAAACACTACCTGCTTGTCAAAAACAGTAAGTCCCAAAGGAGAATCCTCAACATTTATTGTTGTTTTTGATAAGCAATTTCTTCTCCTGTTTGTACATTTACTCCAGAAAAAAATTAAACCAGATGCAATAAATTATAATTTTAATATAAAAGGACTGTCAGTTAAAAAGAAAGACCTATAAAACAAATTAAACATACCCAAATAAAGTTCTCCAAGTGATCCACTCCCAATTTTCCTCCCAAGCTTAAACAAAATAAACCCAAATTTTCACTTTTTGTAGCTATCAAATATCGTCAACCAAATTCAGTGTCATAAAAGCTTAAATCATTAAACATGGCTCAGATCAAACAAAGCACATTATGCATATTCATCGAAGGATCTTCAAAATCCTAAATTTTTATAAAGTAAATATTGACCCCAAAACTTCTAATCCCTAAAAGAAGTATATAAACATATTATCGTATATTGTATAAGGATAATGCACAATGAAGAGCGAATGAATAAATCAAAGGATTAACATATATAATCTATCAGAAACAGTAAGTCCCAATCTGCTTATCAATGCTGCAAAAAACATCCGATCAAACCAAAGTAAATAAAAGAATGCTAATAATTAAACTCAAACTAATGAGCAGTATAAGAAAGCCTGGGAGAGTTCTATAGTGACATTTCAATTACTAAACTCCATAACTAAATGCAATACAAATTTAAATCATGATCATTGAATAGTGAATTTTTTCTAATATCAACGCTTCGATGTAAGTTTAAAGTTACCAGAGATAGAGATATGATAGAAGATACCTTAAACGTAGTATAACTTGTATCTAATATCAAGATATCTTGATCGAGGAGAAAGCAAGTGCAAGAATAGTTTTTACCTGCAAGAATGATACCACAATCAAATAATAACAAAATTTTAAACTAAATATTATTGTATTATTGCAACCAAAGTTTTAAACTTCTTCAGCCAATCACACATGTCCATATATTGCATATTACTTGAATCATCACGGATTTGAATATGAATATTGAAATACCAATGGATGTCTTCAACTACTTCTGTAAACTTAAGTAAAAACTCTACTCTTATTTTTTCAATATTTAGAGGGTAATACATATTGTGATTTCGTAATCTCTATGTGTAATTATCATAAATAACATTTTCAGGCCAAATCATACTTGAGTACTAATTTTAAGGATACATTCTTTGAGATTCAATATCTTAAGTCTCCTTTTATGTGTATGTATGCAACTTAACCAAGCTAGGAAGGTTCTTAATATGAACATGTTAACTTGGAGGCATATTCTAACTTAGAACCGACAAACAAAGAATAACTAAAAAGAAACTAAATTTCCACTTGGACAAATCAAATCCTAAAAAAATAAATCTTTCATGAAGACTTTAAGAACCTGTTAAATAAAAAGAACACATTTTGTTTGCTGCAGTTCTTAAGTAATATAGAGCAAGCTATGAACTATATATATATTGGTACTATATAGTATTTTATAAAAATATTACTCAGTCAAAAAGAATATTTTAAACCATAATTACAGGGGCCCAAAAATGCCTTGTCAACACAACTTTCTAGTTAAATCCAATTTGATCAAAATTCTCTAAAACTCATTTTGCACTTGATTTGATATATCTAAACGTTAGCCAATACTCAAGTTTTACCAAAACAGCCTCTTTGAAGCTTTTTATCAAACATGTGACATGCGCAGTGTAAAACATTTTAAACATGTAAACATGCCATCTCTTTATATAATCCTCCTTATATCTCCTGAATCCACAACCAAACATGGCAATAACAATGATTAATTAACTAATTTTCATGAATTACTTAGGAAAGTATAGTATACCTTTTGCAAGACCAACTCAAGACTTCACATACTACTTGTTCTCTACTCACTTTTGGAGAACTAGTCTAATTAGCGTGCGTGCAAGTCCACAAACTGTTTTAATATGTATTTATATATATAAAAAATAAATAATTATTAATAAATAATGATAATAACATTAATAATTATAATAAAATAAATTTGTATTAATCATTTTTATATAGCTCTTTTACTTTAAATTCATTTAAAATACATCATAATTATCTAAGAATATACATAGATTAACTTCAATATATAAATAAATTGCACTAACTATTCGTTACGACTTTTTAATCTACGTTAGATATAATATTTCATCAATATGCCAATTAATATATATTAATATTTACTTGAGATTTTGTGAAATTTACGAAAGTTTTTGAAAAATAAAAATTTTAAAGTATTTATGCACACTTCTTACTATATATATATATATATATATATATATATATATATATATATATATATATATATATATATATGTTATAATGAATAAAATATATATATTTGCAATAAATTCAAAACTAAGCAATATTGTTCCTATGAATGCATAGATTAAAAAAGTAATTACATGTCCTGGATTTTAAATAATCCAAAAAACAAAATAATAGTAATAATAATTAAGCTCTTATTTTTTGTACAATATATATACATAGATAAAGAGAAAGATCGTAAAAATAGTATAATATTGAGTAACTATATTATTTTATGGATATGATGTTATAGATATTTATGGACATTCAGTTAAATCCAACTAAATGACTATTAAAGATTGTAAAAGTAGTATAATATTGAGTAAATATATTATTTTATAGATATTTATGGACATTCAATTGAATTCAACTGAATGGCCATTGACTTTAAATTGAATTGTTGACTTTAAATTGAATTGATCTATACTCATTAATGTATTAAGTTGAATTATAAAAAATATAGAAAAATAAATAGATTTGAATTTATTTTCTATATTAGATTAAAATATTTGAAAACATATTAATATACATGTTACTCTGTATTTTAATATTATGCTCCAAACTCATAATATTAAAATAGAGATGTCAACGTTTAGATTTTTCGCTTTTAAGATTGTGAGGTATTTTTAGAAAATTATTTTTAAATTTGGATTTAAAGTTGAGTCAATTAGACAGAATCGTTAGTTAGTAAAAGTTTAAATGAATATACTAACTAATTCGAATTTTTAATTTGATAAATGAGATGACCTACATATGACTCCCTAAAATTTGTCTGCAACCAAAATTTAAAGAGTTTGGGGTTTGTTTGCAAAGGGAATGTGTTAGGCATTCCTCGATTTTCATAAAATACAGTTAATATTTTCCTAATATTTTTCCTAAAATTTAAATAAGTTGCCTTTAAAGAAGTTTAGAAGTGTGTCCATCTAGCGCCTAGGTGGGTTGTCATGTATGCCAGAAATATATCGTTTTCTAGATTATCTAAGTGTGTTATCTCTATTATTTCGGACAAAGATTTTTGATTTGAAAGTCTTTTAAAAACTTGATTTTTTTGTGAATTCCTTTTGAAAAGTTATTTTTGATTGTTTCATTAAAAAGACGACTTTTAGGATTTTGAAAATCATTCTTTAAAATTTATTTTCTTTAAATGGTTATATATCTGTAGATTTCTAAGAAATTACTATTTTTTGAAAATGAGTATTGTGAAAATATTCATTTTAGTTTGGAAAAAACATTTTATTATATAATAAGATACAGATAAAAAAATAAGATTTTAATAAGGAAAAAAAAAGTTTTTGGAATCCTTTTGTCAAATAGAAAATGAAGCTCAAATTACTTTTAATTTTAACTTTAAAATTTATTCTAATAATCTAATTTAATTCAATTTTAAAAGATCTTTTGAGTTTTTGTTTGAAAACTATTTTTATGTGACAAAATAAAACAAGCAAAAAAAGTGGGGTTGGAGTTATCCATAGACATGTAAGCCACCAAAATAACCCAAACACCTCAAAATAATAAAAATCCTATAAATGGGTCTTAAACACATTTTTTGGGTATGAAAATCATTTAAATTATTTTAAGACCTAATCACAATTACAATCATCAAATCTAAAAATTACAACCATTTTTCTAAGTCTATTATAGAAATATCCTTTAATTCCCATTAAACATAAAGTATAAGAGTTTTGAATTCATTCCTAAACCCTGAACACCATAGATCAATCCAAAATAACATTAATTAATCCATAATTACAAAAAATTAACTATAAATCAAATAATACCCAAAAAAATTTATTAGAAAATTAGGAGAAATTTCTATTTGTGAGAAATTCTCCCATACAACTCATAACTCAATTAGGATTCAAACACTACTAGTAATAAGTTAGGATGCTTAGAGAATATCAAAATGAAAAAATAATCATCAAATAATCAAACCCAAACATAAGAAAGAAAAATGTAAAGAATAAGTAGGAATTTAGACATTGAGAATGGAATATCTTCAAATTGGATGGTCTTTTCTTCCTCTTTTGTTTCCAATGTGATCATTGTAGATATATTGAAAGATTTTTATAAAAAAAATTAATAGATATAAGGTTTTAGATTTATTCTAAGAAGGTTGGCGCCCCCTTGTGTGGCTCAAGTGCTCTTTTTTTAATCTCATACACTACAATAGTCATATATTTTAAATTTGGAAGAATTACAAGGCATGTTGCCCCAATTCGAAAAGTTAATTTTGGAACTTTCGCAAACACGTGTAAAAAATATTATTCGTTTAACAATAATTTATTATAAATGTAATTTATTTAATCCACGATAAAAGTAAATAATTATTTGCAACAAGTAGAATAGGTTTTGTTAACCTCATCGTCCATCCGGGTTCATAATTTCGGAGAATACACTTGCACTTTCGGACTTGAATTCACCGTCACTCTTAGTAATAGATGTTCCGCTACTTTTAGAGAGCACGACGTCACTGTTTGTTGTCGTCATCTCTTCTTCATTCAAAAGATGAACCCCTTCATCAATCTCCTCACCCAATTTGTCAGCAGCCTCTTGAAGTTGCAATACAAACTCAAGACTCCAAACAACATCACTCATTGTTGGTCTATCAATTCCTTCATCTTTTAGGCAGCTATATCCTACTTCTCCAAACTTTTTTAAACTTTCTGGTGCAATCTCATCCTTTAAATTTTGATCAATTATCTGATCAAGTGTCCCTTTTCTATAATTCATGCGGGCCCACTCTGCTAAATTCAATTGTTGCCTTGGTAGCTCTGGAATAATTACTGGCCTAGCACACAACACTTCAAACAACACCACTCCAAATGAATATACATCCGACTTGTCCGTTAATTGTTGTCGCCGGTAATATTCCGGGTCTAAATACCCCATACTGCCTTTTACCACCGTGCTAACGTGGGAGGCTGATGTGTCACTGGGCCCCATCTTTGACAAACCAAAATCCGACACTTTGGCCACCCATTTTTCATCTAATAAAATATTGGTTGATTTCACGTCACGGTGAATGATCTGGCGCTTCGCACCTGCATGGAGATAATGCAGACCGCGGGCTGCACCAATACAAATTTCCAACCTTTGCTTCCATGATAAAGGTGGATTGTCTCCGCTGTAAAGATGACTACGAAGGGTTCCCTGCGCCATATAATCATACACCAATATCATTTCCCCATAATCATCACAGTATCCGATCAGAGACACCAGATGAAGGTGTCGCAAATTTGATAACATCCGGATCTCGGTTTGAAACTCGTTGGCCCCTTGTCTCGACGATGGATTCAGCCTCTTGATTGCCACGGTGATTGCACCGTTCTCCATATACCCCTTGTACACATTACCAAATCCTCCTTTGCCAATAACAAAATTGTCATCGAAGTTGGCCGTAGCAGATTTTATCTCCTCGATTGAAAAGTGGCGGCACCTAACGGATGGTAGTGATGAAGCGTTCGTCTTCGTGGACTTTGACGCGTATGAAATTATGTCCCACCATGACTTGGCATCGTCTTTGTCGGAGCCTTTCTCTCTCTTTATCCGTCGCCGGCAAATTAAGAAACCAGCGAGCGAGACAACAATTATTCCTCCGAAAACACCTGCGACAGCCTTGATGAGCAGGGATGACCGGTTATCGTTTGATTTTTCGCCTGGTGACGGCGGCTGAGGAACTACAATTAGGTCAGGATTGGGCGCGGAAAGGTTACCGTCCGGTTGACTCAGCTTGAATATCTCTACTCCATTCAAAAGTGTACTAGCATACCTAGGCTTAGACTTAATATCAGGATGCATCTGGAGCCACAAGTGCTCCTTGCTCATGTGACCATCTGGGCACTTGACATAAACGACGTAGTCTATATACACCGGAGTTCCTCTGTGATGAGTCAACTCGATAATATCAACAGATCTCTGGGCCAACTTTTTATTGATGAAAATATCGAACACCCGCTTATTTTCAAGGACTACCTCCTGCTGAATCTCACAGAAATAGAGCCTAACGAGATAATTAAAACCAGCATCAACTTCGAATCTCCAAGTTAAGTTTAGGCTTGGATTTGCTGCGGCTAAATTATCCATAGTCCTTGAAGTAGTGTAAACAACCTCGGGTGCACTGTAAACCGGAGTTTCTGCCGTGTAATTGATTTGAATACTCACGTGAGGCACAAACCCAAGATATCCACCAAATAAGTAATCAGTATCTTGAACCCATGAACGCAACATTCCGGAATCATCCGCCGGAGCGACGTCATTTCCGCCTACGTTTAACCGGTAAAGTGTCTCAAGAGCTTTGGAATTATCAATTGTGAAGTCATTCGTTTGACCCACGAGTGTTATGGGATGTTCGTTGCCTTTGATGTAAAAGTTTTCAGGAATGGAAGCCACTTCGATGCCGTTAATGAAGGCGTATGAATTTGGGGATGGGGAAAATGTTAGGTGTAGTATTTGGTTTTGATTTTCATTAACGTTGATGATGAATTCTTTGACGAGAGAGAAAACTTGGGGTTCAATAGCCTGGACGGTGAGAAATGCACTGAAGTTGCTTAGAAGGGTGTAGTTGGCGGCGGTGACGGAGAAAAATGAATTGGTTTTGTCGAGGCCGTAGTAAGCGGATGGGTAGAAGTAGAGGCGGAGGAATTTGGGGCCGGCGGAGACGGGGAACGTGTAGGTGAAGTTGGAGCGGAAGATGCGGGCGGTCATGTAAGGGACTTGGGGTACTCCAGGCCTTTGATCGGAAGCCGTGGCGCTATCCGAAATGTTTAAGATGTTAGGGGGTGTGAATTTTGAGAGTGAATCGGCTTCCCAAATTCGGTTTTCGTATGTTGTGTTGGATTCTGCGCCGCAGTTGAGGAGGATGATACGGGAATGGTAAGGCGGTGTGTTGGCGGCAGCCGCGGTGGTGATGGTGTTGGAGACGGAAAGGAGGAGGTGTAGAAAGGAGGAGAGATAAAGGGCGGAATTAAACATATTCGGTTATGCAAAGGAAATGAAGGTGTAGAAATATATTTAAACAAGAATGACAGATATTTTTAGTAGTATGAATTTAAAGGAGAGGTGGAAAATAATAGTAATAGTAGGAGATAAAAGAAAATTATTCTGTAGAAAAAAAGTTTAATTTCTGTGAGACGACTTCCTTAGAGTGGACTTCAAGTCTTCCTGTGGAATATTCAATGCACTATGGAACTGGATTCACTATTGCTGTATTACATTTATTTATTTATTTATTTTGTTCTTCTTTTAATTAGGGGTGAGCAAGAAATCGAATTGCCTTCGAAACCACACCAAAAACCGCACAAACCACACCAATTAAAACCGCACCAACAGTTTCGGCGTATGTGGCGGTTTTAGGTGGTTGAAAAACCGCAAATGCGGTTTGGGTTTGGTTTCTAAGCAAAACCGCATCTAAGAAACCGCACCGCACCATGCACTATTAAATGAAGTATATCAAGAATTACAAATATTTAGAATTATCTCAAATTGTAATTATCTCTATTTAGAATTTTCATATATAAGGATAAATCATTATTCATGTTTTTAGGTTATATTTTGCTTTTGTTTAGACAAAACATTATAAGTAAAATTGTGTATTATCAAAATAGTATTTAATATTGTGTGATGCTAAATTGTTAATTTAAATTGCATAAAATTTAATTATTTCAATTGGTTTTGGAACCGAAACCGCACCAAACAAAACCGCACTAAACGATTTAAAACCGCATCGCACCAATCACAAGCGGTTTCATGTGCGGTTTTGAATTTGTCAAACCGCACTTAAGCGGTTTCATATGCGGTTTGGGTTTCAAACCGCACCAAACCGCACCATGCTCACCCCTACTTTTAATTACCAATAAAAATGTAACAATGATGCTCGTTTGTTCTTTAGCATTGATATGAGATAAATTAAGGAGTGTTGAGCAATTTTAATAAATGATAATTTGTGTGCCTGGGCGGAAATTAAAGAGGCAATTGAGTGATGAAATTCGAATTGAATTCCAGGTTATTAAAATGATTTTTATTTATTGTACTAAATTACATTACATTACAAAGGCGAGAAACATAAACCATAAACTTGTCGTGAACAATCAGTCTACTCTATATAGAGATGTAGACACATACATTATATTAAATTAAAGTGATTCAATCCCAGAACAGCTGCAGTTTTCTTTTTCTTCTTTCGACCCTTCATTGTCCGTTTTTGCTGCATCTATTGCGAACAGTACAAGGACGAGTGTTGTCTGGGTTGATTGGTTTAAGGCAGTTCCCGTATAACGTTTCATCACATACGGGTCCTGTATACCCGAGAGCCCTGTAGCCGAGAACAGGTGGTTTCCCAGCAAGAAGCCTTGTGATCACTTCAGACTCCATAAGAAACTCATCTACTTGGCCGCACTCGCCCACCGTTCCATTGCAGCGCTCATAGGTGCTACTTGTCTTAACACTAATGCACTCACCTCTTTCAAATTTTGTGCTCATCACCACAATTACTAGAAGAAGAACAGCAGCAATCGAGGAGAAGCGAAGGCCGGATGTTATCATCCTCTTCAATTCACCAATTCCCATCTTCTAATTTCGATCGGATGATGTTATGCTTGGCAGGGCAATATAAGCACTATGTACGTTAGTTTAAAGCTAAAACAGTGCGAAATTTGGATGAGAAATGACTGGCTATATATCCTTCTTGGACTAAAAAGAGAGAAAATAATAAGTACCTGTTTGGCTAGTTGCCGACAGTCCAAAATATGGATGAGAAATGACGGGCAATTCATCACGGCGCATGAATTCACTTTCTAAGGAGTACTTTTTTTGTGGGGTAGGGTAAGGTAAAGCTACATGCACTATAAAACTACACCCCATTCCCACTGGATGCAAGTGACATTTTTCACTATAGCTGCCGGCCACTTAATGCAGAGTGACGAAGAAATTTGTAGTTTTCAGAAAAGTTTGTACTTTGTTTATAATTCAAAAAATTTTAAATTGTCCAATCAAGGACTTCTAATTTCTTATAATAATATCCTTTCCAGAAAAGATCCAACTCTGTACCCAAAGTCGTTTTGGAAAAAGCTTTTACTAATGATTTTATCTTGTATTATGCAAATGCAGTACCAGCCATAAATTTGTGATTGCTACACGGCCAATACAGCAATTATTTTTTATTATAAAAGGGAAAGAGAAAAGGACGAGGGTGTTTATGGATGAAATGTATGATTACAAAAATGCGATAATTACAGGCAGTAATTAATAAGATCTCAGAAACAATAGAATTTTAAATTAAATATAGTTTAGAATTCATCTTTCATTTCTAGCAGCTGGACTAAATATAGTCCAGAACTATATTTTAAACACCAAAAAAACTAAATCTATGAACTTGATAGTCCATGGACTATAATTTTAATTATATTTAAATGAAATAGTGGAATGATGATTAGTGTTTTTTTGAATTCATTGATTATTTTAATCTTTTTATATTATAGTCTACGGGATAGTCCATCTGCTGAAAAGATTGAAGAGTAAAAGACATTTACTGATGTCATATGGACTAAATATAGTCCATGAGATAATCTAAGTACCGGAGATGCTTTTATTCCAAAATGCTAGACTTGGGATACTCCATCCCTCTACCTGGAGAGCTCTCAATGCTCTTACTTGGTGTCATCTACAACTTCTTCAATTTACCTAACGTTCTCTTTTTGGCTATTGCAACTTCTTCACTTGTCGAGGATGAACAAACTGTATATACATTGAATCCAATATCCCTGTAGTTCCTCACTTGTCTGACCAAACCAGTTCAAGGATACAGTGGTTTGTCTTGTGTTTATCTGCATAACAAAGCGTCTGGAGGCAAATCGTATAATTTTGTGTAGCCATTTTCTTGAAATTTATGTTGCCAAATGACAAAAACACTGTTAATATACCAGACACCGATGGTATAGCATAAATATACGTGCAAAATTTATGACCCGGTGTCTCCCCCCTTAGTAGCGCCTCCAAAACCTTGATGCTCTCTGTTCCAATTGCCACCAGAAAATTGAAAAGATCATAACACCATTTGTATAAGATACATCATCAATGATCTGGGGCTGGTAAAGAAAAATCACGACATTTACTGCTTGTATAAATTGAAGAAGTGGCACACAATTATGTACATGTAAAATTGAAGTGCACCGCAGATAGTCATTCTACATACTTGTTAGTATTTTTATTGCTATTGGAACAACGAGGCTAATTCAACAACAATTGCTTGTGATTCCCTACCACCATACTGATCATATTATCTCTTCTAGAATGTCAAGAGGCTTCACAACCAATGCAGTTATCATGAAATTGAGATGAGTATAGATCCATATGTCAAGCATACTACTCCTACCATTATCTCTAAAGGCTTCCAAGATATTTTGATGTAGAAAGATGCATACATCAATGAGCTTCTCCAAGACCTATAAAGGTAAAGCATGAGAAGAAAAGATGATGTTAACATGACAACTAGTAAAAGAAGGATCAAGTTTCTTCATGGCTGGGAGCCTGGCCTATATTAATTTAACGTTCAGATAAAAAAAAAATATTGCTTACTACCATCCACATCAGGAAAGGGTCAAAGATGGTCAAATTTTTCAGTAAAAACAGAACGAACTAAGAAGACTGTACTCTTAATACAAATCTTGCATAATGTATATTATGAAAGAATCAATTAAGCATTATACATTCAATTCGAAATTTACAACAATTGATAATATATAATTTTTTCACCCTATACCTGCTCAAAACTTTTTGACCAAAGAGATTTCTTTTTCAAGCTCCTCACAACTTTAACTTGATGTTTTACCTCAGTGATATATAAATTGAGATGCTCTTCCACAACTGCAAGACGGTAACTGGTTAATCAAGATTATCTAACTTTTGGCAGCAGATACAAGTGCTAACAAACAGGAACAATTTGTATAAAGGGTTCTATTTAGTTGGTACAAAAAGCAACACACACCATGAAAAAGAAAATACAAGAAATCCTCCAAGGAAAGCCCAAATGAACTAAGATAATCAACATTCTCACTCACTAAGAGACATTCTTCATTTATAACTAGCACAAAAAAAATTCACAGACCAGAAATTGCAGGTAAAGAATAGATGTAAGCTTTAGAAGGTAAAAAATGGCATCTCTAGCATAATACTTAATTTCTCACATTAAATTTGCAGAAGAAGGTTTCCTAAAGGCTAACTACTACAAAATATCTGGTGATTGAATGCAACTCTAGTGTGGTTCTTCAAGGAAGAGGTTAGATGTAAGACCCTGAATTTTATGAAATATAAAATTTAATTTTTCTTCATATATATTTTTCTGAAACAGTAAGTGTCGACGCCGGGATTTTCGTCGTTTCGTTTTTTAATATTAAAAGCCCTTTCCAGTTTTAGCCTTTAGATTAAGATGTGATTTGTGAAAAGGGTCGGCTTAGTGTCGACGGGGTTTCGAAATGTCGATTTTCTTATGAGCCAATTGACCAGAGTCGCCAGTTGGTATATTTAAAATGGATGTACCAACTCATCCGAATTTTGTTTTCGTAATCGCTGGCTCATATGTGACTCCGATTTAATTGGTCCGCAAACCGAGATTCATAGAGTTCGGGGGCTTGCTTAAGCGAGGGGAAGGTGTTAGGCACCCCCCGACTTCCGTGAAACACGGTTACCGCAATCTCGATGTTTTCCTATCTTTTTAAATATTAAAATGTGTGTGTTGCTTGTGTGTGCGTGCGTGCCTAGGTAATGTTTGTGATGAATTTTTGCATAAAGGTTGCTTTGATTTTATATGGCAAAATGTGCTTTGTCGGGAAAGCGTTTAGACGTCTTTTGACCCAAATGACGAGGCTTCGCTTTTTATAAGAAATATTGATTTTAATTTCGAAAACGATGAGGGTTTTTTATTAGATGTCATTTTAGAAAACAATAGTTTTTTAAACTTTTGTCAAATAGGAATCGAAACTATACATTGTCTTCTAACAGTAAATATAAATAAAATGAAGGCAACTTCTAGAACTCTTTAACCCTATGCACAAAGTCTAATGAAAACGTTTATTTATTTTTTCGAAAACATCTTTTATGACATTTCAAAACCAAATATAGCCTTTTTGTCAAACAAGGATCAAAGTTTCGCCAAAACTCTTTACTTTTTAAACCTCGTGTATCTAATATCCTAATTTGCTTGATTTTATGAAAAGCTTTATCATTTATTCCAAAATTATTTTCTCGCGTTAAAAGGAAAATCAAACATTTAAAATAGCGTTGAGGCTATTCACGGGCATGTGAGCCATCCAAATAACCCCAAACGCCCACAATCGCACATTTCACTATCACGGGGCCTTAAACCCGATTTTCGATCCGACATCGCTTTAAGGCCCAAAAATTTACATATTTACAATAAAAGCGCATCGCAATCGCTACATACGTAAAAGCTATGAAACAAACTAAAAGGATATCATCGGGAGATTAGGAGGAGATTTCATCCGCAATAAATCCTCTCTAACCGTCCCTAATCCATAGATCTACAATATATTGACTACATTGGATCTAACTTCAAAATACACCGAATCAAACTACTTAAATAGCAATGTACCAAATATTTTCGGATCTAACAGTAGATCCACCCAACAAATGTACAAATATTAGATCTATAACAACTTAAACAATAAGATGAAATGAGAACTAGATCTAACAAAATCAAACGCTATAAACTTGGATTTCTTCACATTTCAAATGATGAAAGACCCACTTTGACACTTGAAAATCGAAATAGGATACAATATAATGTAAAGATTGAACAAACAATAAAGATTCCTCACATTTCTCTCTCTTTTTCTCTCTTCTCTCTCGCTCCCGCGCGCTCTCTCTCTCTCTATTTCCTTTCTTTTTTTCTTCTTTTTCTTCTTCTCAGGTGGAAAATGGCGATCTATAGTGGTTCAGCAGGCAGCCGCAGATGCATTTGCGGCTGCCTGCTGTGGCCGTCTGCGTCGAATTCTCGGCTGCCGTGTGCCGCCCTCGAGCCGCGAACCTGCCCCCTTTGTCGGTGGCCGCGGTTGCATCCGCGGCTGTCCGGCTTACTTTTCTCGATTTCCGTGCCACGCGGTCTTAATTCGCCAATTTCTGCGGTATTATTTTGGAAGGCTGTATTTTTGCAATCCGGAAATCCCTGGGAAACGTGCCATATTGTTCTGGGAGGCTAGTTCGGAGGGCTGCGACTTGACATAGAATTTGATAATTGTGCTTGGCTTCTAGGGAGCGAGACCCCCGAACATCGTAAGCATAGCGGCCATTAGTCGCCTTTTGTGATCAACTCAGGTTTTCTGGATCAACTGTTTGCCTTGCCTCAAATGACCGAATGCTCATTGTCTGTTGTGGCGGCTCTGACCGTAAATCGTTGGGGTGACTTCGTGTTGGGGTCCACCTTCCTTTTCGCATGTCGGGTCAAATGACGATTTTGCCCTCCTGTCAGGGTTAGTACAAAAGTGCAAAATTTGAGTGTCTACAGTAAGTGGTTAAATCGATAAAGTTAAAAGTTCAGGATATTATGTGCAAATTTTATTTTGTCGGATAATATTCGCTTTGTCGGGGAATATTCGTTTGGTCGGGGAATATTCGTGCTGTATGACGGCGCCGAAATAACAAATTATTGGTGGACACTACAACGGAATATTTGTCGGATATAGAAAACGACAGAAATAACCTTTTTAAATAAAAATAGTCAACGAAACTGTTAAAATACCGGTGATAAAAGAATAGTAGCATACGGTAGTTATGGTATTTTCTGTAGCACACGGTATTGCACAGTGTCTTATATTATTGGTCTGATAATTGACACCGTAACTGTTACGTATCATTTCATCAATAATTGTCACTGCATAATATTTTATGTTATCAATTCAATAATTGTTGTTACACAGTATTTTGCATTATTGACTCAATAATTGCTGGTGCACTGTAGTTTAAAATTATTGAACCTAATAATTATCACAGTAGCAAATACCCTGTAATTTATATTATTAAATTAATATTGATTTGTAACGTGTTTCTTACATTATTGTTGTAGCATTATTTTATTTTATATGTTAGACCCACAGGAAGAATAAATAAATAAATAAATTTTAAAAAATAAAAAATAAAATATTTTTTACTATTTGTAATAGTAACCATGTGGACCCTTTGTGGGGGCCACATGAATTATAAACATGCAAATGCTGGAGATGGTTGGGAAAGCAGCATGGGCGGCTGCTGCTTTGAATTTTCAGGCTGGCGTGCAGCACGCTAGCCACCTACCACTACACAGTGACTTCTTTTCTCCTATAAATAGCTTGCTCAACTGAATAGAAAAATCACACCTAAAACATAAAATTTTTCTATAAGAATTTTATGAGTTTTCTCTGAGAATAGTAAGGCTCTTTTGAGTGTTTGAAAGCCAAAAGGAGTGCAGGAATTTTTCAAGTAAGTCTTTTATTAAAGAGTAATAATTTCATAAATTCCTATTTTTCACGGTATTCACAAATCTTCCTTTAGAAGACTCTTCTTTGAGAAGATTCATTTTTAAAAGATTTCTTTGGAAGATTTATTTTGGAATATTATTTTAAAAAAGCTATTTTAAAGTAATTATATTATACTACAAAAATTATGTTAAATATATATAATTTTGATAGTTCATATTATACGAGTTATCATACAATTTGAAATTTATATGTGGTAATTACTAATTTTATTATAAATATATAGGTTGATCAACCTCATTTAAATCAATATCCAGTCACGTGTTAAGGTAAGGAGTGTCATTTTTTTTTACTTGTAAGAAATATCATCTTCTTTCATATTCTAACTTACTACGGTAAGGGGTATCATTCTTTTTATCATCATAAATAGATATTATGTTCTTTTTTACTAGAAGGGATTATCATTCTTTGATTCTCGAAAATAATATCGTTTCTTTCTTGTGCCATTTATTTACATGTATTAAATTGTGGGAATAACCTTACGACGCGGATTACGCCTGTTGGTGAATAACCTATCGTACTCATTCCTTCTTAATATCTGAGAATAACCTTACGGCGCGGATTACCGCCTGTTTGGTGAATAACTCTTCGTATTCAAATTTTATTAAATTGTGGAAATAACCTTACTGAGCGGACTACCACCTGTTGGTGAATAACCCTTTTTATCTGTCTCGTGTGAAAATAATTTGTCTACACGAATTATCACATGACACTTTTATTCCATATTCGTTTGTAATATCATTTTCTTTCATATTCGTAAATGTTATTATTTTCCTTTATACTCATAAGGGATATCATCTTTTTCATCTTCCATTATTCAAATTTACTATGGTAAGGGATATTAATATCCTTCACCTTTTGTTAATCAAACCTGCTACGGTAAGGGATATTATTTTCTTTCAAACTCCTAAATCGAAACTTATTATGGAACTATTGTTTCTATAATTCCTGAAAATATTATATGTTCCATAATAGTTGAACTTCATTATTTCAACTGAACCTTCCTATTTTCTGAACCTTTATATTGAACTGTAACCGTTATTCTGAACTGTGGATCTTGAATATCATTTTTAAATTTCATTCCACATCATGTTCACAATTTGGACATTATTTGAATCTGCACAAAGTAAACTTCCGATACTTATTGTTTATCCTGTTTCTTCTATTCCTCATTCGTATCACTGTTATTTGTATTAATCTTCAAGAATCAAGTTGTTGTGAATATCTGTGGTCGGGGGCACAAATACGATATAATTGTTGAACAGATATTAGGTTAAAGACGATATAATAGGTTAAAGGCGATACATCTGTTCGGTGTCTTATATGGCACGTGGTGAAAGTTATCTTTGGCCCGTAGTGCATAGATGAACTGTTGTTTGGTATGATTATGACCAAATGCTGAATCTGGTATAAATCATGACCGTTGATATTATATTGAAAGTTCTCTTTGGTCCGTAGTGCATAGATGAACTGTTGTTTGGTATGATTATGACCAAAGGCTGAATCTGGTATAACCATGACCGTTGGTATTATATTGAATGTCTTTGGCCCGTAGTGCAAAGATGAACTGTTGATCTGCATGATTATGATCAGGAACTGTGAAATTGTATTATCTTGACTAATAGTATTTCAGATGATAAAAGTTGATGATATTTTTCTTAAAAAGAGAACCGAGTGGACATTATAGTATGCATTATTATTTTAATAGATTGCTCATTCCGCTGCTATTATTGATCTGAACATTGTTCAAGAATTTAACTGCAGTTTTTGATATAAACTTTGTAGTCTATTGTATTCTATCAAGAACTCAACTGTTGAAGACTAATGATAATTTATTCGTCATTATCTTAGTCATGATATTTCTTACTGGGCTATTTGAGCTCACCCTTTCTTTTGTTCCATTGTTTTTCAACAGGAGATGAGAACGTAGCTGGGTCTAGCCGGGGAATGGAGTGAGAGTCCGAGTGATAGCTATCCTAGTCTTCACGTGTTGTAAAATAGTGTGGCAATAATAGTGAAGACTTAGTTGTGTATTATTGAGTTTGTATTTCTGTTCTATGTACTATTTGTATTAGAAATTATGTATTTTATGGCGTCTCAAATTGGGCTATGTAGGCCTAGATTTGGGGGCGTCACATTAGACCTTGATTTATGTGAAATATTTTGAATTTTTATAATTTTGATTAGCATAAAATATTTGCAGAAAAGAAACTTGTGAGACTAATAAATTGGTTAAAAAAGGATGTGATAAATTGAATTATGTTTCGGGCCTGGTGATGAAGTAAATGTTTGGGACTTTTTATGTGGTACAAAAGCTACAATTGTTGAGTTTCCCTGCAGTTAGTTGGGGTGGTTTTCTTTGCGTTAGATAGTGTTTTGTGTGATTTTGGTGTTGTATCTAGTGTATATTCATGGTTATAGCTTGTTAAATCCAATTTGAAGTATATGGTATGCTTTTGGTGTTGAATATGGTGTATGTCCATGATTATATTTTTGTTAAATTCAATTCTCTTTTCATAGATAAAAGGAAAAACTCAAAATATCTTTAACAACATGAAGATTTAAGCCAATTTTGTCAAATGACCAAAGTGGCCGACAAAAACCCTGCTTGCTCAAAAAAGGTTGCAGTAGGAAGTTCCCATCTTCCTACAATCAACTCTGCTTAAAGAAGAGCAACACCCCAACATGCACAAGTTCACGAATATTGCTGAAAGCATTTTTCTACATTTTTTGTTGGTGAGATATTTCATTATAAATGTTATTCCAGCACATATGGAAAACACCACCATGGATTCTGCAGTTTTTTTTGTCTACAAACTTAGGTGTCATGTATAAGTATAACCTCACTAAATCTGAAGAAAAAGATTGCCAAGTTATGTAGGCAAAAAATGTTTAGCCTTACATGACATACGTAGGACCAGTGCAGCTGTTTTAAGAAAATCAAAACCTATGATAACATGCGTGTTTATTACTAGTCCCAAGCAAAAGATAATGAAAAACAAACAGTAATAAAGGATAAGGAGTGTGATTTACTTTCGTAGTTGTCTTTTCTTGGCAAGACTACTGTTTGGGAAAATACAGTTTAAACCCCCCACAGAGGCAGGTGCGCACACGTGACCAAGAAGAACCACGGTGCATTATGAGCACAAACCAAACAGACTCCAAGAACAAACAGTATAAAGGGGGATCAAATGGACAGATTATTCCATACTCCTGTAACAAGTGAACAGTATATTCCCCTCTCACATATCTGTAGGACTCGCCTGTGGTAGGGCCTACAAGTATGTGAGAGGGGGAGCATGTTGATCACTTACTCCAGAATAATTCTTCGATCAAATGCAGGAGAGAAGACTTTTCTTACAGAAATCTAGTACGACTTTATGTTGCTTTAAAACAAGCTTAAATGGTAAGAAAATGAAATTAAGAAACAGTAAATAGTGGAACAGAAAAGTAAACAATGGACTTCCCTGATGAGTAATATCCACAACTTGAGAGGCAACCACATTTGAATATATATGATAAACAAAATCATAGGATCGAATTCCACCTCCATATATACTTTCTACTCTAATCTATCTGAAAACACTACAAGAGATAACCAAAGTTATCTACGTTTCTACTCTAATCTATCTGTAACACTACAAGAGAAAATCAAAGTTATCTATGTCTAACCTCTTTGAGGAAGATGTAAAGACTCCACTTCCTCAAGCGTCCTTCGTAGTTTTTGTCAAATATGTCCAAAGCAAAAGGTTCATGATACAATTCCTAAACAATAAACCCGTAGGAATTATCATCTTGTGGTCAACTGAACTAATGACAATATTATGGTTAGATAGAAGTAACCCAAAACCTTATTTTGGCCTCAAACATGTTGATGGCTTTAAGGAGATAACATATTTAAAGTTCTTATAGTTGTGTGGTAACAATTGTGGTGCGTTCCACCATATTTGACTTGGTTATAAAACATAACTATACACGAGTGCAGACGCCATTTGGTGGCTTGTAATATTTTACTTGTAGACAACCAAATTTTGCACTTCTCTACTAACCTTGGCAGGAGGGCAAAGTCGTAATTTGATTCGACATGCGAAAAGGAGGGTGGACCCCAACACGAAGCCACCCCAACGATTTACGGTCAAAACCGCCACAAACGGACAACGAGCATCCAGTCACTTGAGGCAAGGCAACAGTTGATCCAGAAAAGCCGAGTTGATCACAACAGGCGACTAATGGCCACTACGCTTACGATGTTCGGGGGTCTCGCCCAGCTCGCCGGTGAGCTGGCGGGGGTGGTAGGGGGCAGCGCCCCTTGGAAGCCAAGCACAACGAGCGATTTATACACCAAGGAACAGCCTTTCGAAATAATGCAGCAGAAAATGAGGAGTTAAGACTGCGTGACACGGAAATCGAGAAATGGAAGCCAGACAGCCGCGGATGCATCTGCGGCCGACGACACGTGGCACCTTTTTGTGGCTCGAGAAAACAACACGGCAGCCGAGGTTCGGCGACTCAGACGGCCACAACAGGCAGCCGCAGATGCATCTGCGGCTAGCCGCAGATGCACCTGCGGCTGCCTGGAGATCAGTTATACCTCGCCATTTTCGCGTCCGAGAGAAAGAGAGAAGAAGTTTTGAAGGTTTTTAGAGAGAGAAAAATGGCGGAATAGAGAGAGAAACCTTCGGGTTTGGTAAAAAGTGTGAGATTTCTTCTCATTTTGTTCAATCTTCATGCTATACATTGTATCCTACATTGGATTTGAGTGCTAGTGCGTGATTTCTATCAATATCAAGGCAAAAAAATTCAATCTCTCTTTGTATTGGTGCTTGTTTTATAGATCTATTAGATTTAATATTTTATCTTGTTTTGGTAGTTTAATCGGTAAATATTTGTTTATTTGTGCTTTTGTTGGGTGGATCTTCTGTGGATCCGAAAATATTTGGTGCATTGCTATGTAAATAGTTTGATTTAGTTTATGTGGAAGTTAGATCCAATGTAGTCGATATTTGTTTTGGGATCTATGGATTAGGGACGGTTAGAAAGGATTTATTGTGGATGGAATCTCCTCCTAACCTCCCGATGACATCCCTTTAGTTTATTTTATAGTTTTTACATATGTAACGATGGCGATGCACTTGTATTGTAAATATGTAATTTATGGGCCTTAAAACGATATCGATACTGAAAATTGGGTTTAAGGCCCCGTAATAGTGAAACATGTGATTGTGGGCGTTTGGGGTTATTTGGATGGCTTACATGCCCGTGAATAGCCGCAACGCCATTTTAATGCTTGGTTTTCCCTTTTGACGCAAGGAAATGATTTTGGAATGAAATTATAAAGATTTTCATAAAAGTAATCAAATTAGGATATTAGATGCACGAGGTTAAAAAATTAAGAGTTTTGACGAACTTTGATTCCGGTTTGATGAAAAGGCTCCAATGGATTTTGAAATATCATACAAAAAATAATTTCGTAAATATGAATAAACGTTTTCATTAGACTTTGTGCATAGGGTTAAAGAGTTCTAGAAGTTGCCCTCGTTTTATTTATATTAACTGTTAGAGGGCAATGTATAGTCTCGATTCCTATTTGGCAAACGTTAAAAAAAATATTATTTTCTAAAATGACATCTAATAAAAAACCCTTATCGTTTTTGGAATTAAAATCAATCTTTATTATAAAAGCGGAGCCTTGTCATTTGGGTCAAAAGACGTCTAAACGTTTTTCCGACAAAACACATTTGCCATATAAAATCAAAGCAACTTTATACAAAAGGACACCACAAACCTCCATTTAGGCACACATACACACGCGCGCGCACACACAGATTTTAAGATTTAAAAGGATAGGAAAACATCGAGATTGCGGTAACCGTGTTTCATGGAAGTCGGGGGGGTGCCTAACACCTTCCCCTCACTTAAGCAAGCCCCCGAACTTTATGAATCTCGGTTTGCGGACCAATTGACTCGGAGTCACATATGAGCCAGCGATTACGAAAACAAAATTCGGATGAGTTGGTACATCCATTTCAACAATACCAACTGGCGACTCTGGTCAATTGGCTCATAAAAATTCAACATTTCAAAACCCCGTCGACACTAAGCCGACCCTTTTCAAAAGTCACATCTTAATCTAAAGGCTAAAATTGGAAAGGGCATTTTTATTATTAAAAAACGAAACGACGAAAATCCCGGCGTCGACATTACTAAAAAAAATATGAAACATAAACAGATCCTAACATTGTGCAATAATCATTGTTACCAAATTATGAGAAAGCATATCTCAACAGCAGCTGCTCAAAAATACACCACCCAAGCATATACAGAAGTAACCAAACAGGTAAACAGGAGCCGAGCTTACAGGGGGGAAATAATATACCGTAATAAATAATAATACAAGATTATTCTTCCTAACAAGCTTAAAAAAAAATTTAAATATTCTGAGCTTCTGTAATAAAATAGAGCATACTCGCAGCGGAAATGAACCGAAAAATCAAAATTTTCGATTACCTTTGTAGTGTATGCCCACGATCACGAATGACTAGAATCACGTGCTCAACGAACAATAATCTCAACAATAATTTAGACTATAAACGAGTACTAAGTATATCTTCTACAATTCGAGAAGCTACAATCTTTTCAAGCTTCACAAATGACTATTCTAATGACTTATATGAAACTCTCTATTTTGCTCTCAAATTATTTTGTTGCTTAATATCCAAAATGATCAGTCATGCTCTCCTTTTATACTCAACTACAAGGAGTGTAAATCATGTAACACCCAAGAGTATTATGAGCATGTAACCCCCAAATGAATTAAGAGCATGTATGTAACTTATGTAACTCCTAATCAATTAGAGTGTAGCTCTCACAAGAGATTAAATAAAGTGCAACTCAAATGTTCATTGTATCTAGACAATGAACCATGTGATTATACCCACTGGGTCATCCGCTCCATGGGCGCTCTGATTTGGGTCCATAAACCAACATCTCCCACTCGCCCATGGCGAATACGACGTTGTTATCATATAAGCTAATAAAGTCCAAATGTGTAAGTCGAAAATTTGTTTAGCCACCGAACCATTCGACCGCTGAGTTTATCTACAATGCGGGAGCTCTAAATCAAACCCGTTAGGGAAAAAATAGAGATATCAACCCTTTTAACAAAATATACAATGTGAGAGCCATTAAACTAAATTAGTTAAGGTTTGCATTAAGGTTACAACCTCTCAAACTTATAGTATCCCAGATTAACTTCAATTTTCACCTTGTTAAGTATTTATGATCCCACAGAAAATCGTATTTAACCCTTTTAGGCCTATTTATATTTTGTATTTCACTTATTACTATATCGTTTTCAAAATGTTATAATTGTCGACAATAAGTGCAGAGCATGGTGAAATTAAGTTATCTTCCCTTTGCCCTAATGTTACTCAAATCTGAATTAACTGATTTCCCAGAATCACCCCATATAGTCTCATAGTCCAGACTTTAGGAAATGAATTCATCTCTTTGTAACATAGTCAAAGATCACAAATAGTACTTAATAAAATGATCGATGAATACCTTATCCTTTATAAGAAAAAGAACAATACACAGTGAGAAAATATGGATCAATTTTCTCACATCCTTTATTTTGTCGATAAACACATGTTATATTCTCACAACGTACTAATTAAATAGTCTTATTGTGTGGACTCAACCCTAGTCACTCCCTGAGTGTTTAACTTAAAACTTTCAAATTGCTCGCTTTTCAAAGCGCCAATTTTGAAATTTTGCGTTCGTTTAACATGTCACATGAGACAATCTCACAATTGTAAGTATATGTCTTACAGTCATACCGTACGGATCTTAGTTCAGTCACTCCTCAAGTGCCTAACTCGAATTATTGAATGGCTCGCTTCTTTAAGCGTCAACTCTGAGATTTCGCATCCGGTTAATTACCAGGTTAATATGGATAGTGGGACTTACCATATTCAGTCAAACATACTTGACCTCATCTTGGTTCTAACCAAGACGATATATTAACATATCATTTTTCTCACTACTAAGCGTCAATTGACCATTATCTATAGCGTCAATAGCTCGCTATCCAAAGTGAAAAAAAATAAAATATCTCATATTTGCTCGCTTTTCAGCTCCAATCGATTGTTTATTTTAAACATCAATTGTTCGCCATCTAAAGCGCCAAAGGCGATTGCTCGTGTGAGAAAGTCAATCAACCTGTTAGATATATAATTTTAAAATACATATATAATATGTAATTATAGTTAATAACTGTGTGAACTCAATTTATCATATGCCAATAAAGACAATGTGGGAAATAAAAAGCCTTTTGCATTAAATGATAAATAATTCTAATGATATATCCAATGATATTAATTTCTAATATAAGTCAAATAATAAATGATACACTAAAACATCATAAGTACATCAAACCCTACGAAGTCCTAAAGAGCGAACATGTCTCTGAAATGCATCTCTAGGAATCGGCTTCGTTAGGGGATCAACAATCATCTGATCAGTGGGTAGGTATTTTAATACCACTTCATTATTTACTACGTTCTCTCAAATAAAACACGTCCTCAAATCAATATGCATTGTCCTGCCGTGATACTTGGGATCCTTGATAAAACCAAGTGCCGCTATGCTATCACATAAAACTGTCACAGGATCCAAAGAACGAGGTACAAGATTAAGATCCTCAAAAAACCTCTTTAGCCATAAGGATTCTTGGACGGCAGATGTACATGCTATAAACACTGACTCTATCGTGGATAAAGTCACACAAGTTTGTTCCTTGCTTAGTCAGGTGATGGTACCTCCATTTAGCAAGAATGCATATCCTGAGGTAGATCTTTGGTTCCCACGATCACCTCCATAACTAGCATTGAAGTATCCAACTAAGTGAAGATCAAGTCCTCCATAGCATAACATGTAATCTAATGTGCCTCTCAAGTATCACAAGATCCTCTTAATTACTCTCCAATGTGCATATTCAGGGTTTAACTGGTATCAACCAAGAACATGAACTGCAAATGCAATGTCTGGTCGTGTGCACTGAACTGCATACATTAATTTTCCAATAACTGTAGCATATAAAACACGGGACATCTTCTCAATTTTCTCGGGAGAGGTAGAACAATGCTCAGGGCCAATAGAATCACATTTTGCAATAGGAGTGTCTATAGGTTTGCAGTTGTTCATTTGAAATAATTTAAGAACCTTTTTAAGGTAAATCTCTTGGGACAAACTAAGAAGCTTTCTTGATCGATCTCTAAAGATCTTTACTCCAAAAACATATGCTGCTTCTCCCATGTCATTCATTTCAAAATTAGCGGACAACCACCTTTTAGTGGCGACAATCATATCCTTATTATTCTCAGCAAGTAAAATGTTATCAAATACATTGAAAGAATAAGAAACTTTTCATTGGACATTTTGAGATACACGCAATGGTCCTCTTCGATTATCATAAACCCATCATCAATGACTGCTCGATGAAACTGAAGATACCATTGTCTACATGCTTGTTTCAAGCCATAAATGGAACGTTTGAGTTTGCAAACTTTGCGCTCAATTTTTTTTTCAATATAACCTTCTGGTTGTTCTATATATATCTCTTCGACAAGTTCTCCATTGAGAAACGTCGTCTTTACGTTCATTTAGTATAGTTCTAAATCCAAATGTGCGACAATAGCTAATAAGAGACGGATCAAGCCAAATCTCATAACAAGTGAGAAAGTTTCCTCATAATCAATCCCTTCTTGCTGAGTGTAACCCTTGGCTACTAAGCGAGTTTTATGTCTTTCAATGGAACCATCAGTCTTGCGTTTAACTTTGAGAACCCATTTATTCCTAATAGCTTTTCGCCCAGTCAGAAGATCAACCAAGTCCTAAACTTGATTTAGTCCTCATAGATTCCATTTCTTCATCCATTGTAACTTTTCACTTTTCACTTAATGCAGATGATATAGCTTCTCGATAAGATTGAGGTTCATCGTGATCTTGCGTATCAGCCATAAAAGCATTCCCCTCAATCTCAAAATGACGACGTGGAATATTACCTCTTTGACTTCTTCGCAATTGAAGAACATGTGACTCTTCATTTGACAGAAGAGTACTTAAAAGTATGTCACTCCCACTATATATAGGAGTCAAAGGAATAGGTTCCTTAGTCTCAATCATCTGATTAGGTGCGCCATTTTCTTCTTCCATCTCATAAAAGTCTTTATCCTCGCTAACATCACATCTGCTCGGAAAATTCATTTATAGAAATTCAGCATTTCGTGACTCAATTTCAGATATAGTCTCATTAGGCTGCTCACCAATGAACACATAGCCTTTAGAGTGTTCAGAGTACTTTATAAAAATACACTTCTTACTCCTTGGGGCCAACTTTTCATATTTATGAGAAGTGTTGTGAACATAAGCTGCCAAATCCCATGGCTGTAAATTGCCTAAATTAGGCTTTTTGCCAGTCCACAATTCATATGGGGTGGACTGTATTGATTTTGAAGGAACTTGGTTAAGTATATGTGTCGCAGTTAACAACGTGTCTCCCCAAAAAAGAATAGGTAAATTAGCTTGCGCTATCAAAGACCTTACCATATCACGTAGTGTTTTATTTCTTATTTCTGCCATACCATTTTGTTGCGGAGTACCAGGAATTGTCAGTTGCCTGATAATTCATTTTTCCTCACAAAATTCTTTAAACTTATCAGATAGATACTCGCGGCCTTGGTCAGTTCGGAGTGCTTTAATATTTTTCTCCAACTGATTCTCAACCTCAATCAAATAACATCTAAAACAATCCAGTACTTCTGACTTATGAAAGATTAAGAACTTGTGTTCGAAGCGCGTGAAGTCATCGATCATAGTAAGAAAATAAGAATGACCACGTTTATCCTTCACATTCATCGGACCATATATATCCAAATGAATAAGCTGTAATGGTGTCGTACTGCCTTTGTGGCTTTACCAAATAGTTTTCTTGTAGACTTACCGGCTAAGCAGTGTTCACAAGTAAGCAAGTTGACCTTAGCGAGTGAGCCTAGAATACCTTCTCGAGCTAACCTGGTCATCCTATCTTGTCTAATATGGCCCAATCTAGATGCCATTTAATTGAACTATTATGTTCACTCTCAACAAAAGTAAGATAAGTATATGAATCATCAATATTATAACTAGAATTAATGATTCCAAAACCATTAAACCATTATTAATAAAATCAAAACCACAAGCATTTATCCCATGAGAATTCACAGAAAAACCTTGTCTTAGACTAGCAAGAATAAAAAATAAATTCTTTCGAACATTCAGCGCATAAAGTACATTATGCAGAATTAAAGCTGAGCATCCTCACATCTCTAGTTTGTAAGTGTTAATTCCTAGCACGTCCACACTAGAGTTGTGACGCCCCCAAATCTAGGTTCATACAACCCAAACTTGAGTCGTCAAAAGACTACAAAAAAATTATTACAAGATAGAATAACGTTCAACAATACAGTGTATAATAATACATAACTAAGTCTTCATAATTATTGTCACACTATATACAACATGTGAAGACTACAATAGCTATCACTCGGACCGTCACTCCATTCCCCTGCTAGACCCGGCTACTCTCTCTTTTTCTGAAAAACAATGGAACAAAAGAAAGGGTGAGCTCAAATAGCCCAGTAAAGAATATCACGACTAAGATAATGACAAGTAAATTATCGTTAGCCTTCAACAGTTGAGTTCTTGATAGAATACAATAGACTACAAGGTTTGTATCAAAAACTGCAGTTAAATTCTTAAACAATGTTCAGATCAATAATAGCAGCGGAATGAGCAATCTATTAGAAGAATAATGCAGACTATGGTGTCCACTCGCTTCTCTTTTTAGTAAAAATATCATCAACTTTTATCATCTGAAATACCATTAGTCAAGATAATACAAATTCACAGTTCTTGGTCATAATCATGCAGATCAACAGTTCATCTTTGCACTACGGGCCAAATACATTCAATATAACACCAACGGTCATGATTATACCAGATTCAGCCTTTGGTCATAATCATACCAAACAACAGTTCATCTTTGCATTACGGGCCAAAGAGAACATTCACCACGTGCCATAAAAGACACCGAACAGATGTATCGCCTTTAACCTATTATATCGCCTTTAACCTATCATCTGTTCAACAATTATATCGCATCTGTGCTCCCGGCCACAGATATTCACAACAACTTGAATTTGGATGATTAGAATGATATAAATGATGAACAGAAGAAACAGGATAAACAATAAGTATCAGAAGTTTACTTTGTACATATTCAAATAATGTCCAAATTGTCAACATGATGTGGAGTGAAATTTAAAAATGATATTCAAGATCCACAGTTCAGAATAACGGTTACAGTTCAATAGAAAGGTTCACGTAAATAGGATGGTTCAATTGAAATGATGAAGTGCAACTATTATGGAACATATAATATTTTCAGGAATTATAGAAGCAATAGTTCCATAATAAGTTTCGATTTAGGTGTATGAAAGAAAATAATATCCCTTACCGTAGCAGGTTTGATTAACAAAAGGTGAAGGAAATTAATATCCCTTACCGTAGTAAGTTAGAATAATGGAAGATGAAAAAGATGGTATCCCTTATGAGTATAAAGGAAAATAATATCACTTACGAATATGAAAGAAAATGATATTATAAACGAATATGCAATAAAAGTGTCACGTGATAATTCGTGTAGACGAATTATTTCCACAAGAGACAAATAAGAAATGAATACAAAGAGTAATTCACCAAACATGCGGTAATCCGCGTAGTCAGGTTATTCTCAGAGATTAATAAGGAATGAATACGAAAGGTTATTCACCAACAGGCGATAATCCGCACCGTAAGGTTATTCCCACAATTTAATAAAAATTGAATACGAAGAGTCATTCACCAAATAGGCGATAATCCGCACCGTAAGGTTATTCTCAGAGATTAATAAGGAATGAATACGAAAGGTTATTCACCAACAGGCGGTAATCCGCGCCGTAAGGTTATTCCCACAATTTAATACATGGAAATAAATGACATATCTTATGAGTAAGAAAGAAACGATATTATTTTCGAGAATCAAATAATGATAATCCTTTACCTTAACACGTGACTGGATATTGATTTAAATGAGGTTGATTAACTTGAACAGTACACGTACACTTATAAATCTTCACAAATACTCAAGATGACTTAAGCACACTTAGAGAAAACTTTCACAAGAAGTATTTAGAGAGAGAAAGAAAGAACAAGTAAGGAAGTTTATAAAAAATCCTTAAGTTAAGGCCTCTATTTATAGCCAAAAATCTTATCATAACCAAGATTTCCTAATTTAATCCAAACCGTTCATTTCAAGATAATGTTTAATCCATACCATTCATTTCATCTTTTAAGATAAACCATTCATTTAAATATCATCTTTTAATCTACATCATCCATTTCAAATTCTATATTATCTTTAATCTATACCATTCATTTCATCTTTTAAGATTTTCTTAATCTAAACCATTCATTTAAAGATCATCTTTTAATCTACACCATCCATTTTAAATTCTATATTATCTTTAATCTATACCATTCATTTTATATCACCTAACTTTATATTATAAACAAATAACTTTATCAATTCAATTATTCAATAATTCACACTTTTCATTATTATGACTAATTGTTATAAATACAGTGTAGTTGGCTTTCTGAGTTAGATATCAAGTCAATTAATTAATGAAATACAACTATTTAAATAACACCATAATAGAGATAACAATAATGCAGAAAGTATGCAAAAGAAAGATTACGTTACTATGTCATGACAATTATTGATTCAATAATGTGAATTACTGTGCATATGCTACTGTGACAATTATCAATTTAATAACATGAATTATTGTGCATGTGACAATAAAGTCAAATATTATACGATAACCACTTTATCAGTTTAATAATACGAAACACTGTGCAATGCCGTGTGCTACTGTGCAATACCGTGTGCTAATGTGCAATACCGTATGTTACTTGTAATACCGTATATTACTATTCTTTTACCACCGGATATTTTAACAATTAAAAGTAATAGTACCATTGACCATTTTAAAAATTGTTTATGTCATTTTCTATATCCGACAATTATTCTTTGTGGGGTCCACCAATGATTGGTTCGTACGGCGCCGTCGTACGAATATTCCCTGACAGAACGAATATTCCCCGACCAAAAGAATATTGTCCGACATAAAATAATTTACACATAACATCCTTAACTTTTAACTTTATCAATTTAACCACTTACTGTTTCATGAAAATATATATGAAGAAAAAATAAATTTTATATTTCAAAAAATTCGGGGTCTTACACATGCGATCTTCACAAAGCTTCAAGGACGTTTAAAGACTCTCTGGTTGCATTGCCGCACTGAGAAGGTTTATGTCGAGATCGGCAGAAAGGTGTCTTCCCTTCTTCGACTCGTTAAAATGGCCCAAGAACGAGAAAACTTTCCAGTGAAATTTGGAGTGTGAAGATGCATTCCAAGGTATCAAGAAGTATTTGATGGCTGCCCATTTATTACAGAGACTGGTCCCAAGAGAGCCACTATACCTTTACATTTCGGTTGGCCCTTCGGCCGTCGGTGCGGCCTTAGTTAGGGAGGAAGGAGGTGTTCAAAGACCTGTGTATTATGTTAGTCATGTTTTACGGGATGCAGAGACCAGATACCTGAATTTGGAGAAATGCGCATACGCTTTAGTGGTAGCCAGCCAGAAGCTCCGACACTATTTTCAGGGTCGGCTTATTGTTGTTTACACAACCCAACCTCTAAAGAAGGTCTTGGGAAGACCTGATGCCTCGGGCAGGATGATGACATGGGTTGTCGAATTGACCCAGTACAATCTGGAATACCATCCCCGGACTGCCATCAAATGTCAGGCTTTGTCGGACTTCATAATTGAGTGTACTTTTTCTAAGGATGGAAATGACCCAACTTTTGACGTCGCCCTCACGATTGGGGGGCAACTGGGCCTTACTTTTTGTTGGACCATGTACGTTGATGGATCAACCAATGCAGAGGCTAGTGGAGCAGGAGTTATCCTAGTGAGTCCTGAGGGTTTCAAGGTTCAACAAGTTATACGATTTAAGTTTCGAGCTACTAACAACGAGGCAGAGTATGAGGCAGTACTGGCTGGCCTGCGGTTAGCAAGAAGCTTAAAAGTTCGTCATTTGATCATTTTCAGTGATTCCCAGTTGGTTGTAAAGCAAATTCAGGGCGAGTATGAAGCTCGAGGCGCGATGATGGCTAGGTATGTGGCCGAAGTGAAAATGATGTTACTTAAATTTGAATCTTATGATGTCAAGGGGGTCGAAAGAGAAGGCAATTCTACAGCTGACGCCTTGTCAAAACTAGCTGCAATATAGGTGGAGGATTTTGCGGGATCAGTGTATTTAGAGGTACTGACCGAACCAAGTATCAATAGAAAGGAACTTCTGTGTATCGAGATGTTTAATTGCTGGATAACACCTTATCTTGATTACTTAGCTGACGAGAAGCTTCCAACGGATAAGATTTTGGCTAAGAGAATTAAATACCGAAGCTCTTACTTCTGCCTAATTGATGGGGAATTGTATAAGAAATCATACTCGTCCCCGTTATTAAAGTGTTTAATTCCATCCGAAGCGTCACACGCGCTTAAAGAGGTCCATGAAGGGATATGTAGGGACCATATGGGTGCTAAGTCGTTGGCATACAAGTTGGTTTGGCAGGGGTATTATTGGCCTACTATGTTCCAGGAAAAGAAAGGGTATGTCCAGAAGTGTTCTAAGTGTCAGATCAATAGTTCGGTCCTTCGCCAACCTTCCGAGGAATTGTCATCAGTGCTTTCTCCTATCCCCTTCGCCATTTGGGGAATTGACTTGTTGGGGCCCTTTCCCAAAGTCAAAGGGCAGCTCCAATACGTGATTGTAGCCATCGACTACATGACCAAGTGGGTCGAAGCTAAACTACTTCGCCATATCACCGAAGATAATTGTGTGAAATTCATGAAGGAGTCGGTGGTTTATCGGTTCGGTATCCCGATGGTACTCGTCTCTGATAACGGTACGCAGTTCGTTGGAAAGAAGTTTGAAGAACTCCTCTCCGATCTGGGCATCCAACATCGAAAAATTTCTGTGGCACACCCTCAGTCCAACGGGCAGGTAGAAGTGACCAATCGAGCTCTCCTTAGAGGGGTTAAAAGGCGACTAGATGAGGCTAAAGGTTGTTGGCCCGAAGAGTTGCAAAGTGTCCTATGGTTCTACCGAACTATTTCGCGTTCGACTACGGGAGATTCACCCTTCAAACTAGCATATGGAACAGATGCCTTGATCCCGGTCGAGATCAGATCGTCCTCATTCAGGGTGTCATGCTTCAAAGAGCTATACAATGAAGAGGGGCTCAGACTGAAGCTCGACCTGCTGGGAGAGGTCCGGGATGCTGCATTGCTGAGGTTTGCCGTTTACCAGCAGAGGACAGCCAAGTACTACAATCGAAGGGTTCGAATTCGAAGGTTTGAGGTGGGAGACTTGGTACTTAGGGAAGTGGATGCCTCAACACCTAGCAGTACTGGGAAATTGATGCCCAACTGGGAGGGACCTTATGAAATCATCGAAGTGGTTAAGGAAGGGACTTATCGACTTCGGGACATGATGGGAGTAGATATAAGGAACACTTGGCATGCTGACACGTTAAAAAAGTACTACCAGTAGAGATAACACTCCTTTTCCTTGTTATCGGACATTATGCCACATTGTTGTAAGACTTACTTTGTTATTCTGATGTAATCAAGTTTTAACACGTTAAAATTTCTTAATGAAAGCTTTGATGAAGTTATATTTTTGCAAAATTAAGTTGACTCAATAAAATCATTATCTGCTCTTAACTATGTTTCTCTGGTTTGATCCTTGTCGGGCTAAAGAAGAAATTTGCTTGGTAGAATAAGGAAAAATAACTTTCGTTTACTCAAATTTGTTTTTGTACAATGGAAATTGAAAATGGTACAACTTAAGCTGTTGGGTTTTGAGGAGTTGGGAGACTGGGGGGTTCATCTTCTTCGTTGGCATCTTCGTCTGAGGAGAAGCCCAATGTGATCGTGTTCACTTCGGCGTTGACCACCATGTTTTTGGCGAAGAGATACCCCTTATTATACTGATCCACGATGGCCTCAGTTAGCTCCTTCGATCTCTTGTACTTCTCGATAATCCTCTGGCGACTGTCTTCCCCAATTGTTGCAACCTGGGTCTTCAGTCTGAGGTTCTCTTCCTCTAGGAGCTTGTTGGCTGCCACAGACATTTGAAGGGCTTCATCCTTCTTAGTGTTGTCCTTCGTCAAGACCCCCACTTGCGCGGCCAGTTAAGATCCCTCTTTTTTAAGCCCTTCTATTAGCTTGTTGCGCTCGGCCCGTTCTTGCAGAAGTGTGGTTCTTTCTTTCATCACGTCGTTCAACTTGTCCTCCCAAGATCGATTGGATGCCTTCAACTCGGCTAGTTGAACCTGCAAGGACTGGATCAGGGCGTCTTTTTGGTCATTTTGCTCGTGAAGGGAAGAGTGATCGTGCTCAAGTTGGTCGTGCTCCTTGTGAAGCTGAGCATGTTGGGAGTGCAGCTCTTGCATCTCTGCTTAGAGCTGGTGGATGACTTCGGCCTGATGTGGGTTCTTCTCCTGGAACTCCATTATGCGGCTAAAGCCTCCCAATGCCTGATTGAAACAACAAGATATCAGTGAATTTTCATAAAAAAAACACACACACAAGTAAACCGAAGACAGTGCAAGAGTCATACCTGACCAAGGTGAAGATTGGTGACGTTCACCAAGCTGTTGAGGTCTGATGAATTGAAATGTTAGTCATCAGCCGGGAGTTTGAAGTAATTATATAATTCCTTCGGGAAAGGAGATGAGGAGTCTGATGGAAAGAAGGATAGTTGGGGGAAGGGAGGTATCGGATTAGAGGGGTTGGTTTTATTGGGGGGGGGGGGGGGGTCGGGGCACGCTTGGTGAGGGTTCGACATCGAGGCCTTGCTGTGCTGCCTTGGTTCGGGTGGTGTGTCCTCTGTGGGGGAAGGTTCGGCTTCTGCACGAACTGTGGATGGTGGTTTAAGAGGTGATGGAATGTGGGGCGATGCGTCTCTATCTCCTATGTCTGGGGAGGGAGAACGGGGAGGGGATGGAGAAAGGGGTCGGATGAAGTTTAGGGGTTGGACATAAATGGGGTCGGCGTTAGTTTGGTTACCTTCGGACGCCTTGGATAGCCGTCGGCGCTTCTTTCTGCAAAGTTGTTGCGTCTCGACGTCGGTTAGGTCCAAGGCGTTCTTTCCGAGAGGGGCTTCGGATGAGGGGTCAGCTTGTTTTTTGGAAGGTTAGGGGGCCCCGATTTGTTTTCTGGGTGGTCGGGGGGCGTCAGTTTGTTTCCTGGAAGGCTGGGGGGGCTTCGGCTTGTTTTTTAGAAGGCTGGGGGGCTTCGGTACGTTGGGGAGAAGCCTAGGGGGCGGATCGGATGCGTAGCTGTGTCCTTGGGACATTCGGTTGGGTCTTGTAGATCACTACTAAAACCCGAAGAATAGAGGAAGATTAATATAAATAGTAAACCAAAATGGATTTCCCAAATAAATGAAAGAACTTACATTCGTGATTATGCAACCATTGGAGGTTGAAAATGAGGCTGATGTCCCAAGGCTCTGAGGGGATGGTCTGGCAGAATCGTTCAAATTCTTCCTCCCTATCTTCTGCAATATCGTCTATAACCGGCTTTTCTGGGTTTCCCCAGGGCTGCAGAAGGTGGGTATCAAGGCTAGATACGAAGAACCAATTGCTTTGCCAGCCCTTGTTACTGGAAGGAGGGAGTATCCAAGCACTTTGGTTGGGGAGACAGTTCAGGGATCGGAATCCTTGTTCTTTGGTTTTAGTTAGGGAGAAGATGTGGAAGAAGTAGTCGAGGCTGGGATTGATGCCGAACTGCTTGCAAGCAGCGATGAAGCAGACTAGGTGGATGCACGAGTTCGGGACCAATTGGGCGAGTCCGATTCTGACGAAATCGTGAAAATCAGAAATGAAGGGATGAAGAGGGAATCTGACCCCATTCCGAAGTACCTGAGTCGGAACCGCTAGTTGAGGACTGGTAGGCCTCCAGTACATCTTTTCATTTGGACTAGGGGACCTTAGAGAATATTCTCCTGGAAACTGGAACTCGGATTTAAAACCTTCAACGACTTCGTTACTGACCGACGATTGGGTGTTAGCGTGGGAGTAAGTGGTGGTGTCTTTGAACATCTTTCTAATTTCCAGTTCCCTTGCCCTAGTTTTCGATCCAGGCGGATTAGGGATTGGGGTGGTTAAGGGGGCTGGTCGGAATGGATTCGCCTCTGATGACGAAGAGGTTGCAGCAGCGGCGCTAGTTGAGGATGTCATTTTGGGTTTAAGTAAGAGAGGGAAAGATTCTGGCTATGGAGATTTGAGTAATCGGAAGTTGAGTTGGGGATTCTTGAAGATGAACAGGATTGAGGGCTGCTCGTTGATCGATTCTATGGATACGGGTAGCGGTGTACGGTTACAGGAAAGAGAGAGAGAAGACGATCTATTATTTTGAAGAAAATAACTGTTGTAATAGTGTCTAGTTTGAAAATGGGGTATTTAGATCGGAGGCGCGAGTGGGGTGACGTCATCCCCGTTTAGCCGTTACCCGGAAGATCAGGTTTAATGTCCCGAATTTTGTGCTAAAATCCTATGTAATCGGAGGGGTTACCCTTCTATTTTTTACTTTCAAAAAGGTAGAAGGGTGGGGGGCAATGTTGGGGTGTGATTTCTTTGGGCTTTGAACTTATCTATTTGGGCCGGGGCCCCTTTCTTTGCATGAGGCTTGGGCCGGGCCGGGCTTCTCTCCTTCTTATTGGGCCCGGGGCCCGAGGTCTGAGATCTTTTCTTCTTAAGGTGGTTGATAGGACGTTTGGGCCATTTTTGTCCACTTTGACAGACTGACACAGGGAACAGCCTGCGCTAGTATCTTCCCCCAACGGACCAAGTGGAACAGGTGGAAGAGAACGTCACGTTTACACTCATGAGGGTATGACTGGACGTCTTACGATGCATGGATGTGTTATATATTAGCAACTTCACAATTACAAAGGTAATTCATCTTTTTACAATACAAACATTAAGCTATCAAACTTCAGAGAGATTCCAGCTAACAATTAAAGTCATTTACTGTGACGTTATTCGTCTGAACTTATTCTGAACTTATTCTGACACCGGAGCATCTCCGGACGGTCCAAGCCACGACTGTCTTGTGAGGTGGTAACGGTTTGTTACGTGTGCAGGTATCTTGCTGACGGGTGATTACGACAAGAGTAAAAATTAGACGTCAACAATATTATTATAAGAAATTAGAAATCCTTGATTGGACAATTTAATTTTTTTTGAAATCTGTATTAAGTGGCAGCAGCTATAGTGCATCGAGTAGGAATGGGGTGTAGTTTTTTCAGGATTTATATTGCATGTAGCTTTCTTCACCTCACCCCACACGCATAGGAACCCTCAAAAATGATAATAATAATAATAATAAAAAACAATTCATTCCTAGCCAAACAAGTACTGCTTGTAAAGTGAATTCGTGAGTGGGGATGAACAGCACGACCGTCATTTCTTATCCAAATTTTGGACTGTCCGCAACTAGCCAAACAGGTACTTATTATTTTCTCTCTTTTAAGTCCAAGAAGGATAGATAGCCAGTCATTTCTTATCCAAATTTCGCACTGTTTTAGCTTTAAACTAACTTACATAGTGCTTATATTGCCCTGCCAAGCATAACATCGTCAGATCGAAATTAGAGGATGGGAATTGGTGAATTGAAGAGGATGATAACATCCGGCCTTCGCTTCTCCTCGATTGCTGCTGTTCTTCTTCTAGTAATTGTGGTGATGAGCACAAAATTTGAAAGAGGTGAGTGCATTAGTGTTAAGACAAGTAGCACCTATGAGCGCTGCAATGGAACGGTGGGCGAGTGCGGCCAAGTAGATGAGTTTCTTATGGAGTCTGAAGTGACCACAAGGCTTCTTGCTGGGGGAACAACCAATAAATTGGCTATCGGCAAGGCTCTCCAAAAAGGACCCGTATGTGATGCAATGTTATACGAGAACTGCCTTAAACCAATCAACATAAAAAACATTCGTCCTTGTAATATTCACAATAGATGCAACAAAAACAACGCATGAAGGATCGGAAGAAGAAGAAAACTGCAGCTGTTCTGGGATTGACTTGATATCTATATATATAATGTATGTGTCTACATCTCTATATAGAGTAGACCGATTGTTCATGACAAGTTTACGGTTTATGTTTCTCGCCTTTGTAATGTAATGTAATTTAGTACAATAAATAAAAATCATTTTAATAACCTGGAAATCATTTTAATAACCTGGAATTCAATTCGAATTTCATCACTCAATTGCCTCTTTCATTTCCGCCCAGGCACACAAATTATCATTTATTAAAATTACTTAACACTCCTTAATTTATCTCAAATCAATGCTAAAGAACAAACGCGCAACTATGTATCAATACCCTATTATGGTTAGTGTCCTGTTAATTGCACCCAATAATCCATGAAACCAGCGTCATTGTTACATTTTTATTGGTAATTAAAAGGAGAACAAAATAAATAAATAAATGCAATACAGCAATAGTGGATCCAGTTCCATAGTACATTGAATATTCCACGGGAAGACTTGAAGTCCACTCTAAGGAAGTCGTCTCACAGAAATTAAACTTTTTTTCTACAGAATAATTTTCGAATTGGGGCCCAGTGACACATCAGCCTCCCACGTTAGCACGGTGGTAAAAGGCAGTATGGGGAATTTAGACCCGGAATATTACCGACGACAACAATTAACGGACAAGTCGGATGTATATTCATTTGGAGTGGAGTTGTTTGAAGTGTTGTGTGCTAGGCCAGTAATTATTCCAGAGCTACCAAGACAACAATTGAATTTAGCAGAGTGGGCCCGCATGAATTATAGAAAAGGGACACTTGATCAGATAATTGATCAAAATTTAAAGGATGAGATTGCACAAGAAAGTTTAAAAAAGTTTGGAGAAGTAGGATATAGCTGCCTAAAAGATGAAGGAATTGATAGACCAACAATGAGTGATGTTGTTTGGAGTCTTGAGTTTGTATTGCAACTTCAAGAGGCTGCTGACAAATTGGGTGAGGAGATTGATGAAGCGGTTCATCTTTTGAATGAAGAAGAGATGACGACAACAAACAGTGACGTCGTGCTCTCTAAAAGTAGCGGAACATCTATTACTAAGAGTGACGGTGAATTCAAGTCCGAAAGTGCAAGTGTATTCTCCGAAATTATGAACCCGGATGGACGGTGAGGTTAACAAAACCTATTCTACTTGTTGCAAATAATTATTTACTTTTATCGTAGATTAAATAAACTACATTTATAATAAATTATAATTGTTAAACGAATAATATTTTTTATACGTGTTTGATGTGTCTAAAATTTTCAATACATCAAATCTATATAATATGTAATGATTTCATCTTTACCTTTCAATATTATGTAGAGTCTAAAATCTTTAATATTATAACTATTAATATTATAAGTTTAGATCATAATAATCTTAAAATATGGAATACCATTGGAACTCTAATTATTTTTTCAAATATCTTAATCTAATATAAAAAATAAAAAATAAAATTATTTATCTTTCTTTTGTAGACACCCAAAATTTATACGTATTATTGAATTGTGTGACATAAAGGCAATAACATCGAACCACAACAAGTTGAGAATATAAAGTCTTGGATGGTTATTTGGAGGACACACATGGATCTTGAGGTACTTAAATATAAAAAGGAAGGAAAAGGGAAGAACTAGTGCATGCAAAAAAATAGTTTTTTTTTTTCCCCCATTATTCTCCCTCATTACATATCGAAACATAGGCAAATTAGTATCATTGCGAAGGTTCCAAAAATAACTTTTCGAATTGGGGCAACATGCCTCAGAATTCTTCCAAATTTAAAATATATGACTATTTTAGTGTATGAGATTAAAAAAGAGCACTTGAGCCACACAAGGGGGCGTCAACCTTCCTAGAATAAATCTAAAACCTTAGATCTATTAGTTTTTCTTACAAAAATCTTTTAATATATCTACAACGATCCCATTGGAAGCAAAAGAGGAAGAAAAGACCATCCAATTTGAAGATATTCCATTCTCAATGTCTAAATTCCTACTTATTCTTTACCTTTTTCTTTCTTATGTTTGGGTTTGATTACTTGATGATTATTTTTTCATTTTGATATTCTCTAAGCATCCTAAATTATTACTAGTAGTGTTTGAATCCTAATTGAGTTATGAGTTGTTTGGAAGAATTTCTCACAAATAGAAAATTTTCCTAATTTTCTAATAAATCTTTTTGGGTATTATTTGATTTATAATTATTTTTTGTAATTATGGATTAATTAATGTTATTTTGGATAGATCTATGGTGTTCAGAGTTTATGTCTCTCAATCCCTAAAATTTAATTTTTTTTTGTTAAATCTTATTGATGTAGTTAGATTTTCATGATGTAGTTAAATATTATTTTCACGGTGTTAGTCACTTTAGAAAATAAGAGACTGCAAATGTCACCAATACCGTTTCTCTGTAAGAAGTGCATGGGGGGAAATTCCTGTACGTACTGATACAGGCATCTTTAATATCCTATTCAAATTTTCAGCTATTGACCATATAAGTCGATTCATGAGCACAAGGAATGACATGGCTGTTGGTTGATGATGAATTCATTAATCTTTCGCACATGAGCGTTCTGCATACAGAATGAACAAAGAGTTTAGATAAAAAATGAATTTTTTGGGCAGATAAAACTTGTATCAACAATAGAGCAAAGCTTTACAATTGCCCTACTTGCAAACTGCTAGGATTCAGATGCAAGTCTCAGAACTGCACAAGTAACCAAGTACAAACAGACGCAAGTAAACAGACAGGTAGCCAGAGGGAAGGGAAACTACAATCATGTAAGAAGAATAAAGGTCTCCACACTGAGGACTAGTAAGTCTCAAAAAGTCTATACTTATCAATCAAAAAATAAATTACAAGGTTAACTTCATGGCAAACTACAAACTATTTGAGTTCCACACGCTGCATTCAGCCAACCAGGGTGCCTATTTACTAATAAGCATCTCCAAGCTGAATTTATTATGTTGTTGTAAGATACTAAGCACACACTTTAAAACTTCTTTTTAAGGCAACTTATTTAAATTTTAAAAAAAATATTAAGAAAACATTAACTGTATTTTACGAAAATCGAGGGATGCCTAACACATTCCCTTCGTTTAAGCAAACCCCAAACTCTTTAAATTTTGGTTGCAGACAAATTTTAGGGAGTCATATGTGGGTCATCTCATTTATCAAATTAAAAATTCGAATGAGTTGATACATCTATTTAAACTTTTACCAACTAACGACTATGTCTAATTGACTCAACTTTAAATCCAAATTTCAAAATACTTCGCCATAAGTCGATTTTTTCTAAAAATACCACTACTACAAAATAGTAAAAAGATAACACTTAAACAACAAGGTTTTTATAAAAAACGTTGTAGTGTTTTTTTTCATAACGTTTTTTCAAAAAACGTTATAGATACATATGCAAAAACGTTATGTATTTATAAGGAGTAATATTTAGTTTTAAAGTTATAACGTTTTTTTAAAAAAAACGTTATTTATTTAAAAAACACGGAGTTTAAAAAAATAGCGCGGAAGTGAAAACTTGAAATTAAAACACGGAACTCACTCATCCTCACAAGTGAAACAACTCTCTCTCATTTTCCATCGAAGTCATCTACCTCACTCATCCTTGACTTAGCTCTCTCCCTTTCTCGCTCAATCTAGATATCCTCGCTCAAAAGCCATCTATGGTAACTATCCTCCTCCTCCGACGTCTGCTTCTCTCTCTATACGTCTCTATGGCTACCACTGATCAATCACTAGAGGAGACTTTCTCTCAATACGGCGATGGACGCCAGATCTGACCTCCTCCTGATTCTGTTCTTTACTATTACTGTTACTATGATTTTGATTCATTAAACTTCTGTCACTGTTTGTTACAACTGTTACTAATGTTACTTTTACTGATCTAAAACGGTACGAACATCTTCCTCTTTTTTCACGAGGCGGAGATTGATCGATTTCCAAATTTCCGTCTTTATATGTATATTTGTTTGTGTATACTGTTTGTTTGGTGTAGATATGGTCAGATCTGATGAAAATTTATTGTTTGATGTGCATATCTGGTCACCGTCAACGAAGCGCAGTCTCGCGGAGGCGGTGGAGGTGGAGCGGTGGACGCCGTGAGGGTGGATATGGCGGAGGTGGTGGCGGCTACGGAGGTGGTGGTCGCCGTGAAGGTGGAGGAGGTGGTCGCCGTGACGGTGGAGGTGAAACTACTGAATTTGGTTTTCTCTATTGATGCGTAGGTTTTATACTTGCAAATTGAATGCTTAAGGCTTATTGATTTGTGTTGTTTTCATTCGTTTTTATGCTCTATGGTTGTATTTTACTTACTTTTGATAATTTCCCTTTGATGTGTAGGAAAAAGAGCTCAAAATGGCAAAATGGTGATTATCCCTGTCAGACAAGGGCCTAGGCGCTCACTAGGCGCTCAGTAGGCTCTCACTAGGCGCTTGGCTAAAACCTCTGACCAGACCAGGTGAGCGCCTAGGCGCTTGGTAGGCGCTCTGTAGGCGCTTGACTAAAACATCCAACCAGAGAAAGTGAGCGCCTAGGCGCTTGGTAGGCGCTTGGTGGGCGCTCGTCGGGAAATTTCATGAACGAAGTATTCTGTAGTGGGTCCCAGGCATGAACTAAAATGACATACACCCTCCAATACGTGGCTAACGGTTAGAGAGAGTGGAAAGGTGGACGTACAAAGAGAGAACAGGGAGATATACAAGGGGAGGCACCGAAAGCAAGGGAGAGAGCTGGAACATCACAGAGATCTGGAACATCACAGAGGGCAGAGAAGAGAGCAGAGGATTCAAGTATTCAGCAGAGGAGGAATCAACGTTGGAGTTTGAAGGACAATTCAGAGTGACAACTGAGTTCTACCTTCTCTTACCCCTCTTGCTTTGATTTATCTGAATGTTGTTAAACTTGTATCATGGTTATTGAGTTAGTGATGAACTAAACTTCAGAATTAAGGTTGTAATGGAACCTATCATGTAAATTGATGATAATTTATTTCCTCTTTATGTTAATTGATTGTGATGGAGTTAATTGACATATCTTATGCTTAATTTATAATTACTTGGCCAGTAATTAGAGTGGCAGTTTATATGAAATTGACAAATGAAATATAAACCTAGGTCTGGGTATGTTGACATATGTTCTTGCCATTCTACATGTGATAGACTGCATGATATGTATATAGGATAGACATATACCTATATACCATATGTAACCTACAATGAAATCTGATTTTAATGACTCTTGTTTAATGTTAAATCTCATGGACACATAGTGATTTATTTAAATAGGTGATATTCACTTGACCATCGATAGAGGCTAGTGAGTACACATGATTTTCTGGTTATTAAATCCACATGTTTGATGACATAAAGAGGGAATGAAAAGGTTCAATTGAAGTGTTAGGGAAAGTTATAACCTTAATGTTTTCCAACTTGACAACAAATCTTGGTAATTTAGGTTTCGTTAATTTAATTAATTTAACTCATTCGCTTAATCAATATTCATCAACTTTGAGTAATCGTTTAATTAGGATTGGAGCACTTTATGATTAGTATTTTGGTGAATTAATAGTAGATAGTCCTTGTGGGATACGATACCTTGCTTGCTATTTTACTACAGTTAGACCACGTATACTTGCGTGTTTTACTAGGTCAGATTTAGGCAAACAAGTTTTTGGCGCCGTTGCCGGGGACTATTTTATTATTATTGTTCCAAAACTAATTATAGTCAAGTTAATCTTAGTTAAACAGTTTTTCTTTTTGTTCTTTTCAGGTATCCGAGTTCGTGTATGCAAACACGTTCGAAAGGATTGGAACCTGTACCAGTCGAAGACGAGATTGAACGAAGGTTCCGTCGGATCCGACGGTTTGTTCAAGATACAGTACAACATCAAGCAAAGATGGCGGAAGAGGAACAGAAATCGCTTAGAGACTTTGCTATGCCTCAGATCACTGAGTTACAATCAAGTATTCAAAGGCCAGCGATTACCGCTACAAATTTTGAAATTAAGCCAGGAACAATTCAGATGCTGCAAAATTCAGTTCCATTTGGGGGTTTACCGAATGATGATCCGAGTGAACACTTAGTGAGCTTTCTTGAGATTTGTGATACGTTTAAGTTTCATGGAGTAAGTGAAGATGCAATAAGACTGAGGTTATTTCCGTTCACACTCCGTGATAAGGCGAGAGCTTGGCTTCACTCATTACCCCCTGGTTCAATAACGACGTGGAACGATTTGGCACAAAAGTTCCTTGCCAAATTCTTTCCACCAGCTAAAACAGCCAAGATGCGGAATGACATTACGAGTTTTGTTCAACATGATTCGGAGTCGCTATATGAAGCGTGGGAAAGATTTAAAGACTTAATGCGCAGATGTCCTCATCATGGGGTACCTCAGTGGTTGCTAGTTCAGACGTTCTACAATGGGTTGGCTAATGTTACACGTACCAGTATTGATGCAGCAGCAGGAGGAGCTTTAATGGCTAAAAATTTTGATGAAGCATATAAATTGCTAGAGACTATGGCAGCCAACAACTATCAGTGGCCAACTGCAAGGATGAACCAACCACGGGTAGCCGGGATCATTGAGGTGGATGCGGTTACAGCGTTGTCAGCTCAAGTTACATCTCAGATTGCGGCTTTGACAAGAAAAATTGATGCTATGGGTGCAAAGGATGTGCAGAATGTAGCGATGTTGTGCGAGCTATGTGCTGGAAGTCATTCTAGTGATCAATGTGCCATTAGTTCAGAGTCAGTGCAGTATTTGGGGAATTTTAACCGACAACAGAACACTAGCAACCCCAACAGTTATAATCCGGGGTGGAGGAACCACCAAAACTTTTCATGGAGAGACAATCAAAACCAGCCACAGAATGCTCCGAGGCAATCCAACCCTCCTGGATTTCACAATCAACCCCCTCAGCAACCAGAAAAACAGTCACACTTGGAAGAAATTTTGGCGAAATTCATGGCTGGAACTGAGTCAAGGATGAGTGCACAGGACAAAATTGTGAATCAGATGGATATGAACATAAAAAGCCAAGCAGTGTCAATTCGCAGCCTCGAGAATCAGATGGGTCAGTTGGCAAACGCAATGAATAACCGTCCTCATGGGAATTTACCGAGCGACACAGAGGTGAATCCAAAGAGAGAAGGGAAAGAGCATTGTAAGGTTGTCATGCTTCGAAGTGGCAAAGAGTTGCAAGAGGAAAAACAGGAGTTGCTCAGAGAAGAGAAACAGAAGAAAGAAGAAATCGAAAAGGAAGTTGAAAAAAAAGGGACTGAGTCAGTTGCACAGGAAAAGGAGAAAGCTCAAATGGATAGAAACACTTCAATGGCACCGCATGTTCCATTTCCACAAAGATTACAGAAAAGGAAATTAGACATGCAATTTTCCAAATTCTTGGAGGTGTTTAAGAAGTTACAAATCAACATCCCATTCGCAGATGCGTTGGAACAGATGCCCAGCTATGTCAAATTCATGAAGGACATTTTGTCAAAGAAAAGAAGGTTGGGAGAATTTGAAACTGTAGCTTTAACTGAGGAGTGCAGTGCCATTTTACAAAAGAAGCTACCACCGAAGCTTAAAGATCCGGGTAGCTTCACTATACCATGCACAATCGGGAACCAATTTTTCAACCGGTGTTTATGTGATTTGGGAGCAAGTATCAACCTCATGCCTTTCTCGGTTTATCAGCAGCTGGGTTTGAAAGAAGCCACCCCCACAAATGTAACTCTTCAGTTAGCAGATAGATCACTTACTTATCCGCGGGGGATTGTGGAGGATGTCTTGGTAAAAGTCGATAAATTCATATTTCCGGTAGATTTCATCGTGTTAGACTTTGAGGAGGACCGAGACATTCCAATCATTTTAGGTCGACCATTTCTTGCAACGGGGAGGACATTGATTGATGTTCAGAAAGGACAGCTGACTATGCGAGTACAGGACCAAGAGGTAACCTTCAATTTGTTTAAGGCAATGAAATTCCCCAATGATGTTGACGAATGCCTCAGAGTTGATCTGATTGATGGAGCAGTTACCGATATGCGAGTAAGCAATAGTGCTCTTGATCCTCTTGAGACTTCTATTGTGAGTGAAGAAATTCCAGAATGTTCAGAAGTTATGGAGTATGTGCAGCTGATGGACTATTCACCAAGATACACAAATTTTAGACAGCAGTTTGAAGCACTTGACTATTCGGGGAAGTCCAATGCGCGAGCTAAGACTTCACTAGAGGAACCGCCAACGTTGGATCTTAAGCAGCTACCTAAACATCTTAGGTATGCATATTTGGGTGAGTCTTCTACCTTGCCAGTGATTATTTCTGCCACTCTTACAGATGAGCAAGAAAGTAAGCTTTTGAGGGTGCTTAGAGAATATAAATCTGCATTGGGATGGATTCTGGCTGATATAAAGGGAATTAGTCCGACTATTTGCATGCACAAGATTCTACTCGAAGAAGAGGCTAAACCAACTATCGAGCATCAATGAAGGTTGAACCCTGTTATGAAGGAAGTGGTGAAAAAGGAGGTCATTAAGTGGCTCGATGCTGGGATCATTTACCCGATTTCAGATAGTGCTTGGGTGAGTCCGGTACAATGCGTCCCGAAGAAGGGTGGTATGACGGTAGTGGCTAATGAAAACAATGAATTGATTCCGACAAGAACAGTTACTGGGTGGAGAGTATGCATGGATTATAGAAAACTGAACAAGGCCACTCGTAAGGACCATTTCCCGCTGCCGTTCATTGACCAAATGCTGGATCGATTGGCTGGCCATGAGTTTTATTGTTTATTGGACGGGTATTCCGGGTACAATCAGATAGCTATTGCGCCCGAAGATCAAGAAAAGACAACTTTTACCTGCCCCTACGGCACCTTTGCATTTAGACGGATGTCCTTCGGCTTGTGCAACGCACCAGCCACTTTTCGGAGGTGCATGATGGCTATTTTCTCAGATATGGTCGAAAATAATCTCGAGGTATTTATGGACGATTTCTCAGTTTTTGGAGATTCTTTTGATCTTTGTTTAGGGAACCTAATTTTGGTACTTAAACGGTGCATTGAAACAAATCTGATTCTGAATTGGGAAAAATGTCACTTCATGGTCCAAGAGGGTATCATTCTGGGGCATAGAGTGTCAGCAAAAGGGTTAGAAGTAGATAAAGCAAAAATTGAGACAATTGAGAAGCTTCCATCGCCTTCTTCAGTTAAGGGCATTCGGAGTTTTCTAGGGCATGCTGGTTTCTACCGACGGTTCATAAAGGATTTTTCGAAGATAACAAAACCGTTATGCAATCTGTTGGAAAAGGATGTACCGTTCAAGTTTGATAAGGCTTGTCATGAAGCTTTTGAGCTGCTGAAAACGAAGTTGATTACAGCTCCAGTAATTATTGCTCCTGATTGGAACCTCCCTTTTGAACTAATGTGTGATGCGAGTGATTACGCGATTGGGGCAGTCTTGGGCCAGCGCAAAGATAAGATGTTTCATGCCATTTATTACGCCAGCAAGACACTGTCGGATGCCCAACTCAATTATACAACAACAGAAAAAGAACTTCTAGCAGTGGTTTATGCATTTGACAAATTCCGGGCATACCTCATCGGGTTAAAAGTGGTGGTATTCACGGACCATGCGGCCATAAAATATTTGATCACTAAGAAAGATGCCAAGCCGCGTTTGATAAGATGGGTACTCTTACTTCAAGAGTTTGATTTGGAGATTCGGGACCGGAAGGGGACCGAGAACCAGGTGGCAGATCACTTGTCCCGATTAGAGAACTCGGAACATAAAGAGGATGACGGTCTGGTGATTAATGAGTCGTTCCCGGATGAGCAACTCTTGTCTATTACAACGGAGACACCTTGGTATGCGGATTTTGTGAATTACCTAGCAAGTGGTGTGATACCTCCGGATTTGTCTAGCCAGCAGCGAAAGAAGTTCCTTCATGATGTGAGATTTTATATATGGGACGAACCACTATTGTTTAAACAATGTGCCGATCAACTGTTAAGAAGATGTGTACCCGAAGAAGAAACTCAGAGCATCCTTCACCATTGCCATGCTTCGGATTACGGAGGACACTATGGGGGAGAAAGAACTGCATTCAAGGTGCTTCATTCAGGATTCTATTGGCCTTCTCTCTTCAAAGATGCTCGTTCGTTTGTGTTACAGTGCGACAGATGCCAAAGGGTTGGCAATATCTCTAAACGGCATGAAATGCCCCTCAATAGTATTTTGATAGTCGAGATTTTTGACGTATGGGGGATAGATTTCATGGGGCCATTTCCATCGTCTTTCAGCAACTTATACATCCTAGTTGCGGTTGATTATGTATCCAAATGGGTGGAAGCGGCAGCACTACCGACGAATGATGCAAAAGTGGTTTTGAGATTTCTTCGGAAGAACATATTTACTCGGTTTGGCACACCAAGGGCAATTATTAGTGACGGGGGCACACATTTCTGTAATAAGCAATTTGAGACACTCTTGGCTAAGTATGGGGTAACTCATAAGATTGCTACTGCCTATCATCCCCAAACTAGTGGACAAGCTGAGGTATCCAATCGGGAAATCAAGCGGATATTGGAGAAAATGGTGAACCCAAACAGAAAAGACTGGTCAACGAAATTAGATGATGCACTTTGGGCATATCGGACCGCTTACAAAACACCCATCGGGATGTCTCCATTTCAACTTGTGTTCGGAAAAGCGTGCCATCTCCCGGTTGAGCTTGAGCATAAAGCATATTGGGCGATCCGAAAGCTTAATTTTGATGCAGCAGCTGCAAGTGATAAGCGACTATTGCAGTTAAATGAGCTTGATGAATTTCGACTCCAAGCCTACGAAAGTTCTAAATTATACAAGGAGAGGGTAAAGAAATGGCATGACAATAAGATCATCCCGAGGGAATTTGAGCCAGGGCAACAAGTTCTTCTATTCAATTCCCGTTTGAAACTCTTTCCAGGGAAATTGAAGTCAAGGTGGTCAGGACCGTTCTCCATCCTTCAAGTATTTCCGCATGGAGCAGTGGAACTGGAGGATTTAACTACTAAGCAGACTTTTAAAGTGAACGGCCAAAGATTGAAACATTATTGGGGTGGTGATGTCGATCGTCAGAAAACCTCAATCATCTTCGCCAAAACTGTTTGAAAAGGGCAAAGTCGGGCTGATGACTTGAAACCAAGCGCTGTTTGGGAGGCAACCCAAAGTGTTAATGTTATAGTGTTTAAATTTTGTGGAATTAAGTGTTGTGAAGAGTTCATAATTTGTAGTTAGAGTATTTCTAAAAATCATGTGTTGTTAATACTGAATAATTGACTCTTGTAGGTACAAGTAACTTACACAAGGAGGGGCTCATTGCAACAAGAAAGCTGGGAACAGGACTTTGAAGCGCCTAGTGAGCGCTGACCGAGCGCCTAGGCGCTTGAAAGGGCTGTCCAGAACCGGAATGAAAAGGCAAAGTCAGGGGGTTAGAGCGCCTAAGCGCTTGGTAAGCGCTGTCCGAGCGCCTAGTGAGCGCCGACCAAGCGCCTAGGCGCTTGACAAGGCTGGTTCAGATTCTGGAAAGGCACGTACGGATCGTTACTTAAGAGGAGGAAGCTGGGGTGCGAGTTCTTGTGCAATCCATCGTTCATTTGACCACCGAAACACAACCCAACCTTTCATCTCCCAACCTAAGTGCATCAAGGAGATCTCAAACTAACGGCATTCCAAACTTATCATTCAGATTGCCGACAACAAAGGGAAATCACTGGAATTAACAAGGACTTGCCGAGACCAAAAGAGGAATCACCGAAAATTTTACCCAGTGGTTCATTCGCCTACCCATGACTCAACCACTTTAATTCAAGGTTTGGGTAATGCATTCAAGCTAAGAACACATTTTTAAACCCCAAATAGTTGATTTATCACACACTATTCTGCATTTTGGTCATTAATTCAAGGATTTGTAAGATTTTATGTGTACAACTTGTGTAACTCAAGTGGGTAAAGGCAAAACTCTTCTTGTGTTTGATTTTCTTCTTCAATTGGGTGTGAATCTACTTTTGGGTCGATTGTCTAGATAAACCCACAAAAGGGTGGCAAAATCCAAGTTTGGGGGAGCATCATTGGTTCAGATTTTTAAAGACGCACACCAACTGTTTGCTAAAAGTCCTGAAAGACGAAAGGTTGCTTATTTGGCTGCAATTTTCTGGAATTTGTGTGGGCATTCACTTTGCATTCTGGTAGTGACTCATGGCTCCAAAACGACAACGCGGTGAAAGTTCCCGCGCCTCATACGACACAACAAAATTTGTCAGTGAGGCCGCGTCTGAACGATTCAATGGGGTGTTGGCCACAAAGACTATAATTCCGGAACGAGGGATTAATCCAGGTGTAACGCAGGGGGAGCTTTTTGACATGATCAATGAGCGAGATTGGACCGCTTTCACGGCGCAACCCAAACCGGCAGTGGAATCTATAGTACGGGAATTTTACGCAAACGCGATTGAGGCTACGAATGATGTGGTGCTAGTACGCGGTAAAGAGGTATCCTTCAGTGCCTCGGAAATAAACGAGTACTATAGGCTACCCACTGTGCAACAAATGGACGAGTACACACTGTATAAACAGAACAAGCTAAACCTGGATAAGGTGATCCGACGGTTGTGTCGTCCAGGTGCAACCTGGAAGTTTAACGGGGATGAACCGGTGCTGTTTTCATCAAGTCATCTAAGTCGATTCGGGAAAGCATGGCATTTCTTTCTGTGTGCAAAGCTTATGCCCACAACCCATGTGAGTGAAATCATCAAGGATCGGGCCATTTTGTTGTACTGTTTGGTGAAAGGAAAGGTTATCAATGTGGGCCAAGTAATCCATGATTCTATCACTCATGCAATTGAAGGAGGGTCATCTGGTGGGCTGCCACACCCATCACTCATCTGCGGTTTATGTAAAAGGGCTGAGGTCACTTGGGATACGAATGAACCAGTTCAACAACCTAAGGTTCTCATTGATGCGCGCATCATTAAAAAGTTAAAGCAATGGGATGGTGCCCATGCACATCCACAGGGAGCTGGATTCATTATAAATCAACCGGCTAGGGATGAGCCGCAGTCACCAGATACCGATGAGCTGTTCGCCGCATCTCCTTCCCATGAAGCAGGGCCATCCTCAGCTGCACCATCCGTACAGGCCGCATTAACTGAAAATGAGTTCAGCATTAAGTTGCGGCGATTACAAGCGCATGTGGATTTGCAGTTCCGAGATGTAGCTCGCCAAAATATGGCATTAGCCCAGCGCCAAGATGTCATGCATGGCTTCAATGTGAATGTTGCTCAGGCTTTGGCTCAGGCACTTTCTAACATGCAGCTTCCTGATATTCCTCCGCTCCCATCATTCCCAAGGTCAGACGCCGATGATGAGTAGCGTCATGATGATAACTGAGCAACTACAGGGAAGTCCTCTGTATTTCATTTCAATTTTTATTGCAAATTGAGGACATTTTGCTGTTTAAGTTTGGGGGCGGGATAAGTATCAAGTCATGCTTAGTGTCGTGTGTTGCTTGTAGTGTGGTCAAATTTTTATTATGTTATCTTGTTAGTTATTTGCATGTTTAAAATAAAAATAATAAAATAAAAAAAAAAAAAAGTTTGCATTTTAGGTCAGTTGCATTTACTTTTAGAATTTTGTGGGTACATTCTCTGCAAACCCTCACGAGACACAACTCGTCCATTTGGGGTAACCTTGTGGTTCAAAGGCTTGTTACACGTGCTAAGTGTAATCGTGGTCCCTACGAAAGTGGGTTAGTCTAGGTATTATGTATATTTAGGCACGTTAGAGTAGTGAATCAAGCAATGAATTATTTTGTGTTTGCCGATGATGATAACTTGATGAATTAGTCAGCGATTTGGGTGAATTGGATAATGAGTGTTAGTCTAATTTCTAACTGTTACTAGTGACTGCATTGCTTCAGACCCCTGACATTTATATGCACGTATTCGGTGTGTTCAAATCGTTGAACTTTATGAGAGGTTGATTAAATTAAGTGCCTGTTTCGATAAGAACAACCTCTATATGCTTACTTGTGTAAAAAAAAAAAAAAAAAAAAAAAAATGTTGATAAGTATGATAGTTAAAAGTAACTTGGTCAGTTTGCTTTTGTGGCCTTAATTACTCGAACAAGTAAGCCCGTAGGAGTGTCTCTACACTTAATGCCCTAATGCCAACTGGTTTGGGAGTAATTGGTGGAAAGTTCGTTACATGGGTAGTTTTGAAAAGCCTAATAAAAGTAAACATTGTTTATGCCAAGATTAGATGCGAGATGGAGCGTAAAACGCACTCGTGATAAATAAATAAAAAGTTATGTGCAAGTAAGCATATGGAGGACTTATGTATACCCTTCTGTTAATTATCGTCTATGGGCATTGAATTTAATTAATTTATCTGAATTTTGGTGAATTTGACGCATTGAATTCACACACACACGGTATGGGTTGAAAGTAATGCGATACTAATAATGTGTTGGGCATGGACGAAACATGATTTTGAATTTTTGTCTAAATGGTAACTAAGGAATATCCGAGGCATATGTTTGGATAACCGTTGGTTCATTGTTTGGTTTGTAGGTTGTTAGTTAGTTCAAGTTTCATTTCGTTTTCTTTTATTTTGTTTTTGATTTGCTTGAGGACAAGCAAAAAGCTAAGTTTGGGGGTATTTGATGCGTAGGTTTTATACTTGCAAATTGAATGCTTAAGGCTTATTGATTTGTGTTGTTTTCATTCGTTTTTATGCTCTATGGTTGTATTTTACTTACTTTTGATAATTTCCCTTTGATGTGTAGGAAAAAGAGCTCAAAATGGCAAAATGGTGATTATCCCTGTCAGACAAGGGCCTAGGCGCTCACTAGGCGCTCACTAGGCGCTTGGCTAAAACCTCTGACCAGACCAGGTGAGCGCCTAGGCGCTTGGTAGGCGCTCTGTAGGCGCTTGACTAAAACATCCAACCAGAGAAAGTGAGCGCCTAGGCGCTTGGTAGGCGCTTGGTGGGCGCTCGTCTGGAAATTTCATGAACGAAGTATTCTGTAGTGGGTCCCAGGCATGAACTAAAATGACATACACCCTCCAATACGTGGCTAACGGTTAGAGATAGTGGAAAGGTGGACGTACAAAGAGAGAACAGGGAGATATACAAGGGGAGGCACCGAAAGCAAGGGAGAGAGCTGGAACATCACAGAGATCTGGAACATCACAGAGGGCAGAGAAGAGAGCAGAGGATTCAAGTATTCAGCAGAGGAGGAATCAACGTTGGAGTTTGAAGGACAATTCAGAGTGACAACTGAGTTCTACCTTCTCTTACCCCTCTTGCTTTGATTTATCTGAATGTTGTTAAACTTGTATCATGGTTATTGAGTTAGTGATGAACTAAACTTCAGAATTAAGGTTGTAATGGAACCTATCATGTAAATTGATGATAATTTATTTCCTCTTTATGTTAATTGATTGTGATGGAGTTAATTGACATATCTTATGCTTAATTTATAATTACTTGGCCAGTAATTAGATTGGCAGTTTATATGAAATTGACAAATGAAATATAAACCTAGGTCTGGGTATGTTGACATATGTTCTTGCCATTCTACATGTGATAGACTGCATGATATGTATATAGGATAGACATATACCTATATACCATATGTAACCTACAATGAAATCTGATTTTAATGACTCTTGTTTAATGTTAAATCTCATGGACACATAGTGATTTATTTAAATAGGTGATATTCACTTGACCATCGATAGAGGCTAGTGAGTACACATGATTTTCTGGTTATTAAATCCACATGTTTGATGACATAAAGAGGGAATGAAAAGGTTCAATTGAAGTGTTAGGGAAAGTTATAACCTTAATGTTTTCCAACTTGACAACAAATCTTGGTAATTTAGGTTTCGTTAATTTAATTAATTTAACTCATTCGCTTAATCAATATTCATCAACTTTGAGTAATCGTTTAATTAGGATTGGAGCACTTTATGATTAGTATTTTGGTGAATTAATAGTAGATAGTCCTTGTGGGATACGATACCTTGCTTGCTATTTTACTACAGTTAGACCACGTATACTTGCGTGTTTTACTAGGTCAGATTTAGGCAAACAAGTTTATCCTCTCTCTGTGTAGTTCTCATATATATAATGGAAGTTGTGATGCAGTGACAGGGAAAAGAATCAAACTTTAGTACCAGAGTGATGTGCCTTTTCCCTTAATATTAAATTTAAAAAAAATAGCGTAATTTGTTTCAACTTATATGGTTTGACATTTAGTTCTTTGAATTTAGCTTAAACTTTGAAATTGTAGAGAAAAAGAGGGGGGTATGTGGTGTGGACTCTTGTATGTCTATCACGAGTTATTTAGTCCTTGTAATAATTTGTTGTTTGAAAAATATTCATGACAACTGATTGTCTAGTATTATAAATCTTGTCATCTGAGTTGGCTCATCCAATTATTATGACGGAGGACACAATGACAATTTGGAGTTTATTAATGTATCTTGTATCTAGTTCCCACAGATCTACTGCAGACAATTAATTTCTAGTTTTGTTGGTGAATTGTCCGGAGGATAATGTAACCGAGTATAACTACTGAGATAATTGAAGCTCGAGTTTGAAGTTGAATCCTAGTGCTCAAACATTTCTTTGATTTGTATCTGAATTTGTGTTTGAATTCTGCATCTAATCTTTATGCGTGTGTATTTTTTTCTTGGGGTCCGTGTGAGACATGGTTTTACCTATTTTTTTCTGAAGGCTTTTTACAAAATTGAGACAAGTTCCTGCTCAGGTCCAGTATTATATTGTCTACTGATAGAGCATGCGGAATGTAACATATGCTAGACAAATTAGTGGTGCATCAGCTTTTAAAATGTGGCCTGAAACAAATTATCTCATTATCATACTCCACTAAGATAATGCATTGAATTTACTTACCACAATGCTCGTTCATGCTTAAAAGTGATGCAGACTTGTTGAAATAACCCGGGCAAACCAGTATGTTGACAAGCTTTTAAGACTACAAGTGAACACAATTTTATAGGTAGGAGTTTCTTTCTAAGAAATGTACAAATTGTTGTTGACAACTTTATTTGAGGTTATGCCTTTCTCAAGTATTTTTTTTAATAGTACTAACTCAATTTTGATTTGTATTTGCTTGGAAGTTCAACTACTCAACAAGTAGAATGGTGATAGTGGGGCTTACTGCAGAGGTGGACTTGTATGATCCCACTCCCGAGAATAAATTAAAACAATTATCTTTTTCATGTATATATAGACTACATTTTGTTTCAAACATAATAAGAAAACTGATGGCAGACCATGTCTTGCAGGAGGAAACCATTCGAAGGAAATGTAGCAGACTTGGAGACTTTAGCGGCCTTGAGAATTTCGCTAGTACTTGAAATCTAGCTACATGATGTGTAGTAGCTACAGAATGATATAATTAGTTTATAGGATGTTTTATCCTTTGCCCTGCTGCTGCTTTATATATTTTTTGTGGATAGTTATATATTTTGTAGATGTAGTAATTTGAAACTGTAAACGTATGGTATTATTAGATGTATTTTGAAACTGAGAATGATTGATACATTTTAGCTTTAAATGAGAATTTAGAGTATTTTTACCTATATATCATTGCATTAATATTAGCAGTTCTACATGTACAACATTGCAGGTACAATGTTGTCTAAACGTACTACAATAGATGACATCTTATAAACGTTGTATAAATTAGTCTAAAGGTTATGTGATGTATCAAACTACAACGTTTTATACCAGAAAATAGTGTGGAATGATACCATCTACAACGTTTTCAAGCATCTTAGTATTTATTTAAAGACAATGTACAACGTTTTTTAGTAAAAAACGTTGTATTATGAGCCAACTACAACGTTTTAAAAACGTTGTATAAAATGTGTCAAATAGATGACACCCTTAACCTCGATGTTTCTGGGAGAAAATTACAACGTTTTTTAGGTGTTATCTTTTTACTGTTTTGTAGAAGTGTACCCCACAATCTTAAAAGCAAAAAATCTCATCGTTGACATCTCTATTTTAATATTATGAGTTTGGAGCATAATATTAAAATACAGAGTAACATGTATATTAATATGTTTTCAAATATTTTAATATAATGCAAAAAATAAATTCAAATCTATTTATTTTTCTATATTTTTCATAATTCAACTTAATACATTAATGAGTATAGATCAATTTAATTTAAAGTCAACGGCCATTCAGCTGGATTCAATTGAATGTCCATAAATAAATATATATAAAATAATATATTTACTCAGCATTATACTACTTTTACAATCTTTAATAGTCATTTAGTTGGATTTAACTGAATGTCCATAAATATCTATAACATCATATCCATAAAATAATATAGTTACTCAACATTATACTACTTTTATGATCTTTCTCTTTATCTATGTATATATATTGTTCAACCAATAAGAGCTTAATTATTATTACTGTTATTTTGTTTTTTGGATTATTTAAAATCCAGGACATGTAATTATTTTTTTAATCTATGCATTCATAGGAACAATATTGCTTAGTTTTGAATTTATTGCAAAAATATATATTTTTATTCATTATTACATATATATATATATGTATGAAGTGTGCATAAGTACTTTAAAATTTTTATTTTTCAAAAACTTTCATAAATTTCACAAAATCTCAAATAAATATTAATATATATTAATTGGCATATCGATGAAATATTATATCTAACGTAGATTAAAAAGTCATATCGAACAGTTAGTGCAATTTATTTATATATTGAAGTTAATCTATGTATATTTTTAGATAATTATGATGTACTTTAAATCAATTTAAAGTAAAAGAGCTATATAAAAAATGATTAATACAAATTTATTTTATTATAATTATTAATGTTATTATTTAATAATTATTTTTTTATATATATAAATACATATTAAAACAATTTGCGGACTTGCACACACGCTAATTAGACTAGGGTGGTGTTTGTTTGTGTCTTAATGGGCAACCTCTTAACCGCTAAGAGGAACAAAGTTGTTATTTTTTTTGTTACATCTGAATGCCTCTAAATGGTTGAGATACAAAATCAAATCTCAACCATTTAGAGGCATGTCTGAATGAGTAATGCTATTTTTTAGACAAAAATACCCTATTTAATATTATCATTTTCCTTTTGTATCCTTTTATGCACATCGCCGCCACCACCACCACCACCACTACCATCCACCACCAGACGACCAACATTAGACACACCACCATCATTAGACACAATCAGACACACCATCACCACTGTTAGACACGCTATCACCACCAGATCTGGGGATGGGGAGGGGGAGGCGGGGGAGGGAGGAGGGGGAAGCGGGGGTGGGGGTTTCGGGGGGAGGGGGGATGCCGGGGTGAGGGAAAGCAGGGGTGGGGGCGGCGGGGGGAAGGGGAAGCGGGGGTGGGGGCGCCGGGGTGGGGGAGGAGGGGGGAAGGGGGGCATCGGGGTGGGGGAAAGCAGGGGTGGGGGCGATGGAGGGAAGGGGGAAGCAGGGGTGGGGGTTGCGGTGGTTGGGGCGCCGGGGTGGAGGAGGCGGGGCACCGGGGGAGGGGAGGCCGGGGTGGGGGAGGCGCTGGGGGAAGGGAGGGGGAAATGATGAAGGAGGAGGGAGGGGGTGAGGGGTGGCGAGTGGAGGGGAAGGGAGGGGGAAATGATGAAGAAAAGGTGAGGGTGGCGGGGGGAGTAACGGTTAAAATGGTAAAATGCAGTTATTAAGATATTTTGAGAAAAGTAGTTATCAAATAATATTTTTTTATTCAAAAATAAATCTTTTCAGACGCTCTATATTATTCAAATATTTAAACTGTTCAGATTTTAATAATAAAATTTATCAAACACAACCTAGCTCTCCAAAAGTGAGTAGAGAACAAGTAGTATGTGAAGTCTTGAGTTGGTCTTGCAAAAGAATAAAAAAACGAAACAAAGAATAAAAGACTAAAGTAAAAGAAGAGGTAGATGCTACATGCTAGGCCTATAATTGATGATGATAACTACCATTCACGAAATATCTAAGGATCGTACAACTGAGATGGTGAAGGATATAGAGAAAAGGAGCGACGACCAAGACCAAGGAAATTTAAAGGCATTGGCTTCACCACACTTCATTGTCTGCTCAAGACCAAGACTAAAGAGCAAAATACAATTTGCTTGCATGGCCTACTATACTCCAGACGTGACAATCCCGGCAAAGCAGGGTGGTCCGTATCCTGTTTAAACTTTTGTTAATTTTACTACACTGCTACTTTTATTTTGTGTTTTAAGTAATTATGTGCTGTCATCCTCATAAATTGGTTGCCGATATTGAATAACTCAAGTATTTAGTTTGTATTCTCTACTACTCCTTCCCTCCCTCCTATCCAAGTAGTTTCATTTAATTTTTTCAAGGTTAATTCGCGCAATTTTAAAATTAAAAATAACATGAATTTTTATTTGATTTTAATCTATAAAATTAAGAATATTAAAAACTATTTAAAAAGTTTAAATAATTATAAAAATTGTTGTTTACATAATTTGAATGAATTTACATCAATCTAAATTTTACGATTTCGGAAATAATTGATTTCAAAAAGTTAAAATGACACTGTTTTTTTTTAAGTAAAGAGAGTTTTAGCTTTACAGTAATGTTGCACTAATTTATATTCTCTTCTTTGAAAGATTAAGAAATTCATTTTATTATCACTCAAGAACAGAATATAATGTTTTGAGTTTTAGATTTAAAATTTGATCTTCAACATCGTCTTGCGAATTTCCAAATTTAGAAGCTCAACTAAGATTTAAAAAGTACTCTCTCCGTTCCATTTTATTTGATAGTTGTTGACTTTTAAAACTTAACTAACTAAAAAAATTTAAACTCAAAATTAGCATAGATTTTTTAAATTTTTTATCAATACAATGATGAATATTGTAAGTTATCTAAAAAATATTATTCATTGTAAGTTTTATTATTATATAATTTACAATAAATAATCTCAATTTTAAATTTAAAAATATTTTAAATTAATTTTTAAAAGTCAATAATAACTTTTAAAACGGAGAGAGTATTATATTTCGCAACTTTACTATTCTCCACTTTTTGCCATTGGTTTGGGAGAGGGTTGTTACTTTTTTGGATATATACTTGGGCGGATGTTTGGCCGTATGGCTTTGCTCAGTTACTCGGTTAACGTGCGAGACTTTGTAAAGAGGTGAGTATTCCCGCTGGGTTTGATCCCGTCAACGGCGCAATTGATATCTTCTCTCTCTTTTTTAAGCTGCGAGTTAGCCTCTAAGGTGGAATTAAGGCATGGGCCGGAAAGCCAAGTCAGAGCTCAATTCCAGAGTACAACAGTAGTATTAATGTAACACCCCCTTCCCAGACTGGTAAGGAAGGTTACGTACAGAACACAACAGAACGAACAAACTGATATTCAAAGTTTTAATATGAAACCGAATAGTTTAAGACACGGTCTGAGTATTACTACAATACTTAGAAACTAAAATATCAAATCCTACACAAAATATCTACACTATTTACATGAAGGAAGCTCTCTTCACACTTGCCCTTGCTCCCCCTGATTACCTGCCGGAAGAAAAACACAGCATGAGCCAAATGTCCAGTACGGATATAGAGTGCAAGAAAATAAGAACTAAAATGAATAACAAAACTAACTGAACTGAATTAATCTGAATAACATAATAGGCTGAATCAAATGGCTGGAGTTATTTCATACCGAGCTTAGAACAGAACACAAATATACCTTGTCACAAAGACAAGTCAAAATACTGCCACACAGGCAGGCACACATTGGACTGCGGATCCAAATGTATGCAAAATCGGAAAGTGTGTTCGACACAAACAACACCAAACCGCATAACAGAACAGAACAGAAACTAGGGTCGACCCATACGCCTCCCACAACAAAACACCAATGCTGGCCATTGCCCACCAAAACACAAAATGGAGACGTCGTGGACTGATCACACCGCCACGGAAGGTGTCATGCCTCGGTGTCAAGAGGACATGCATGTGGTACCCCCACAGGTGGTTATAGCTCAGGTATACCTTAAGGTACTTTCTAACAAAAATATCATGTCACAACGAATGCGACACAATATCACAAAAGGGGTTCTAATACGCACATGCTAAACCGAAACGAATCAACACAAAGTCCTCAAAATATATTAGCATGTACGTTGCTATAGAATCAGAATAAATACTAGACATGCTCTCTAAGTCCAAAGAGTACAAGTTATGAATTTTCGAATATCTAAAACCAAACAATTCTATCATAAACATTGGAATATGAATAATATATCGAAATAATATTTGAATTCTAATTGAGAGACAAAACGAATAAACTTAAAAGTAAAGAAATATCGCTGCAGGAGTACGGAATCCGTACCTGGATTAAGCAATGTAATATCCGAAATTATATTCCAAAATGACTCGTTAAATTTCCTCCGTCGGAACTAATTAAACAAAATAAAGGAATAAATAAATAGTTAATTAATTTATTAAGTTTTACACATTTTCTTTCTCTTAGGCGAATTTGAAATCCTTTCGTTCTTAACAAAATTCTACTTAAAGTTATACATATTTTAATCATATATAATATTTTAATAATTAACCACCTTCTTGTTCTAAAATAAATTTAAATATATTTACAAAAATATTCTTTCTATTTTTCATTATTATTATTATTATTATTATTATTATTATTATTATTATTATTATTATTATGTCAAAACTCTAAAGTTACAAAAATAATAATTTAATAGCCTAAAATGCTAATTACCAACAAAGATATATACCCAAAAATATTTATATACTAATAAACTAAATAACATACAAATATTAAAGTTACAAATAACAAATAATAATAATAAAGCAAAACTAACAAACTAAATAATTAAAGCTACAAAATAATACTACTAATGCAAAACTAAACAATTAAGGCTACAAATAATAATAATGCAAAATCTAACAATTTAACTAAATAATTAAAGCTACAAAATAATAACGCAGAAAATAAATACACAAGAAAAGAAAAAGAAACATACCCGAAATTACGAAGAGATCCACCGTCTCCAAGAAAAGAAATTTGGGCTTATATCAATACCAAAAATTCAAATAAGGAAATAAAATATTTAACTATGGAGGTTCTTAATTAAAAGCCCCTCACACAATAAGGTCCTTTCTCACAATGAGAGGTCCTTATTGTTTATGTATTAAAAAGAGAGTGGTGAAGGCATATATATAGGCTAATGCATTGAAGGATTCACTTCAAGGGGGCGACGTGGGATAAACTGTAACAGAGTATTACAATTAAACAAAAAAAATGTAAAAAAGAAAGAAAAAATAGACGATCAGAATTAAGATTTATTACTACCTAGAGCCTTCCTCGTGAATGAAAGATCATTTGCTAGTTTAATAGAAAGATTAAATAGATTGATAATATAGTTTGTGAGGAAATAACAACTTACTGAAAGCCTACGTATGCATATTGGTAATGGTAGAAAAGTGTGTGCAATACCAACTTATACAAGTATACTTACGTGATGTTATGGTAATACACAACCTTGGACATGAATCTATGATTGCCAGGGCCGGCCCTATGTTATACCAAAAAAAGCAGGGGCTTTAGGCCTCATTTGAAATAAGGCCCCAAAATTTTAAATACCATAAATAATTTATATAAAAAATATTTTATAAAAATATAAGCTCAATCAATTCTTTAGGACCTATAGTCCAATTCAAATATTAAATACGTAAAAAAAAATTAACTATATAAAAAAATCTCATTTAAATAAAAAATATTAATACTCTATCCGTCTCAAAAATAAAAGTTCTCAATTGATTTTTGTAGTCAAATTTGACAAATTTTAAAATTAAAAATTAAACATATATAATTAGATTTTAAAAAAAATAAATATTAAGATTAGTACTAAATTTTATGTAATTTATAATGTTTATAGGCTTTATATATATATATATATATATATATATTAAATAATAATAAGATATAGTAATTTGAAAAATGGTCAATTTGACCATAAAAATCAATAAAAGATGTACCAAAAATAGAAGGACTCATTTAAAAATATCGCTTTAGGCCTCAAAATGTCTTGAACCACCCCTGATGATTGCCCAACAGTTTCTTTTTTCTGTTATGATTCTGTGGTAAAAGGCATACTACTACAAAAGAAGGAGAAAAGAGCGAGTTAAAAAAGTTGGAGAAGACAAGTCCACTGATCCAATGCTATGTCTCTCATTACAGCCTTAGACTAAACCTATTACATGAAACAACAGGTGACTTTAATCCCAGCTAAAAAGAATGGTAGATGATTCCAGTAATCTTTCATCAGATCGGTCGGTCGGTCACCAAGTTCTAGTCATCACGACATTGATCCCTTGAGAAAATAACAGATGACTGCAGTGTCACCAATATTTTTCTCAATTAGAAGTGCGCGGGGAAATATTCCTGTATATATTAATACAGGTATCTATAATATCCTTACCAAGTTCTAGTGATCACGGTATTGGTCCTTTTAAAAAATAAGAGACCACAATGTTACCAATACTGTTTCTCTATAAGAAGTGCACAAGGAAAACTCTTGTACGTACTAATAAATGAATCTTTAATATCCTATTCAAATTTTCAGCTATTGACCATATAGGTCCATTCATGAGCACAAGGACTTGTTACATAGTCGACTCTCAAAAGTTTGAGTCGAGTCATTTGATCGGATTGTCGGAGGGCTTGCCGGCGGTGTGGACACGAATGCGAGCTTAGTAGGCCGTTGATATTGTTTTACAATAGCTAGAGAAACAAAGTTTCTAAGCCTTGTATGACTATATATTCGGTCTGACGGAGACATTAAATATTTAAGTGAGAGTTTGTAACATCTTAGTTTTCAGTCATAACCTTTTGGGTGAGCATATGGTGAGTTAAGATGACTCAACAAAATGTTATTGAGAAAACGCCTTGTGCCTAATTATGTTATAATTTGATTTGGACTCGGAATTTTACCGAAGTCGTTACGTTTGTGGCTTTTCGCATGTCCTAGTATGAAATAGTACATAGGTTTTATTAAGAGCTTTTGTAAATTCAATTTCATGTTTGTAGGGAGAAATTTTGTGTCTTCTATTGGGAGGTAAAAAGGTTTAGAGACCTATGCACAGACATACGATGGCACAACCTACATCGTTACTTCTCACTGTAAGTTGGATACTTCAATGTTATAATAGTCATACTTCAAATAAAAATAGTTTGATTGAAGATTCAAAATATTTCACGGAAAAGGTCATAAAATGTTATATTGGATACAGATCCTCCAATCCATAATTATACACATCTTGGTGGGGAACGAGAAGGGACAAAGAAATTTCTCACACAGATAATTTCACACAAAATTAATTAATTTTATATTTCAATGCATCAAAAATAATGAAGTACATCTTATTTATAATACTCCTAGATAATTTTTCTACCATAAATTGGACTAATAAGATAACTACAAATTAAATAATGTAATTACTAATTAGCAAAACTAATTAAAATACAATTTCTAACTTATGGGCTTCATTCATGAGCTTTCAAAGTCTTTTATATGGCTCCAACTAAGTCTCACGGATTCGGGCTCGTCCTGCATCACATCTCATAAAAGACGAGGACATGACAATGCAAGCCACAACATACTTCTGTAAGTCCTTTATAATTTTTTTATTCTATGCGCATGTATATAAGAATCCAAGCTAAATTGCACTTCCTATGCAGTTTACATTTGTTTAATCAGGGGGTTGCTTCTTTTGTTTAACAGCAATGGAATGGATTTAGAAGTTGTTGCCCAAACCGGAGCGCCTATGAAGCGAATGACCCGGTGAGTATAACCACATGGTTCATTGTCTAGATACAATAAACATGTGGGTTGCTCTCTATTTAATCTCTTATGGGAGTTACACTCTAATTGATTGAGAGTTACATAAGTTACATGCATGCTCTTAATATGGACTTAAAATGAGTAAGTTATGACCATTTTTAAAAAGGGTACTAAATTATAATTTATCATCTGAAAACCCTAGTTGAAGGTTGAAGATGATGATATGGCAGCCACATCATCATCACGTGTCAGCCACGTTAACACAATTGGCAGCTTGGACAGCAACACGTGGCAGCCACGTCAGCGCCCGTCATTGTAAGACCCCGAATTTTATGAAATATAAAATTTATTTTTTCTTCATATATATTTTCATGAAACAGTAAGTGGTTAAATTGATAAAGTTAAGAGTTAAGGATGTTATGTGTAAATTATATTATGTCGGATAATATTCTTTTGGTCGGGGAATATTCGTTCTGTCGGGGAATATTCGTACGACGGCGCCGTACGAACCAATCATTGGTGGACCCCACAAAGAATAATTGTCGGATATAGAAAATGACATAAACAATTTTTAAAATGGTCAATGGTACTATTACTTTTAATTGTTAAAATATCCGGTGGTAAAAGAATAGTAATATACGGTATTACAAGTAACATACGGTATTGCACAGTAGCACACGGTATTGCACAGTAGCACACGGCATTGCACAGTGTTTCGTATTATTAAACTGATAAAGTGGTTATCGCACAATATTTGACTTTATTGTCACATGCACAATAATTCATGTTATTAAATTGATAATTGTCACAGTAGCATATACACAGTAATTCACATTATTGAATCAATAATTGTCATGACATAGTAACGTAATCTTTCTTTTGCATACTTTCTGCATTATTGTTATCTCTATTATGGTGTTATTTAAACAGTTGTATTTCATTAATTAATTGACTTGATATCTAACTCAGAAAGTCAACTACACTGTATTTATAACAATTAGTCATAATAATGAATAAGTGTGAATTATTGTTGAATAATTGAATTGATAAAGTTATTTGTTTGTAATATAAAGTTAGGTGATATAAAATGAATGGTATAGATTAAAGATAATATAGAATTTAAAATGGATGGTGTAGATTAAAAGATGATCTTTAAATGAATGGTTTAGATTAAGGAAATCTTAAAAGATGAAATGAATGGTATAGATTAAAGATAATATAGAATTTGAAATGGATGATGTAGATTAAAAGATGATATTTAAATGAATGGTTTATCTTAAAAGATGAAATGAATGGTATGGATTAAACATTATCTTGAAATGAGCGGTTTTGATTAAATTAGGAAATCTTGGTTATGATAAGATTTTTGGCTATAAATAGAGGCCTTAACTTAAGGATTTTTCATAAACTTCCTTACTTGTTCTTTCTTTCTCTCTCTAAATACTTCTTGTGAAAGTTTTCTCTAAGTGTGCTTAAGTCATCTTGAGTATTTGTGAAGATTTATAAGTGTACGTGTACTGTTCAAGTTAATCAACCTCATTTAAATCAATATCCAGTCACGTGTTAAGGTAAAGGATTATCATTATTTGATTCTCGAAAATAATATCGTTTCTTTCTTACTCATAAGATATGTCATTTATTTCCATGTATTAAATTGTGGGAATAACCTTACGGCGCGGATTACCGCCTGTTGGTGAATAACCTTTCATATTCATTCCTTATTAATCTCTGAGAATAACCTTACGGTGCGGATTATCGCCTATTTGGTGAATGACTCTTCGTATTCAATTTTTATTAAATTGTGGGAATAACCTTACGGTGCGGATTATCGCCTGTTAGTGAATAACCTTTCGTATTCATTCCTTATTAATCTCTGAGAATAACCTGACTACGCGGATTACCGCATGTTTGGTGAATTACTCTTTGTATTCATTTCTTATTTGTCTCTTGTGGAAATAATTCGTCTACACGAATTATCACGTGACACTTTTATTGCATATTCGTTTATAATATCATTTTCTTTCATATTCGTAAGTGATATTATTTTCCTTTATACTCATAAGGGATACCATCTTTTTCATCTTCCATTATTCTAACTTACTATGGTTAGGGATATTAATTTCCTTCACCTTTTGTTAATCAAACCTGCTACGGTAAGGGATATTATTTTCTTTCATACACCTAAATCGAAACTTATTATGGAACTATTGCTTCTATAATTCCTGAAAATATTATATGTTCCATAATAGTTGCACTTCATCATTTCAATTGAACCATCCTATTTACGTGAACATTTCTATTGAACTGTAACCGTTATTCTGAACTGTAGATCTTGAATATCATTTTTAAATTTCACTCCACATCATGTTGACAATTTGGACATTATTTGAATATGTACAAAGTAAACTTCTGATACTTATTGTTTATCCTGTTTCTTCTGTTCATCATTTAAATCATTCTAATCATCCAAATTCAAGTTGTTGTGAATATCTGTGGCCGGGAGCACAGATGCGATATAATTGTTGAACAGATGATAGGTTAAAGGCGATATAATAGGTTAAAGGCGATACATCTGTTCGGTGTCTTTTATGGCACGTGGTGAATGTTCTCTTTGGCCCGTAGTGCAAAGATGAACTGTTGTTTGGTATGATTATGACCAAAGGCTGAATCTGGTATAATCATGACCGTTGGTGTTATATTGAATGTCTTTGGCCCGTAGTGCAAAGATGAACTGTTGATCTGCATGATTATGACCAAGAACTGTGAATTTGTATTATCTTGACTAATGGTATTTCAGATGATAAAAGTTGATGATATTTTTACTAAAAAGAGAAGCGAGTGGACACCATAGTCTGCATTATTCTTCTAATAGATTGCTCATTCCGCTGCTATTATTGATCTGAACATTGTTTAAGAATTTAACTGCAGTTTTTGATACAAACCTTGTAGTCTATTGTATTCTATCAAGAACTCAACTGTTGAAGGCTAACGATAATTTACTTGTCATTATCTTAGTCGTGATATTCTTTACTGGGCTATTTGAGCTCACCCTTTCTTTTGTTCCATTATTTTTCAGAAAAAGAGAGAGTAGCCGGGTCTAGCAGGGGAATGGAGTGACGGTCCGAGTGATAGCTATTGTAGTCTTCACATGTTGTATATAGTGTGACAATAATTATGAAGACTTAGTTATGTATTATTATACACTGTATTGTTGAACTTTATTCTATCTTGTAATAATTTTGTTGTAGTCTTTTGACGACTCAAGTTTGGGCTGTATGAGCCTAGATTTGGGGGCGTCACAGCATGTCTAGAATTGCCTTGATCTTTTCTGGGTTAGCTTCAATCCCTCTCTTGCTTATCAAGTAACCCAAGAATTTACCTGAACTAAGGCCAAAGGTGCACTTAGCAGGATTTAGACGCATGTTGTGCCGTCGGACTGTCTCAAAACACTCCTCCAGATCCCGGAGATGATCCTGCATCCGAGGGCTCTTAACAATCATATCATCTACATACACTTCCATGTTCCTCCCTATCTGTCTTCGGAAGACGGTGTTCATCATTCTCTGATAGATGGCTCCGGCATTTATCAATCCAAAGGTCATTCTCTTGTAGGCATAAATGGCCCGATGGGTGATGAACGTCGTCTTAGGGATGTCTTCATTCGCCATATGAATCTGATGATAGCCCGAGAAGGCATCCAAGAAACTCAAAACCGAATTGTCCGAGGTGGCGTCAATCAACTGGTTGATATGTAGGAGCGGATAGAAATCTTTGGGGCAAGCTTTGTTTAAATCCGTGTAATCTATGCAAACTCTCCACTTTCCATTCTGCTTCCTAACCAGAACTACATTGGCCGGCCATTCCGGGTATTCGATCTCTTCAATGACTCCTGCATCTAGAAGTTTCCCGAGCTCGACGTCTATAATCTTCTGGCGCTCAGGTGCAAATATCCTCTGTTTCTGTCGCACTGGCTTTCTGTCGGGGTCAACTGCTAACCGGTGAACAGCCACAGCCTCGAGGATCCCGGACATGTCCCGTGGTGTCCAAGCAAAAATGTCGGCATAGTCTCGTAGGAGCTGAATCAATTAAGTTTTTATACCTCCCGGTAGCTCAACACCTATTTTCATCTTTTTGAATTTGTTGTCAGGTATCAACTCAACTTCTTCAATGCTCTCGGCGGGAGACGCTAGGGGTTCCGTATCCCCCTCTGCGTATGGCTCTACATCGACAACCATCATACACTTCTGCCGGCTGACCCCCACAGCCGATGCCGTCACGGCATGACGATAGCATTTTCGAGCGATATCAATATCTCCCTTCACCTCACCCACTCCTTCCGAGGTTGGGAACTTGATCTTGAAGTGGGGTATAGAAGTAACAGCATTTAAAGCAGTCAAAGTGGTTCGTCCTAAGATTGCATTATAGGCCGAATCCACTTGAACAACAAAAAACTTTACCTGTAATGTAACCTGCCGTGGAGTTGTGCCGAACACCATGGGTAGCTTCAAGGTACCAATCACAGGTATTGCTTCATTTCTGAACTCATACAAACGCGACTCTGCCCCAACCTCCAACCTCACGCCCTGAAGATCCATTCTCTGATATGCATGGTTGTACAACACATCCACCGACGATCCATTGTCAACCATTATTCCCTTCATATCCACCGGTCCGACCTGCGCAGTAATAACCAAAGCTCCTTCATGAGGCTCAACGGCTTCGGTCGGATAATCGTCGTCCGAAAAGGAGATGACCATTTTGGGGTAAGGCTGAGGGACTGACGAGCACGGACCAGTCAGCGTCGATATAGAGCCGGAAGATCGGCGCCTCTTACCAAGTCTCCCCGGGGAAGACCCCCCTATTATAACATCAACAACCCTTCGAGGAGGGTTACTCGGCTCGACCCCCTTCTCAGCCACTGGCCTAGAATTATCTGTTCTCACTCCTCTACCGACCATGAATTGTTTTAGTTCACCCCTCTGGACTTTAGATTCGATCATGTCCATTGGCCCGATGCACGCCTCTGTGGTATGCCCGACCCGACGATGGTATAGGCAATAGGGACCTGATCCACTCAGTCTATAGCTCGACAGTGCCGACCCCGACCCCTCTTCCTGTCTAATGGCTTCCAAAACTTTGACCCGATCAGCGCTTAGAGGCGTATATGCACGATTCTCCGTCCTCGGCTGAAAGGGCGACCTTCCCAAATTTGGCGGTCCACCCCTTTGCTTCACTCGATCAAACGAGGGGGGTCGGTTATCCCCACCTCTATTCCCATGATAGGACTAAATTATACGATATTTTTATGCCCTAATACTTAGTTTTTATATTTATTGTGTGCTTAAATGTTTAATTATTTAGCATATTTTGGTTTTAATAGGTTTTATAGGATTTTAGTTAATTTATGTTAATTTAGGTAATTTTATAGTATTTTTATATTTCTTTTTATTTATGTGTTTTTATTTATTTTAGGTGTTTTATTTATTATTATGTGTTTTTAGGATTTTTAGTATTTTTATATTATTTTTATTTATTTTTATATTTTATTTTGTAGGAAAAATAAAGCTTGGGGGCAAATCTGGAAAATCCGCAAAAGTTAAATGGCATTTTCGGTAAATAACCAGGCGGATGGCAAAAGTGTAAATAAGGAGAAAAGACGCGGAGGGGCAGAACCGTAATTAACCGGAAATCTGGCCGCGCGCCATGCGCGCAAGGAAGTCAGAAAAGAAAAAGAAACGACGTCGTTTGGCGATGAAAGGAAACGGTCCGCGCCATGCGCGACCAAGGAACCGAGCGCATAACAAAAACGACGTCGTTTGCTGTCTGGGCGGAAAAGAAAACACGCGCGCCATGCGCGCGGGCGGAAGAGAGGCTGACGTCAGCAGGCGCGTTTGACCGGTCAATTATGGCGGCTAAGGGCGCGTTTGCTCGCGCATTAATGCTGGGCAGATCAGATTTTTCGGATTATTTTGGATTTTTGCTACTTTTTGATTCCATATTGGATTTTTATTCCAACTAGGGTTAGGATAATAATTATTTTTCCTTTTCTTTTATTTTTATTTATAAATCCTATTAGGGTTTGGACAAGTTAGAGGCCTATAAATAGAGGGCCAATCTCTCATTATTCATAGTAAGCTTTTGGGAGTTCTTTCTCCTAATTTCTTGGAGAGAGTTTTTCATCTAGTAGGTATTATTTTTATTATGTTTTGTTAGTTTTTATTTTTCAGTTCTAAAGGGATGTTGAACCTTATTTTTAATTAATGTTTTAATTGAGTTTTATTTTATATTCCTTCATGCATGAGATTTATTCTTGATGATCTGTTTTAATTGATTAGATGATATTTATTTGATTAATTTGATTTGGCCAGTTGAATTAATTAAGTTTTGTCATATGCTAGATTAAGATTTGATATTAAGCAAACGATATTTTATCTGATCATAAGTAGCAATTAATAATATTTGATTGTGGACAAACTTTTGAATATTATTATGATTATCAAGATGGCAAGTTAAATGGTCCGCGATGTTGAGATTGTTGCTTGGAATAATCTAATTCTCTAATTTTTAATGCAACTGTTATATTAAATCTAGACTGATAGTTCTAGGTTGTATGATAGTTAGGGTCTTTTGTGAGCGATTGCTGCATTAGATTTATAATTTAAGGAGGATTTCGGGTAGCTTGGCGATTGTCGGTTATCTAGGATTATTAATTTCAATTGAAGGAAAATATAATAATAACTTGATTAATTTGTTGATTAAAAGAAGGGGATACTGAACTAAGGAACTGAAGTTTGTTTTTAATTGATTTTTCTCATCTTTATTATTTATTATTTAGTTTTATTTTAATTAGTTAATTAATAATTCAAAACCCCCCATTTAATTAGATATTTTTGAAAACATTAGATTTATTAAAACAATTCACTCTCTGTGGGTTCGACTCTTACTTTCACTACTACATTAATATTTTTAAAAGTAAGATTTTATTTTTGGTTGCTTGCGACAGCTTCCCATCCCACCATAGGCCTTACCCTCCAAGCCTCTGTTCTTTGGTATCAAGCTATCCATCGCCTCCTCGACTACTATAAACTTCTCAGCTCGGTCGTACGCATCTAAGAGGTCTTTTGGAGGGTTGAACATTATGTCCTTCATCATCTTTCGGTTTTGGGTAATATCCATCCCGGTGGTGAAGAATCCTAGTGCCTGTATCATGTTGAGGTCAGTAATAGTTCCCACCACGTCCAGAAACCTTTGAACATACTGGCTCAATGACTCATCTGTTTTTTGTTTGATCTACATCAAAGAAGTCGTCACCTTACCTCTCCTCTTGTTACTGTCGAACCCCTCATGGAACCGGACACTCAACTCGGTCCATGAATGAATACAATTGGGGGGTAACGACATCATCCACTGCTTGGCCCCCTTCTTCAGTGTTGTCACGAAGATCTGGCACATGCCGGCCTCAGAATGGTTATAATATCTCATCACCCTCTCATACGAGCTGGTATGGTCGTATGGGTCGCCAGAGCCATCATACATTTCAAGAGGCGGCAACTTCTTCTTGGGATCAGCCTTCTCTTGATCAATAGCTGTTGAAAAGGGGGATTTTGGATCTAAAGGCATAGGTCTGGACGCCTCGGCTTCAGATCTCGTCGTCGGCCTTGCTTCTGCCGCCGCCAACCTTTTCTCCAATTCAGAAATCCTTTCCATCACCGGGTTAGCTATGGGCACATAAGGAACCGTGCGTTGATCTTGTCGACCCGATACTGCCCCTGGGCCTTCCGGTCCCGCATCATACTTCGGGGTCTTCACCCGTTCCTGAAAGCACTGACCGAGGGGAGCGGGGTGTGCCCCTTCCGACCTATCTTCACCCTTGCGGCCGATGGGTCCCATGGAACCTTGGGATGGACGCGCACCCCTTGTATCGTCCCGACCGTCCCGGTCATGCCTTATATAACCCTGAGACTGGTGTAGGCCCCTTATATCGTCCCGACCGTCCCGGTCATGCCTCATATAACCCTGAGACTGGTGTAGGCCCCTTATATCGTCCCGACCGTCCCGCTCATGCTCATGCCTCATATAACCCTGAGACTGGTGTAGGCCCCTTATATCGTCCCGACCGTCCCGGTCATGCCTCATCCTTCCTTGTTCTGACCTAGGTCGACTTTGCGGGGTATCGGGTCGCTTTTTGCTGTCAATAGTCACGGACAAATCCTCTTGTAAATTCAGCAAGTGGTTCTGTCAGTCTATTTGTTTACGATGCAAGGTTTCCAACTCAATCTCAGCCTCCCTGATTCGGGACCATTTATCTCTCTCGGCGTGTTCTCGTTGGAGGATTCTTACCGAAGGTGCTACTTCGTCCTCCGACCTCTTCCGATACGACTCCCGTCTCTCCGAAGCGGGGGGTGTAAACAGACGCCTCTTAACAGGCTCAGAATGAGCGTGGACTCGCGTTCGCTTCGACCGCTGCACCCCCGATCGGTGTTTCCTCGAGACTTCAGCATTTTCCTCACGGGGGTCAAAGGAAGACCCTTGACGACCCCCATTTGAGCTACCTCTTTCTTCCATAAGAATGATCTTTATTCGAAAACAACAGGGTGACTTAAGTATCAAATAGCCCTCCTTTTAACTCCAATGTTGACGTCTAATTTTCACTCTTGCCGTAATCACCCGTCAGCAAGATACCTGCACACGTAACAAACCGTTACCACCTCACAAAACAGTCGTGGCTTGGACCGTCCGGAGATGCTCCGGTGTAAGAATAAGTTCAGGCGAATAACGTCACAGTGAAGGACTTTAATTGTTAGCTGGAATCTCTCTGAAGATTGATAGTTTAATGTTTATACTGTAAAAAGATGAATTACCTTTGTAATTGTGAAGTTGCTAGTATATAACACATCCATGCATCGTAAGACGCCTAGTCATACCCTCGTGAGTGTAAACGTGACGTTCTCTTCCACCTATTCCACTTGGTCCGTTGGGAAAAGATACTAGCGTGGGTTGTTCCTTGTGTCAGTCCGTCAAAGTGGACAAAAATGGCTCAAACGTCCTATCAACCGCCTTAAGAAGAAAAGATCTCAGACCTCGGGCCCCGGGCCCAATAAGAAGGAGAGAAGCCCGACCCGACCCAAGCCTCATGCAAAGAAAGGGGCCCCGACCCAAAGAGATAAGTTCAAAGCCCAAAGAAATCACACCCGAACAAATATCCTTGTCATGAACAATCAGTCTACTCTATATAGAGATGTAGACACATACATTATATATATATATATATATATATATATATCAAGTGATTCAATCCCAGAACAGCTGCAGTTTTCTTCTTCTTCTTCCGATGCTTCATACGCCGTTTTTGTTGCATTTATTGTGAATAGACATAAATTTGTGATTGCTACACGGCCAATACAGCGATCTATATAATAAAACACAATCCATTTTGAATTCAAATTTTGACAAAGCACAACAACGGTTAGAATTTTTCAATTTTAATCTAATGACTCACATTTCATCTCACACACACAATTTCTCCCCAAATCAACACTTATTTTCACACTCATTCATTCAAATTTGAATTCAAAATAATAATAATATCTCACACACGCACAAATTCCACCCAAATCAACATTTCATTTCACACCCATTCATTCAAATTTAAACTCAAAATAATAATAATAATAATCTATATAATAAAACACAACCCATTTTGAATTCAAAATTTGACAAAGCACAACAACGGTTAGGATTTTTCAATTTTAATCTAATGACTCACATTTCATCTTACAGTCAATTTCTCCCCAAATCAACAGTCAATTTCACACACATTCATTCAAATTTGAATTCAAAATAATAATAACATCTCACACACGCACAAATTTCACCCAAATCAACATTTCATTTCACACTCATTCATTCAAATTTAAACTCAAAATAATAATAATAATAATAATAATAATGATAATGATAATGAGAATGAGAATGAGAATGAGAATCATAATAACGATAACGATAACGATAACGACAACGACAACGACAACGATAATAATAATACGATGACGATAAGGATAATAACAACAACAACAACAACAACAACAACAACAACAACAATAATAATAATAATAATAAAACTAAAAAGGATTACGGCAGTAGACTAACAAGACTTCGATAAGTCAAGCTGCCCCTACTAGTTAATGCTCCCGTATTGATCTGGGCCTCAATCTCATTTTCCTCCTGCTGCTTTCCCATTAGGGGAGAAGTTTCTAGTTAAATAGGATCTCTATAACGAATAACTTGTACAATAATTTCTTAGAGATTTTGCTACAATTTTTTTCTTGATAATAATTTTTTAAAACTCAGACAAGTATGTTCCCAATTTTATCCTTCAAAGCTAAGAAAAGCACGATTGCAACCCGTGTAAGTATTGCAATTACTCTATTGAATATTATTGTGTATAAACCAAGGCAACTTAAGGAAGCAAATCTCCCAAGAAATAGCAAGTTATCATCCTTGCTAAACTTTTGCCGCAGCCTTTCAGCTGTTTAGATTGAATTGGCCACCAACAACTTCTACAATGGGATGGTCATTGGGAAGGGTGGATTTGGAATTGTGAATAAAGGCCTAATTGATGACGAAGGAAAGACTCGTGTTGCTGTCATTCGGTTTAACTCCAAGTCCAACCAAGGACCAGATGAATTTTGTACTGAAATTGAATTGCTTTCTAAATTTCGACACAGCCATCTTGTTTTTTTGATTGGTTACTGCAATGACTTCCATGAGATGATCCTTGTTTACGAGTATATGTCCAATGGCACCCTGGCTGATCATCGATACAAAAATGGTAGACATGGTACAATTGCTCCTCAGTCTTTATCTTGGGAGCCACGTCTCAAGATATGCATTGGTGCAGCACGTGGACTGGACAACCTTCACACTGGTACGGGTTTCCAGAACAGAGTGATACATCGTGATGTGAAGAGCGCAAACATTCTGTTGGATGAGAATTGGGCGGCTAAGATTTCTGATTTCGGGTTGTCCAAAATAGGCCCTGCAAATCAGTCATGCGCCAATGTTAAAGGCACTTTTGGACATTTGGATCCAAAGTATTTCTTAGCCCACAGACCGACGAGGAAATCTGATGTGTATGCCTTTGTGGTGGTGCTGTTTGAAGTTATTTGTGGAAGGCCCTCACTGGATTTCAGGCTTCACGAGGATCAACATGCTCTAGCCCTCTATGCCAAAGGGTGCATCAAAGAAGGAACTCTTCATTGGATCATTGATCCAAATATTAGTGGCCAAATAGCGTCAAATTGCTTACAGGTGTTCGTTGAAATTGCAGAACAATGCTTGCATAATCAGTGAAATAAACGCCCTTCAATGGCTGAGGTGGTGGCAAAACTCGAGTTAGCATTGGCATCCCAAGAGAGCACCGGGTCTTTAGAACAAGAGGAGTTTGTTGTTGATTCTATTGCTGACGGAGATATTGACAATCAAGAAGATTCGGATTCTTCAACAGAACACGAGGAGGTCTCTATCATCAGTGAAGGTGGCAGTAGGCATCACAACACTCCAATTAATGAGATTATGCAGATTGGCAAGGCATATGATTCAACTGGTCAAATTGGTATGTCTATGTTCACGCCTATAAAAATAAGAATGCTCAAGAGGTTTGCTATAGTAACCGAAGGTACAAATATACGGCGGAAGAAGACAAATAATGGTACTTCAAACACTTCTCGACCATCACTATGACCAGATAAGATTCAGAGACACCACTTTTCACTTGCTGAGATTCAAGCCGCCACAAAGAACTTCGATACAGGGCTAATCCTTGCGGCAAGTCGCCGCAGTACGGTGTTAAAAGGTAATATTAACGGGGGACATACAGCAGTAGCTATCAAACAGATGGAGTACCTGACACATAATCGATTCAAGATAAGATCTGTATTTACCTTGTTATATATAATAGAGTAAAATACACAAATACTTCTTAAAGATAATTATAATAATATTAACAACTTTTTTAATTTTTCAAATAACAATCAGTATCCTTCTAGTCTACAATATATAATATTCATTACCCTTAATGTAGTTACTCAACTAATATCCAAAAATATTTTTAATATAATGTCTAATATACCCTTAAAATTATAATGTTTAATATATCCACTAAATATAAACTTGTATATTAACTTTATCTAATTAATTAAATTATGAACATGTGCAATAAATAACATAAATGTCAAAAAATAACAAATATTCATTTTATAATAAAGTCATACACTTTTTGCTAATTAAATTCCTCAAAGATTAAGATTTTCGTAATATACATTCAAATATATATTTTTTGTAATTAAAAAGTAAAATTTTAATACCCACAAAAAATTATAATTATTTTTTCCAAATATTAAAATTTACGTAAAACAAACTTATTATTACAAAACGAATCTTTTTATTCATATAAAAAAGTATTAAAAATAATGTTAATTATTTTTCTCAAATATTAAACTTAAACATAAGTCACACTTGAGCATAATTATTTACAATAAAAATGACAAATGTTGTTACTCAAAAAAAGAAAAAATATATTAAAAGAAAAATCTTTTTACAAGATAGAGGTAATAATAAATATTATTATATTTTCTTTTTCAACATTGCACAAAAATAACACTAACTGTATACTAAAAAATGTAATCATAAACATCCCAAATTTTAACATATACTCAAGAAAATAGAAACTTTAACATATAAAAATCATAATATGAAACTAAGAATTCAAATAATAATTTTTGTTGTTAAACACCCAAAACTAAACTATCAACATACTCAATCACTTTAATTAGAAAAACTCCAATAATAATTTAATTTAAAATTCTTAATATTTGTGTCAGTTATCCAAAAATATGTGTTAATTAAATTAAATTAATTTTTTTTTATAATTTACTAACAATTTGAATGAGATAATCTTAATTACAAATAAAACTATAATTAAAATATATTGTTTTAAAAAATGATAATTAAATATATTAATCATAAATTAAAATTTGATAACATACAAGGGTAAATATGTAATTTTATCTATTTAGTCGACCCTAAAAACTTGCAAGGGTATAGTGACTGTTACTTAAAAATTTAAAGGGGATGTGAATATTATTATAGTTGTCTAGAGGGGATGACACTGTATTTTACTCTATAAAATAATAGATTGGATAAATTAATTACAATCATACTACTTTTATTATACCTTATTGACAACATACGTTTCCCTCGAATTTTCCTTTTAGCTTCATCTTGACACGCCAAGATTCTTTTCGACAAGAAAGGATTTGAATCTTTCTGCAATGAGGTGATACACTCCACAATTAATCACCTCCACGTGCTGATATTGATTGGGTGGTGTCAGGATGATGAAAATAAACTGAGATTGGTGTCTATGTCCAATGGGTCTCTACATGATCATCTCTATAGGAAAAACAAGACTGGTGTTGCCCGAGGAATGAACTACCTCCACACAGGCAGAGCTGAACAAACAATTGTCCACGTTAAATTGAAGCCAACAAAGATTCTGTTGGATGAGAAAAGTTTCCGGATTTGAGTTGTCCAAGTTGGAAACCTCAGTCTACAATTATGATATTTTTGGTGGTACCAGTATCCCCATCTAATGTTTTTCTGATATTTGGGCATGGATCCGGAGGACATGCTGAGAGGAAGATTGACAGCAAAATCGAATGTGTACTCGATTAGTGTGCTATTGTTGGAATTACTCTTTGTCCGCATACCAATTATAACGCAATTACTTGTCACGGAAAAAAAACAAGTGCATCAGCAAACTTGGGTCAAAAGTAACATAGTAAAGAGAACCCTTCATCAATTTGTTGACATTTGATGAAATGAAATTCTTGTCGCCAAAAAAAAGAGTAGCCTTCATGCATCTAAAAAAGTACCGTTAGTGTCGATCTTGGACAACACTATCAACTATTTGTCCCCTGTTGGAAGGAAAAAAGGAATAAGTAAAAAACAGAACCAAAATAGTGTGGAACTCTGACAGGAATGACAAACGAAATATAAAAGTAAAATCATGCTCTGTGCTAGATATACTCGACATTTAACATGAAATTCAGGGCGGGTTGGAAAACAAATACAATACAAAATTTCAGAAGTACATAATTTAAAGCCCAACTAAAAAAAATACTACTGTATGGCCCCCAGTATCTGATCTATTCTGTGAAGGTAATTGGTCTTAACGAATCATCAAGCCCTTCGCTGCCTGGTTGCCATCCTCCGTTACCTTGTTAGCTTGAATGGTTCTGATTATGTGTGCAATGTTACCCTTGAAGCAAAAAGGATGGAAGAAAAAACTCAAAATACGAAACTAGTAGGAAGCAAAATGGTGTGTAACATATATTTATAGTCAGATAAGACATTTTCATTTATCCATCAACCATAACTCCATAAGAAGTTATATCTGTCCGCTGAATCATGCAATTTTCATATCAGACGCCACCAATTGCAGAACGGAAAGTTTAAAGGATACAACAGGAATTTAAGGCAATGAACCTCTTCTATTAAAAGGGGCATATGGAAAAGAGGATTACTAGACTTTCATCATACTCCCTCTATTCGAAAATTAGAGGATGCCAGAAAGATAGTGAAAAAAGTAAATGACAAATTAGAAATATCGTATCACTTTATAATCTCAAAATAGAAGTGTCTTTATTATTAGAACGGATTGATAAGGAAAGCATCTCTAATTTTGGAATATATAGTAATTGATATTGGGGGTACCACTACCATATACTAAAGCTATTCCCATTACTTTTACTACAAGTATGAAGTAATTTGCAAGCGTACTATGATTCAGAGGATTATTTCTTTAGGCTGAATAGTTGCCATTCTTTTTTACTTATTCTTTTTAAAGACTAGTAACTTTTAAAGAGTATAAACCCACCTTGTGCAACTCACCAAATCCTTCATCCTGAAATACAGTTGGGGGTTGGCAGAAAATGATTCATATATATAAGAGTAAAAGTAAAATAAAATAACTAAAATAAAACTAACACTCAACTTGCACTATATGCGTGTTCTAAAATTAATAGGATGACTTTTTACTTATGCATACATTTTTATTTTCTGTTTAATTTTTCTAATTTTATTAGTTTTAATCTTGAATTTTAAAGTATTTTATCCCATGTTGCCAAGTGTCAAAGTAGTGGATGTGCTACCATAAGAATTGAGCAACCAAATTGATCACATAATACACCAACAAACTGAGCAAGTTTCCCTCTACTATGATTGCATAAGCAAGAAATTTTAATATTATTACTGTGTTATGTTAGTAACTAGGCCCAGATTGTGCACGCATACTAGCAGGAAAATGAGGCAAAAGCATATGAAACTGATCTAGTAGAACAGATATTATTTACCCTCCATGTTGCCAGCTTTGTCCAGAGGGACTGCCATTGATGTGGCCCAAACACGCGGTCAGTGCAGCGACTACAAATAGTATAATAAAAATGGTCAACAATGGACTTGAGCAAAACTAAAGCACATCTTGGTTTCCAATGTGGGAGGGGAAGATAGGAGAGAGAGTGATACGAACCTCACAATTACGACTTTATTCATCTGATCAAGCTTACAATCTATTAGCTTTGCCGTAACTGCCTTAACAGCCCATAATTCTACCTCGTCTTCACTGATCTGTAAAGAATACGATGACAATGATTTACAAGAGAAGCCAAAAGTTGCCCATAAGAGCAACAAGAAGAGAAAGCAGATTACCTGAAGAGTGTCCTTGATTAGGTCATAGGAAATGTGGCCAGATTCATTAGCACCAAGATCAACCAATGACATCAACCTCATCTTTGCTATACAGTCTTCATGAATAAGACCTGCACCATATCACAAATCAAATAAACAATAACAAAATGTGAACTTTGCAAAATGAAATAATCTAAACAAATTTATTGGCACAATAACGAATAGTTACCATAGCTCTTCAACCAAGTAGAATTTGCTGAATGAAATTCCAAGTAAGCGTCCAGCTTCTGAGTCAGAAAGATCTTCAAAAGCTGATATGCCAACTCATATTTAGCATCCTTCTCCAATTGTGCCACAGCAGGCATATCAAGTAAATCACACTGTCAAGTGAGTATACACGAAAGATTATTAAACTAAACATCATTAAAATAGAGTATAATTTAGGCTGAGGACATTGAAGAAACAACAAGACCATACTAACAGAATCAAAAAAGCTGCTAGAGACAACTCTAGAACAGTGGCTCACCAATCAATAACCATGCACATGATGACGTGGAAGAATCAAAAAAAATTAAAATGCCTAGAATCCCACCATATTTAGCCAATAAAAGTTGTCGAGTGATACAGCCATCCACTTCCAGTGGAAGAGCTCGAAGAAATCAAAAACAAAACTATCATGCATTGATGCATATCAACAGAACTAAACTCTGAAGTCAAAAATACACATGGAACTGCCATTTTATTCTATGTTTTAAATTTTATAAGATTTTTAGACCACATGGAACTGCCATTTTATACTATGTTCTAAATTTTATAAGATTTTTAGACCACATGGAACTTCCATTTCATATTATGTTTTAAATTTTATAAGATTTTTTCTGGTGGACTGAAAGAGCATAAATATAAGAATTAAAGTATCATCAAAGACATCAATATTTACACCTTATTGTATATATGGACAATGCCATATATCATTTCTCAGCTTTTGTATTATTCTTTCGATAAAGATATATATTTGATGTATTTTTTATATAAACGTAAAGTGTGTGCATTCCCCATTTCTCAGATTTCAATCCCTATTCTAGGTTGGAAAGACTTAGTTCTCTCCAAGTTGTATTATAGCTTTCTTCATAAAACCTTTCTTCCTGTAAGATATGTTCGCGACCTAGGTTAGGATTTACCCTTTCCATTTCAACAGTTACTCTTTATCATATATATGGACCATGCTAAATATCATCCCTGTTCAATGGTATTATTCTTTCAATAAGGATCCAATTTTTTTTTATATATAATGGATTTCATATATAAAAGTAAATTGTGTGCCTTCCCCATTTCAGAGAAAAGTGAAAAGTTAGAAAGAGCTTTGGGTTTTTGTCTTTTTTTTTTTTTTTTTTTTTTTGGGGGGGGGGGTATTCTACGATAGCTAACTTCCAAAAAAAAGTAAAAAGTTCATATACCAACTACTGCACGTTTCTCACAGGGTTAACCTCAAAGAAACACTACTATAGGCTTGGGTTGCACTCAATGTTTGTACATTTTAAGAAATTTATGTTGTCACAATAACCTTGATAATAAAATGCTCAATTTGCCTTTTTTATCTACTACCATTATTTGCAAATGACCATTAATAAAGCCTGAATCCTCATTAATGGATTCCTATTTCATAAAAGATTGCTTCATCCAAACTGTCACCCTTTTGAGACTGATCTTTAAATGCAGCAAAAATGATGATACCTGAAACATATCTGGCATTTTCACAAATTCAATAATAGATCGTACAGCTTCTTCCTTAGCTTCACCCATAGTATGTGCATCCTCACCAGAAAAGGTTGCTAGATACTTGGCAAGAAATTTGAAAGACTCCTTAGCTGAGCTGGATTCCCATAAAAAATGGATTTTTTTGGGGGGCAAGGAAACACGGAATTACTACACGAATCAAGGAATATAAAATGACAATAATGCAAACATAAATACTGATTAGTAAATACAAATTTTGACAAAGGTGTCCCTTTCAGTTATACCTTTTACTTTCCTTCAAAATATTAGAGGCAGAGAGAAAGAGTTCTCTCTGATCCTCGACTCCAAGATTCCATTCCTTCAAGAAATCATCCAGTTTCTTGAAAGAGGGAATAATAAGCTCGATGACCTTTCCATTGACTGCCAAATCAAGGGCCTTCATATAGACAAAGAAACGGCTGTATGGATTCTCCAATAAGTTGTACAAATTGAACATACTGGAATAAAAGGGGGAAAGAAAAAAAGTTAAATGAGACGAGGCCACAAAATTATACGAGCTCAAATGATCATTATCAAAACAGTTACATTTTCAAACGCAGTGCAGACTTATCATTTGGCTGCTGGGTGATTTTTGTGGATATTAGCTTTGCCATCTCCAGTGCTTCATCAAGACTGTCAGACTTCTTAACAAGATTGCAAATGACAGTGAAGACACATTCAAGATCTGGGATAAAAGTCAACAAATAGCTTAGCTCGTATCTCTGATTTTTAAAATGGTATCGGAGAAAGCAACATATTGTTAAGAACAACATATAACTTTTACAGCTTTAGGAACTGCTGTCAAGTTGGCTATGGCATGACTAACATAAAAGTAAGTGTACACAAAAACAAATAACATATTCCAAGGTGATTAATAATGTGATACATTTATCATTAAGTAGTGTAAAATTAACCTTTTTCAGAGGCTTTATAAAATATTAAATCAGCAGAAGTAAGCATTAGGGAGGCCAAATCCAACCATCTGCCAGCTATCATGCATTCCTGCGCCTCCAAGCACAACCTACTTACTTGAGGCTCAGCAACCTGACAATCAATTCTAAAATTTCATCACAATGAACGGATACATCTCCAATTTGCAAAGAAGATTAATTGGGAAAAATCAATAACAATCCACGAGATAAAAGTATATGGGTGAATTCGCAATTGCATTATCCTGAACTTCACAAAAATAATCGAACAGCAAGAACAAAATACAAATATCAAAATTATATTCCATCCCCAGGATTATTTACAAACTGATACAGAGAAAGAATAAGACGTTCAAACTGATTCGTACCTCGGGACCAGCATCGGCCCAGGAAATCTCGGCGGTAAAACGAACGACGGAGAGAGCGGGATCTTCCTCGGAAGTTGGCACCACTGTCGTCATCTTTGCGAACTGCAAACCCTAGCTTGTAGCGCAACAGAGCTTTCCCAGACAAAAACCTTAACTTCAGATAGAATGGAGAATAATGTTAGAAAAGCCAAGGGTACTAATGTAAAATCAACCTCGTGTTATATTGTGTTAAATTATTAAATTTTAAATAAATATAATTTTTTTAAAATTTTAAATTTAATACTTTTTTTTTCTAAATTATAAAATTAATATTAATTTTAAAAAAATAAATTTAAAATATTTTAAAATTTAAAATTAACATAAATTTAATTAATTTATATCAATATAATTATAAACTTACTAAAAAATCTGTACTAGTTGTAAGATTTTTATTTTAAAATTTTAAAAAAATTATGTTAATTTTAAACTTAAAAATATTTTAAATTAATTTTTAAAAATCAATAATGACTTTATAATTTATAATAAAAGGAGTATATAATTTATTAATTCTATTGATCAGTAGAATTTTAAGAGGTTAAAATTGGTATAGTTATTTTTATTAAAATTAAAATAATTTTATGTAAATTTTAAATATTAAAAACTAATTTTATAAAGTTAAAAAAATATTTTTAGAACATTTTAACTTAAATAGATATAAACCGTATAAAAAGAAATAAAGAAAGTGGGCCCAGAACAAATTGGACCGCCAAGATCATTAAAACCCAATAACGATTACCCATCGGCCATATTATAAATACAGCCACTGCTCTCCTAGGGTTTCATATTCCGCCGCTTCTTTCCCGGCGAAGCTACTCCCCAAGCTTTCAAGCAGAACCGAAAATGGTGATGCTCTATCTCTCTCACACACACACACACAAACAGAAAAGCACTTGGACGTATTTAATTTTATTAATTTATCAGACGTATTTAATTTTATGAATGTTCATGGTGTTTACTTTTAGATCCATTTTTCTCTCTCTGTTACTGAAAAATGAGTATGAATTTGTTGCAGCCATCACATAAGACATTTATAATTAAGAAGAAGCTGGCGAAGAAGATGAGGCAGAACCGCCCCATCCCTCACTGGATCCGCATGCGTACCGACAACACCATCAGGTATTCTATTCCCTTTCAATTTCCCTAATTTATCAGTTTTATATATATATATATATATATATATATATATATATATATATATATATATATATATCTGCATCTTCGCAAGCTCTTACGATATTGATTGTTTCTCTCCCTTACTTTGCATATATATATTATATATAGGTACAATGCCAAGCGCAGGCACTGGCGCCGCACCAAGCTTGGATTTTGAGAGGCTTTTATACGGCGCTTATTATCCACATTTCTATTATCTGGTGGTTTATTCACTTCATATTAAAAGTTTTAGTTTGAGATTTTGAAAAACAAATGTGACTTATTAGGGGTTTTATTATCTTATCCTACAAAACAATTATGAATTATGTTCGCGATTTAGTTTGAATGAAGTTGACTTTTCTAAACTTAATTATTTTTTCCTGTAATTAATTTCAACTTCCGGTCTTTTCCTATAGGAATTATCAATTATTTTATTCCTGTGTGTTATCAAATGTGGATATGATAGCATACTAGTGAAGGTGTTAAATACTGTTTTCTAGCAGGGAGTGAAATGTTGTTTCCCTTGTTGACATTGATTCAACTTGAAGAAAGCATAACATTATGCTAGGCTAGTTTTCTTTTTCTACTTCTATTGATGTGAAAATAATATGGTACCCCTTCAATTAGTCTGGTTGCTCACTTGAACTAAACTTCAACCCGTTGACCCTTACCGTTAACTGTGGTATCAAGATGTCAAAAGATTCTGACACTGAGGGAAATTACTGATTTATCCCCCTCAAATACCATAGTGTTCTCAACATTGTGGGATTCACAAATGTGCAAAGACGTATTATTTTTTTTTATAGCTTTCAAAGCTTCCTGTCTAGCACTTTCAACAGGATAGAAACCACCGAGGGTTGTAGTGGCCCAATGAAATAATCTTCTTGTTCTACAAAAAAGATTCATTTGCTAAGTTTACAAATTTTAAGAGTATATGTTTTCATGTTTAAACTTGAGTTAATATCATCAATTAAAGCTGGAATCTTTTGTAGAACAAAATTTACATGCCAGCAAGACGTATTTGGTGGAACAAAGGCAGTAAGAGTCTTGCTTTGGACTTTGTGGTAGGTGCTTCTTTGTTCACAAATTGCAGGGCCATGTCAGACGACAAAATCTTTTTTCTTTTTTTTTCCTTTCTCCCTTTTCTTTATACATCCAAATGCAAAATTGTATTGTTGACTTGAATGCAATCAAAATAAAGTTCGAACGCAGCTATAGAAAATGGAAATTGTGGAGCCATCAAATACAAATCTTGTATTGTAGGACTTGACTGCTATCAAAATCAAGTTAGAAAGTATTATCCGATAATTATAAATATTTTATCCAATTTTTAACAATAATATTAAAAAATAGAGTTGATGTTTTTGTAAGTAAAATTTAATATTTTTACATATAAAATTTGATATTCCCACAAGTTTTTTCACATGAGTCCTATCTACTTACTATTTATGTACGAAGAATCTTGTAGAATTATACTTATGGGAATGTTCATCTCTTACCAAAAACAAGTCATTTATGGATATTATTAGGAGAGCCATGCAAATCCGATCTAATCACCCTCTCGATCCACAAGGATCAAGATCAAATGAACGCCCATTCTCTTTCTGTCAAGAGAAGATATATTTCTAACCTCTCAGTAACTAATGATCAAGCGAGACAAATTCTTTAGACATCAAAACCATTGATAATTCATTGTGTTGTAAAAGGATTATGGCATAAATTGCGGCTACTAAAATGAATGAAAGGTTGTTTTCTTCCTATTATACAAGTATTAGAGAAAACAAAATGGAATTACAAGCAGCAAATATAATACCAACATTGGTGGGAATAAAACAAACCACCCTTGTTTAAATCATAGACAATAATTTGGAAGACATAACCATGCGACCATGAATATAGTTTTGATAAAATCATCTCAAACGTTCTTCTCTCCTACAGTTATTCTTAACAACATGCAACGATTTAAAACAAAAATTGAAACTCCTACAGAACATCTTAATAGAATTACAAAGTTCAAACATTCTATCTAGTGAAATATAAACAATACTAATGAATGTTTCAAGTCAAAATTCTTGTTGGCTTTTGTGAGCCTGTCATTGGATTATGCAAGTAGAATTCCTAGAGATAGGGGCTTCCAACAAAAGAAATAAAGTGAGTCATTTACAAGATCTTTGCAATCTCTACTAGTTGCTTGTGTAGGGTTTGAGGCCTGGAGAAAAAAGGTGAGTGGTCAGCACCTTTAAGGCAGAAAACCCGTTCAGGTGGACTTCTGTTTATCATACTCTCCTGTAGCAGGATAGGTATTGCATTATCTTCTGGAGTCTCTATGTAAAATCGTCTGATTGAGCCATGGTTCTCATCAGACACAGAGAGCTTCTCTAAAACTGGTGAAAAGGGGATTGGCCTCATTGAAACAGATGCCAATGCAATATCCTGGAATTAGAAAACCAATATGGAATCATAAAATGAACAAATGCTTGCAAGCAATGCTTAAAACAACCTTTAAAGACGATGACGTCTACAGGTTTACAAACAGCATTCTAATGGATTAAGGATTTATAGAGATCAACAAAATGTTAACAAATTAAAAGGAGAAGTGATGAGGACTCTAAAGGGTGTCCTCGGGCACACTCCTTTTCCTTTTGGTTCTGTAATGCTCTTTCTAAATTTCTTTGGAAACAGCACATTTAGTGGCAGCCCCCTACCCCGAAGAAAACGAAAGGTAAATTACAAACAAACGGAAAAATGAGGGAACAAATAACTTCACTTTATTATCACCCTAAAAATTCAATAGGAGACTATCAATAGTTTCTAATTGACTGCTTAAATGAACAGCAAGGGCCACTAACTTCATTTTGTATCATAAAAATGAAAGTTTTTCAATTACCCATTTATATGTTGATCCCAAATACGAGTCTGAAATTTCTGGAATATTTTGCCGCAACATTACTGGGTATATAATTACCCCAAATCACACAAAATAGCTACCCTAAGAATTAAGAATAAAATCCCATTCTCAAGCACCAAACAATCATTTAGATTCCATAATACTACAACAATAACAAGTATGAAAATTGACAAGAAAAAAAACAGTATCATACTTGCGGCCGTCGCCAGCCTACTGGAAATTTCTAGAACAAATAAATAATCACACCATTAAATGCAATCACTTTGTAATGCAGAGTGCATTGTCAAGCAAATGTACATGTATACGTGCATGTATTAGGAATCTACACTTCTAAGCACCAATATTGAAAGAAGAATACAAATTTCAAAATAATGCTTCCACATCAAAACAATGAAGATACAGAATTTGCATAACAACATAGTCTATCTTTTAAATGGTTGCTCATACATAAAAAAAAATATTTAGTATTACAAGTTTAATAAGATACATTATACCTTTGCAGGACTCTGATTGAATAACAAGTCCCCTAAAACAGACTTGTCAAGATCAATAGCTGTCGGAGGTTGATTATTCCCATTTGCATACCGGAATATCTGAGCCTGCCGCATCAAATCATTTGAATTGTCCTGCAATAAATTGCAGAAACACTCAAAATTTTAATAAGATTCAAACATCTGATTGCCCCCCAAAAATTCAAAAGTTGAAAAGGCCACACCTAAAACTTAGGTACATAAAAATCGGCATCTAATAATTAATCAATCTAAGCTGTGGACTTTAAATGTTGAGATTCATGCAATAAGACAGAGAGTACAGCCTTTTGAATATTTACTTTCGTTTATAACTAGTGCACATTTACATTTAACTTTTCAAATACAAAATCCAAATAAAGTGATCCAAATACAAATACAACCCATTTCCTAGAATATGATTTTTTTATCACTCACAACAAACTGAAGAACATGTAATACAATTACTTATGAAGTGACAATCAAACCTTTTGGGAAAACATATCAAGAGTACTTTGCCCGCTAACCAACATTGCTGCAGCAATAAAAACAGCTTTTGAAATTCTAGATGGAAATAACTCCATTGCATATGATACACATGCACCCCCAAAATCATGTCCTACTAAAATTACCTGCAGGAATCAAGAAGAAAGAATAGAATTAGGTGACAACTTTTCCCTTTTGGGCTACAGAATGGAAAGGGAAAATTAGATTAAGGCAGTGTTGTAGCTCCTAAACAGCACTTAAAGGGCACAAATGATATACACACAAAGTCTCCTTGGCAAACTTATTATAAATAAACATGAATAAATGTAAAGTATCTAATCAACCCAAGAAAACTTGCACAGTTGACAAAAATAAGTCTTACCAAAACATTTTACTGCAAACTCTGGGTGGGCTGCCAGGTTTTGCCTATTCTATGGTTTCACAAGATTGAACCTTTTTTGTCCAGGCAAAGTTAAAAACTTTTAGAGCTCGAGGGAATGACATTACAAGTTTCTTTTGAGGCAAGGCAAAACTCAGCAACAATAGAAACTAAACAAGATCATATTGATCATGTACCATAACATAGGGCACAATAAACACAAACAAAAGATGCAAGAGTAGGCTTTTGATAGTATTCAAAACTAAAGGGGGTAAACAAATAGAAGATGGGTGCTTGGCTGAGAAGCTTCTTTGGATGTTGAACTTTTGGGCTTATACAGCGAGCAACTGTTCCAGTTTTTACAGTTTCGACAAAGACTTTGGTCAAGAAAGCTTGTAAGCATAAAGTGCATTTCATATGAGTTATTAGGCGACTCATACAACAGTTCAGCAGCAAAATGTCAAAACATAAGGCAGATTTCATAAAAATGGCTTAGCTTAACAATGCAGTTGATTAGTATGACTACAACAAACATTCAGCTGTCTGGCTATACAACTTTCATTTTCCCCAAACGGAAGCAAAGTTCTATAGTGGTAAATAAGTCCTCTATTTATTAAGCATCAGAAATGAACTATCCAAAACTTGTTTCCTGGAACACTTGAGAATTTGAGAGATGATTCTCTTGTTTCTTCTTTTAAGACCTAGTTCTCCAAAACCAGTTAACTGAGAAAAAGGAGTGAGCAGAGTGTTTTCAGTTGTTCAGTTTTGTTAAGTGGAACACGTAAAACAGAGAACCAAAAAGTAAAAACAAAATATTCTTACTCCCTGAAAACCAACTTTATTCAACTAAATGTCCAATAAATTTTAAGAACCACAGAGATGTTTCTGATTTTTCAGTTATTTCTAAAACAATTTCGCCATTGAAGTACTTTGACTGGAGGATGAAAACAACAGTGTAAACCGTTCCGATATCCCATAAAAACAACTAGTATATATTTAACTCAAATTCTTAAAGAAAACACCAAAAAGGACACACATTTGACTTTCTTTGTGGCTTCATATAGCGTTGCAAAATAATACCAAAAAAAATCAAGAACTATGTTCTAATAAATCTCGTCCTTCTTTTGCCACAAGACATTAAAATTAATACAAATCATAGACTGAAAAGGACATACAAGAATCTAACCTTCTCCCCATCAGCAAGGTTACCAAGAAAATCAGTGAGTGGTTTCACATATTGCGAAAGACTAGTAATGTTATTCGTATCAAATGAATGAATTCCTGAACCAGTTAAATCAACAGCTGTAACTCTGAATCCACATTCTTCCAGAAGAGCTATAGTTTTATACCAACACCAGGCACCAAAACCACCCCCATGAACAAGAATAAAATGGTTGGTCTCTATATTGTCTAGCTTTACATCCTGTCAATCAGATCAGTTAGAAACTAAAGAAACATTGTGGCAGAAATCAAGATGCATTCATGGGTGTACCCGAGAAGGAAACCAGTTCTACAAAAAACATCTAATGCGCACAGAAGAAGATGACAATACTAACATGTTTGACCAGATATACTAAAGCCTGAAAAAAGGATATTGAGCTTACAGTTATTGACGAAAATATATTCCTTTGAATGTTGTATAACCATAAATGAAATGAGAAATGTTAATAAACTGGTATAAAAAGATTTCGCATTGAACATTACAAGCAGAATGAGAGATGTTAATAAACGGTGGTCTTAAAATGAACGTGTACAGCTTTGAGAAAGTAAAAATATGTTAACAATTCATGAGTCTGTAAAATTTATCAGAAAATTCAAAGCACTACAAATATAGCTAATTGGCTCCTTTGGTTATAGGAAAAATTTAATTTTCTAAACAGTTAACCATGCTTCAGAAAAAAAGAAGATAAAAATACTTGCATAGTTGGGTATCTAAAAGGAACATTACAAGTTGCGAATAGTCTCAGAAGGCAATACATTACAGCTATTTCACAATCAGAGAACTTACAACATTTCACAACATTGCCAAAATTTTGAATCTCCTGCTTACATGCAAATTAGGAAGTCCAGCCTAAATCAAAACATCTCAATTCAAGCTATGAACAACCCATTAAACCATGATTCCCATTTCCCACGTACTAACAACCCATCATAATTAAAAGCCATAATCTAGAAAACTCCAAGGTACCCAATTAGCCACGCTATTGATTGAAAATATGAACCAATTACTAAAACTGAATTAAACCAACCAAAAGTTACTTTAAAAAAAATAAACAAACAAAACCATCCCAATAAACAATTACTACAGAGAGAGGGGGGAAATGGAGTTAAACCTGATTAACAAGCTGGTGAGGGTGTAGCAGGGGATCAGTGAGGGTGCGACCCTGGAGCTCGAACTACGAGGCAAACCTTGCTGCCTTTTAGGCCATCTCCAACAGATGGACTATCCTATGGACTATATTTAGTTCATATGACATCAGCAAATGTCTTTTATTCTTTCATCATTCCAGCAGATAGACTATCCCATGGACTATAATATAAAAAAATTAAAATAATTAATAAATTCAACAAAACTCCTATCATCTTTATACTTTTCTATTTAAATATTAGTAAATTTATAATCCATGGACTATCTCATTCATATATATAGTCTTTTGAGGATATCAAATATAGTTGAGGACTATATTTAGTCCATCTGCTGGAGCGGGAAAAAAATAAATCCTAGACTAAGGGGGGTGTTTGATAAAAATTGAATGAGCTGAAGCTGAATCTGAATGAGCTGAATCTGAATCTGAATGAAAAAAGTTGTTTGATAATTAACATATCTGAATGATCTGAATGACATATTTTTAATATTTTACCCCTCTGAAAAAATTCAAAGTTGTTGTAAATTTATTTAATATTACATAATATAATTTTTTTTTATTTTTTTTTTATTTTTATTTTTTTCTATTTTTTTCTCCATTCAGCCACCATTTAGCCACAAATTCTGACCTTAACCATTCAGCCGCGCAATCTGACCGATTCAGCCATTCAGACGAATTTTTTTCCAAACAAACGCACTTAACCATTCAGCCACTTACCGATTCAGATTCAGACCCCATTCAGACTCAAACAAACAGCCCCTAAATATAGTCTAGGAAGCCATTGCTGGAGATGCTCTTCGAGCTGGAATTATTGGGATACCTAAGAGAAGTTGAACGATCAAAAGGCAGAGAACCGACGCCTTTTTGCTGCTGCTGGTGCTGCTTTAATAGAATCGCAGCGGCAAAAGCTTGCTCGTGAAGTTCAGAGTCCTCATATCTCTCTTTCTTTGAAGATCGAATCCGACTCCACCGATTGCTCGTATTGCCGCCTGCTGCTACTGTACTAGTCGACAGATTGTTCGATATGCGCTTTGCGGGTTTCTTCTTTATTGATCTTCGTGAAAAACATATGCCCATTTTGATGGTCTCATATGAAGAAAGACAGAGAGATGTAGGTAAACTGTTAACAAGTATATAGAGAGAGAAAGTGAAGGCACAAGCTTCAGGTGAATTTGTTGCGAGAGACTGCTGAGGGGGAGGGAGTGAATAATGATGATGAAATTTATGGATTCTGAGTTATTACTACTCATAACTCACAAGCCATATGAGTTGCCCAAACATGATATTGTTATTTATTGCTAAGTTGAATGTTAAAATATGGAGGGGAACGCATCCGTCTACAATTGTATTTAAATTAAAAAAATATGGGATTAATAATTTTTTTCTTAAATATCTCAATAATAATATTTGATTAGATTTAATGATTAATAAATTAATTAATTTTACAAGTGTTATTAATTTAATCAATATGTCATTTTTTGAATAGATTAACCATTGTACTTTTAAAAATTCTATCAAAATATTCAAAAATCAAATTATGATTAACCTTTATTGAAGTGGCTATTGATGTAACAGTTGTTGTATAAATTTAAAAAAAAACACATATGAGTTAGCTGTTGATATGTAATTTTATTTTATTTTTAAATTATAAAAATATTTGCTCAATAAAAAATATATATTTTTAATTGCAAAAAAAATCGCTCAATAAAATTTTATTTTATTTTTAATTACAATTAATAATATTTTTTAAATACAATAACTTTTCGTTTTAAAAATAATATTAAATACTCTTTATATTTTTTTTCTGCTCAATTTGTTTACACCTACAATTAAATACTTTGTCTATTCTTAATTATAAAATTATTATTAATTTTTAAATAAATTAATATAATTTAAAAAAATATATAAAAAAATTGTCTAACTCCTTTTTTACTAAAATTTGTGTGCCAAAAAATAAGTTGTGCAAACTTATATATATATATATATATATATATATATGGGGAGTGATTCATAGCAAACGTTTGATATGAACACTATTTCAGCTAACGCATTTGTGGTCGTCCGATCTCAAGTCTAAAAGTTATGAGTTTTGTCTGGCCGCTAGTAAGAGTAGCACTTGCATGGCCGCTAGTAGGAGTAGCATTGGCTGCTACTCCCACTAAAGGCCAGGCATAACTCATATTTTCCTTGGTCACTAGTAAGAGTACTGACCAATCCAAAATCTAAGAATATTTTAGAGCGAATATGTCTGTAATTTATAAAAAAAATTACATATTAACACCACATCAGAAGTTACCTTATATATTTTTTTAAAAAATATTATATATCAGCAGCCACCTGTGACGCCCCCAAATCCGGGTCCCTTGAACCTCGGGTTCGGTGCTCACTATTCATCACTTAACAAACATTCATAAATTAAAACTTCAATAACTCGCGGAAAACATACATAATTTCATTACAAAACGTACCTTCAATCCCAGGTTCCACTAACCTTAATACATCATCGTTACCTTATAATACAAAAGGTTTACACAAATAGTACGAACTAACTACGTCTACTCGTTCATCTGTCCTTTGCCGTGATACACCTTAGATAACTCGGTTTAACTGAAAATAGTTCATGATATAGCAAGGGTGAGCAACTACTTTGCCCAGCAAGTTTAAATAAGAAATGATATATCATGAATGAAAAAGATTTATCTTCGAGAGTTTCAACAATAAATAACAATTGTGAAATAACAAGAATCAATGTTCAACAAAAGAATGGATTGACTCTTTACTGCTGAGTGGTCGCAAAGGACCCTGAACTACTACTAAGGTAGAACAGACATACAATGTCTGACACCTTGTTAAAAATAACGGGACACTCGAGGGGATCAGTCCTCTCATGTCCTATGTATATGCATAACATTTAGATTTCTTGCGCGCATTCGGTTTCCCGACAAATAAAAATCCCCTTTAACTAGGGTTGTTCTTTCTCAGTCTTACTGTAAGAATCCGCACCAGCCAATGGTTTGGATAAGCTTTCATAATATTCAATTAGATGAATTTAAACATGCATTTGTCTAGCCGAAACAATTAGCTTAGACATTCTTAAACAGTTCGTAAATTACTGAACTATAACATTTGCAAAGGCACTATGTGCGAATACAATAACCAATAATGAGGTGGAATAATTTTTAGATAATTAATCCACTTTAAGTTCTGTCAAATAACTACGAGTGTAGAATTTGCTCAACAATAATTTGAATAGCTCAATGTACATAAAGTTGAAGGAAACTTGCAACAATAAATACAAGTTAGGGTTAAGAAGAACTTGCCTGTTCCGCTGACTACTGCTATTCAACTTAAAAATACTTCCTTTGGGTGACCTAATATTCAATAACATTGATCATCCAATTAGCATAACACATATAGGTTTATTTAACATTAATAATCTTAACAAATATATCTTAAAGCATCTATCACTTAATCATAACCTTAAAACTCTTAATAATATTATCAATTCCCTTGATAATATTTCAACTCACATAACCATCACTTCATTGCTTTATAATATTATCTCATTTGATAATATATAAATACAACATATAATATTATTAATCGTATAATAATATTTTAACCATTTATTATTTCAATAATAAATCACTTAACTCCTTAATATTATTAACCATCTAATAATTCTCTTAACCTCTTTATTATCTCAAACACTTATTAACATTATTAATAATTAAATAATGTTTTACACTATCCCCAATGATATTAATCATCAAACAACATCTTAATCATAAATATTATTAATCATTTAATAATATTTTACCCTCTTAATAATATTATTAATCATTTAATAATATCTTTATCCTTAGTTAATATTATTAATCATTTAATAATATTTCAATCATATGTTAACATTATTAATAATGTCTTACTCTTCAAATATTATTATTCATCAAATAATATCTTCAATAACTTCTAAATATTATTATCCATTTAATAATATTTTACACTCAAAATAATATCATTTAATACTATTTTCTTCTCTCATTAATATTATTAACCATTTAATAATATTCTATTCTCTTCTTAATATTATTAGTCATTTAATAATATTTTAATTATTTATTAATATTATTAATCATTTAATAATATTTTAATCTCTTATTAATATTATTAACCATTTAATAATATTTTAATCACTTATTAATATTATTATCATTTTAATAATATTTTAATCACATATTAATATTATTAACCATTTAATAATATTTTACACTCAAAATAATATTATTAATCATTTAATAATATTTTAATCATTTGTTAATATTATTATCATTTTAATAATATTATCCTCTCTTATTAATATTATTAACCATGTAATAATATTTTATTCACATACCAATATTATTAACCATTTAATAATATTTTACTCATTTCTTAATATTTCATAATATTCTACTATCTTACTAATATTATTAACCCTTTAATAATACTTTAAATTCTTAACTAATATTATTAATTATTCAATAATATTTTAATCACTTATTAATATTATTAATTATTTAATAATATTTTAACCACTTATTAATATTATTAATCCTTTAATAATATTTTAATTACCTATTAATATTATTAACCATGTAATAATATTTTAATCATTTACAAATGTTATTAATCATTTAACAACCTTTTAATCACATATTAATATTATTCAACATTCAATAATATTTTAATACTCTTCAAATAATACCAATAGTTAACTTTTTAATTGTGTTAACCTTAGTCTTTATTTTAAACATTTAGCTACCAATTTGTCTCTTATAGACTCTAAATATATTGGTTTATTATTTAAACACATTCATTTTACACTTATTTTAACTTAAATTTTCACAAAAAACCCGACCCGGACCGGCCCGACCCGACCCGGATCGACCCGACCCGACCCGGACCAAGTCTGCCCTCAGAGACAGCCGGTTCAAGCGCCTAGGCGCTTGGTAGGCGCTCAGTAGGCGCTCGGCCAATTTTCAAAAACCCTAATTTGGACTGCCCGACCCTACGACGCTCCGACAGTCATAACTTCTTCATTTAAAAACATTTTAGGGTGATTCTTGAGTCAATTCTCATTAGAATTTCCCCCTCTACAATTTATCTTTATATCACAATTCCAAATTCTGAACGGAACTAGGCTTAAAATCGTTCACAATGCAACCTAGGGTTTTAAAATCAACATGCTTTGAGGAAAAATTCATAACTTCTTTATTTTTCCATATTTTTGAAAGATTCAAGTTGGGTTTTCTTAAAAACTCATAGAGGTAACCTTTTAGTCATAAAAATTATTTTTCCAACTTGTACATTTCAAACTACAACATTAAATACCATATAGCTACCTAGGTTTTTACCGGTAAAGCTTAATATAGACATTTCTTGCATTTTTATGCATACCGCTCATACCAAAACATGATTTAACTATATCAAACCATGAATATACTTATATATCATAGTTTTAGACTTCTAGATCATCAAAATAACTTTTGATCGGTTAAAAATACTTTTTGACCGATTAAAACATATATAGACCATAGAAATTAACTAAGGAAGGGTTAGAACACTTTTCAACATTCATAGTTCCTTCTATGGAGATCTTCTTCTTGCTAGGCCTCTTCTTCCTTCTTGAGTGAACCATTAGCACACTAGCTCACAAGCTCTCTAGCTTTTTCCTCTCAACTTACAAGTATTTCTCTCTTAGCTCTCAAATGCTCTCTCTTTTCACTCTTGAAATCTCTAGCAAATGAACCAACCAACATAATACTTGTGTGGAGTATCTTATTTATAGTCATCTACTAAACCATCATCAATTCTCCTAATCAACCAATGTTGGTCAAATTAAGGCTAATTGGTGCTTACTATTGCATGAATGACTAGGTTGATTGACATTGTGATTGACCTTAGTTGTTCACCTACTATGACAAGGAGTAAATTATAAGCAACTTGGAAAATCAAGCAACCCCAAGTGGGGCCCCCTAAATCTCAGCAAAATGGGATAAATCCCCCATTTTTGCTTTATTTTTTATTACATTTATTATTCATATATACACCAATTGATATATATACCTATATATAATGTTTGACCAACATTTTGACTTCCTATTGGGCTCCACTTTGGACTTAGGTATTAAATAAGTTGGGCTCATTCATTTAATTTGTTTGGGCTCAATTTATTTATCACATTGGGCTAACATTTAAATAATCTATGTTACATTTAATTAAAACAAGCATTGTGCTAGTTTAATTAATTACATTGATCAATGTTTAATTAAATTATATAGGCTACTAGGTTAGTTTATTGGAACTAGTTTAATATATCATTTGGACTTATTATATAGTCCAATTAGATTTGCTATTTATAAGTCCATTGGACTCCTTAATTAAATTAGCTTACATAACACTATTACTTACAAATTCTTGGGTTTGTTTTAATGAAACCCTAACACATATTAATACAAGTACTTTGACTTGATTAATTTAATTCATTCACTAACCCTTATCATCAAATTGGGTTTATAATATAGTTAACCATACACAAACAATTATTCCCACCTTGGATTGTCTTAAATAATTCACTTGCTTCTTCTTTCTCATTATTCATACAAGTAATTAACTTGTTTACTATAAATCTTCTTAATTGTCATACAAGGCCAACATTCAAGCTTTGTGATTTCATCACATAAGCTTCTCTCGAAATCTTTTTCCTTCTTTAGTTAATTAATTTAATTAACTAATTTAATACATCTCATCATTCAACTTATCACATACTTCATACCTCACACCTCATATTTTCTTATGGATATAATTAAATAAAAAAAAAAATTGGGTTCGTAATTTTCTCGGTCATTACATTCACCCCTCCTTATAAGGATTCTGTCCCCAGAATCACCGTTATAAGATTACATAAGATTTTCTTATCATCTGATTTCTTCCTGACTCTTTTCTTCGTATATCCGAATAAATTTTTACGGATAACTTACTCTTTATCTATCTAACACAATCCTTTGATTTAAAGACACTTTATTTTAATAAAGTATTCTATTTTCTTCGAGAAATTCTATTTATTTAGTGAAATTCTCAGTCAGATAGTCTTCGAATCAAATAATACCTAAACGATTATATTATTTCTCGAAAACAACTATCATCGTGCCTCTTAGCTTTCTTGATATTACTTCTCGCCTTACTTTCCTTCTACGGGTAGTCCTTAAACGGATGACCCATTCTTCCACAAATAAAACACTTCCAATTCTTTCTGGGACCAGGACAGTTTGAAGCACCGTGTCCTTTCCCTCCATATCTATAGCAACTATCTGTCCCTTTTAGACATACTCCTATGTGATTCTTTTCACAACTTTCACAACTTTCTATTCTTCGTGTTTCTTTTCTTTGACCATTCTCACCATTTTTTTATGGTTCCTCTTTCGTTTATGAGCGTTACAACCTCTGCTACTTCCTTTACCATTTTCTTCTTCACTTTTCTTTCCTCTCTTGATTATACTCTGTCAAATCCTTACCTCCGCCTTCTGCTATGATTGCCTTTCCTATCATTGATGAAAACGTGTTAATCCGAAAATTGAAACCTTACTGTAGATCCATGTATTTAATTCTTGTTCAAACCTTCTTGTCCTTCGTTCTTCCGTGTCCACTTAATGTGGAGCAAATCTTGCTAGCTCATTAAACTTAGCGGCATATTCTGCTACTGTCGTACTTACCTGTTTGAGTTCCAAAAATTTCACTTCCATTCTTGTCTTTGTACTATTTGGAAAATAATTTTCAAAGAACAATTCCTTAAAACGAGTCCACGTAACCATTCTTTCTCCTGTTCGGCTTTTGTTAGCCTTACACAAAAATCAGCCTCTCCCTTCATCATGAAGGTGACAATTGTTGTCTTCTATTTTTCTACAACACATGCAACTTCAAATACTTTCTCCATTTCTTTCATCCATGTCTGAGCTTCGATTGGATCTCTCGTTCCTCGAAACTCAGGTGGTCCTACCATTTTAAAATCCTTAAAATTTGCCACTCGATTTTTCGGCGAACTTCCTAATGCTGGATTTCCACTTTGTATCGCTTCTGCTACCATATTAGCAAAAGTTTGCATCGGGTCCATTTGACCTCCTTTACTATTAACTGATTCTTCCATCCTCCGATTTCGGGGTTGTCTATGAGGCGACATTATCTGTTTTTAAAATAAAACTTACGTTATGCTCTTATATTCTGTTCCTTACATTCATTCTTGTAGCATTTAATATTAATGCTCCCAGTATCATTCTAAAGCATATAAACATAACATCTATATTTATACGCAACCAGTAGTGCCTTAGCACCTTACATTTTGAAACCTACTTCAATAAACGTTCATATCCCATAAAGACTGCAAAAGTTGGGACTTAACATAACCATCTAACCCACATACTCCAGGAGTTGGGTTTTATAAACACATAGTATCCCTTACTCCTCTTATTCACTTCTTCTTCCTCTCATACAATATATTTTACCTTCTTTACCCTGGAACTTAATAACTCGAATACCGTCTTCTTCTTATGTTCCCTTACACGTACTTGATTGTTAAGTAGTGTATCACTATTCTTCTTTAATTTCTCATCATCCAGAAAATTCACTATCATGCTAAACATTGTCATTTATTCCTCATCATATCTTCCATTAATCTTATACCTATCATCGTATTCTTGATAATTTCTCATGCTGTTTATCAGCTTCTTCTTTTCTTCCTCTTTCTGAAGTCTCCATATCTTTAAACAAATACTCACATCTTCTCTGATAATGATTCTCTTCAAACCTAAGTAACTGTGGTGCCACAAACGTGATTACCCACCTTATCCTTCTTCAAATCTTAGCTTGCTCCTTGATGCAAGACATCACTATATAACACAACCTACCAGTAGTATTCAGGAGAACAATACTGGCCTCACACAATTCACAATTCACTGATAACTAAATCTTTATTTATGACCTTGTTCTAACCTCCATCACAACTTGTTCATCGAACTTACCACACAATATGAGTTCAGGAACTTACCACAATAGCATGGCTTGAGGAACTTATCCTAGTCAGACCTTAATCGTCCATTCGCTGAGGGGCTCCACCATACCATTATGAGTCACGAACTTACCATACGTATGAGTTTTAAGAACACGCACCTAATCTCTACATTCTCTACATATCCAATATACTATAAGAAAAGACTCACCTTCTCACCATATATACATCGGATAGCGCGACCCAAGATTTCAATGATTATCATAATTAGGAAGCTAAGTGGTTGTCGAACCAAACACAATCTCCTGCCCATACAAGAAATTGGTCAACTCGGCCACTATATTACTATAGGAAGCTAAGCGGTTCTAAAACCAAGCACTAATTCCTCGCCCATACAAGGAATCGCACAACTCAACCACTAATATGAGTCCTCAAATAAAATCTACAACCTCTAATTTTCTTATTAACTTAGTATGAATTTTCTTAATCCATACTTTAACACATAACTCCTCACGAGTTCATCTTCGTAGATCATTTCACGATCTTATTATTGTTCTTTACACAACAATCTTATTATAAGATGTCGTCTATCACTTCTTTGATATCCTCTTTCAGATATTTATTCCTTGTCTCTGGATTTTCTCCAATTTCATTGATTCATTCCTCAAAAGCGTCTACTATTAGACTCATCAATCGTCTGTAAGGAATTATGGTCTAACTCCTTAACTTTCTTCACTATTGTCTAGAGTATTCTTTCTTTAAAACTTTCTCTTGACATTATCGTTTGGTATAATACGGTAGTATTATTACCTCTCTATAGATTTTAGGCATATACTTTTAATGCCAACAGATAATCCATCACTTAAAATTTATTAACATATTCTTCCTTGGTACGTAGTACCTCATCATTTATACAGCTACACACCTTTAAGCATTCTTTTGCTTACTAACTATACGCACAATTATCAGTCACCTATCTTCAAATCGTTTGATAGCCTAAACACTATATCTCGATCTTCTCATTCAACATATATTCTTCAAACTTCCATACTATCGTCCTCTTGTCTTTCTATCATCTATTTGCATATTTAATAAACATTTTAATATGCATCACTTTAGTACTTAGTACTATACTTGTTCTTAGCACTATGCTAATTACATATCATATCCCGCTTCTTATCTCCAAAGTTGGGATTTTCAAAATTTTATAACTTCTTTCATCATCTGCATAGATAAAATTCAACTTACAGATTAGAAAATCATCCGATTTTTAAATCTTCTAAAATAACTTCTGAAACGTAATTCTCCAAACATATTCTCCAAAGTCAAACTCCCAAAGATATATACTTCTAAAGTTAGACTCCTCAACATACATTATTATCATTCTTATGTAATTGTTTATCATGCTTATCTCTTTCTACAATCATTCTACTTTTCCTCAATCACTTCATCATTATCTGCTTTTATGATTGACTCCAAAATCTTCTCATTCTTCTATGATTCATTTAACTCTGCAACCACTTATTTGTTTAACCCATTATTTCATCTCTATTTACCCTGATCATCTTTACTACCATCGACCCATATAGATCAATCTTCTCAAGATATCCTCAATGTCCTCGAATCATTCCTTAACATCATTTTCTTTTATTTTACCTTAGTCACATCTACATCTGATCACTTCTTCTTATCTATTCTCCATAGATTAAGTATCTTTCATTCCTTACTCTCTTTTCTTCGTCAATGCTCAACTTTAACCTTCGGATCATCTTCCGAATTCTCATCCTTTTTCGATCTAATAACAGATCTTTTCTTACCTACACATAACTTTTCTTACTTGATGAATCTCCACAATTCATATCCTAAACTCTATATGAGTTTTCTTGTCTTCTCTACGGTCATAATCCTAAGGTTTTTCCCCACCTAAGGTTTATAACCTACAGCTCTGATACCAACCTGTAACGCCCCCAAATCCGGGTCCCTTGAACCTCGGGTTCGGTGCTCACTATTCATCACTTAACAAACATTCATAAATTAAAACTTCAATAACTCGCGGAAAACATACATAATTTCATTACAAAACGTACCTTCAATCCCAGGTTCCACTAACCTTAATACATCATCGTTACCTTATAATACAAAAGGTTTACACAAATAGTACGAACTAACTACGTCTACTCGTTCATCTGTCCTTTGCCGTGATACACCTTAGATAACTCGGCTTAACTGAAAATAGTTCATGATATAGCAAGGGTGAGCAACTACTTTGCCCAGCAAGTTTAAATAAGAAATGATATATCATGAATGAAAAAGATTTATCTTCGAGAGTTTCAACAATAAATAACAATTGTGAAATAACAAGAATCAATGTTCAACAAAAGAATGGATTGACTCTTTACTGCTGAGTGGTCGCAAAGGACCCTGAACTACTACTAAGGTAGAACAGACATACAATGTCTGACACCTTGTTAAAAATAACGGGACACTCGAGGGGATCAGTCCTCTCATGTCCTATGTATATGCATAACATTTAGATTTCTTGCGCGCATTCGGTTTTCCGACAAATAAAAATCCCCTTTAACTAGGGTTGTTCTTTCTCAGTCTTACTGTAAGAATCCGCACCAGCCAATGGTTTGGATAAGCTTTCATAATATTCAATTAGATGAATTTAAACATGCATTTGTCTAGCCGAAACAATTAGCTTAGACATTCTTAAACAGTTCGTAAATTACTGAACTATAACATTTGCAAAGGCACTATGTGCGAATACAATAACCAATAATGAGGTGGAATAATTTTTAGATAATTAATCCACTTTAAGTTCTGTCAAATAACTACGAGTGTAGAATTTGCTCAACAATAATTTGAATAGCTCAATGTACATAAAGTTGAAGGAAACTTGCAACAATAAATACAAGTTAGGGTTAAGAAGAACTTGCCTGTTCCGCTGACTACTGCTATTCAACTTAAAAATACTTCCTTTGGGTGACCTAATATTCAATAACATTGATCCTCCAATTAGCATAACACATATAGGTTTATTTAACATTAATAACCTTAACAAATATATCTTAAATCATCTATCACTTAATCATAACCTTAAAACTCTTAATAATATTATCAATTCCCTTGATAATATTTCAACTCACATAACCATCACTTCATTGCTTTATAATATTATCTCATTTGATAATATATAAATACAACATATAATATTATTAATCGTATAATAATATTTTAACCATTTATTATTTCAATAATAAATCACTTAACTCCTTAATATTATTAACCATCTAATAATTCTCTTAACCTCTTTATTATCTCAAACACTTATTAACATTATTAATAATTAAATAATGTTTTACACTATCCCCAATGATATTAATCATCAAACAACATCTTAATCATAAATATTATTAATCATTTAATAATATTTTACCCTCTTAATAATATTATTAATCATTTAATAATATCTTTATCCTTAGTTAATATTATTAATCATTTAATAATATTTCAATCATATGTTAACATTATTAATAATGTCTTACTCTTCAAATATTATTACTCATCAAATAATATCTTCAATAACTTCTAAATATTATTATCCATTTAATAATATTTTACACTCAAAATAATATCATTTAATACTATTTTCTTCTCTCATTAATATTATTAACCATTTAATAATATTCTATTCTCTTCTTAATATTATTAGTCATTTAATAATATTTTAATTATTTATTAATATTATTAATCATTTAATAATATTTTAATCTCTTATTAATATTATTAACCATTTAATAATATTTTAATCACTTATTAATATTATTATCATTTTAATAATATTTTAATCACATATTAATATTATTAACCATTTAATAATATTTTACACTCAAAATAATATTATTAATCATTTAATAATATTTTAATCATTTGTTAATATTATTATCATTTTAATAATATTATCCTCTCTTATTAATATTATTAACCATGTAATAATATTTTATTCACATACCAATATTATTAACCATTTAATAATATTTTACTCATTTCTTAATATTTCATAATATTCTACTATCTTACTAATATTATTAACCCTTTAATAATACCTTAAATTCTTAACTAATATTATTAATTATTCAATAATATTTTAATCACTTATTAATATTATTAATTATTTAATAATATTTTAACCACTTATTAATATTATTAATCCTTTAATAATATTTTAATTACCTATTAATACTATTAACCATGTAATAATATTTTAATCATTTACAAATGTTATTAATCATTTAACAACCTTTTAATCACATATTAATATTATTCAACATTCAATAATATTTTAATACTCTTCAAATAATACCAATAGTTAACTTTTTAATTGTGTTAACCTTAGTCTTTATTTTAAACATTTAGCTACCAATTTGTCTCTTATAGACTCTAAATATATTGGTTTATTATTTAAACACATTCATTTTACACTTATTTTAACTTAAATTTTCACAAAAAACCCGACCCGGACCGGCCCGACCCGACCCGGACCAAGTCTGCCCTCAGAGACAGCCGGTTCAAGCGCCTAGGCGCTTGGTAGGCGCTCGGCCAATTTTCAAAAACCCTAATTTGGACTGCCCGACCCTCCGACGCTCCGACAGCCATAACTTCTTCATTTAAAAACATTTTGGGGTGATTCTTGAGTCCATTCTCATTAGAATTTCCCCCTCTACAATTTCTCTTTATATCACAATTCCAAATTCTGAACGGAACTAGGCTTAAAATCGTTCACAATGCAACCTAGGGTTTTAAAATCAACATGCTTTGAGGAAAAATTCATAACTTCTTTATTTTTCCATATTTTTGAAAGATTCAAGTTGGGTTTTCTTAAAAACTCATAGAGGTAACCTTTTAGTCATAAAAATTATTTTTCCAACTTGTACATTTCAAACTACAACATTAAATACCATATAGCTACCTAGGTTTTTACCGGTAAAGCTTAATATAGACATTTCTTGCATTTTTATGCATACCGCTCATACCAAAACATGATTTAACTATATCAAACCATGAATATACTTATATATCATAGTTTTAGACTTCTAGATCATCAAAATAACTTTTGATCGGTTAAAAATACTTTTTGACCGATTAAAACATATATAGACCATAGAAATTAACTAAGGAAGGGTTAGAACACTTTTCAACCTTCATAGTTCCTTCTATGGAGATCTTCTTCTTGCTAGGCCTCTTCTTCCTTCTTGAGTGAACCATTAGCACACTAGCTCACAAGCTCTCTAGCTTTTTCCTCTCAACTTACAAGTATTTCTCTCTTAGCTCTCAAATGCTCTCTCTTTTCACTCTTGAAATCTCTAGCAAATGAACCAACCAACATAATACTTGTGTGGAGTATCTTATTTATAGTCATCTACTAAACCATCATCAATTCTCCTAATCAACCAATGTTGGTCAAATTAAGGCTAATTGGTGCTTACTATTGCATGAATGACTAGGTTGATTGACATTGTGATTGACCTTAGTTGTTCACCTACTATGACAAGGAGTAAATTATAAGCAACTTGGAAAATCAAGCAACCCCAAGTGGGGCCCCCTAAATCTCAGCAAAATGGGATAAATCCCCCATTTTTGCTTTATTTTTTTATTACATTTATTATTCATATATACACCAATTGATATATATACCTATATATAATGTTTGACCAACATTTTGACTTCCTATTGGGCTCCACTTTGGACTTAGGTATTAAATAAGTTGGGCTCATTCATTTAATTTGTTTGGGCTCAATTTATTTATCACATTGGGCTAACATTTAAATAATCTATGTTACATTTAATTAAAACAAGCATTGTGCTAGTTTAATTAATTACATTGATCAATGTTTAATTAAATTATATAGGCTACTAGGTTAGTTTATTGGAACTAGTTTAATATATCATTTGGACTTATTATATAGTCCAATTAGATTTGCTATTTATAAGTCCATTGGACTCCTTAATTAAATTAGCTTACATAACACTATTACTTACAAATTCTTGGGTTTGTTTTAATGAAACCCTAACACATATTAATACAAGTACTTTGACTTGATTAATTTAATTCATTCACTAACCCTTATCATCAAATTGGGTTTATAATATAGTTAACCATACACAAACAATTATTCCCACCTTGGATTGTCTTAAATAATTCACTTGCTTCTTCTTTCTCATTATTCATACAAGTAATTAACTTGTTTACTATAAATCTTCTTAATTGTCATACAAGGCCAACATTCAAGCTTTGTGATTTCATCACATAAGCTTCTCTCGAAATCTTTTTCCTTCTTTAGTTAATTAATTTAATTAACTAATTTAATACATCTCATCATTCAACTTATCACATACTTCATACCTCACACCTCATATTTTCTTATGGATATAATTAAATAAAAAAAAAAATTGGGTTCGTAATTTTCTCGGTCATTACACCACCTCAATAAAAGTTAACCATGGTTTGATTTTAGATATTTTGAAAGTATTTTCAATAGTACAAATGACTGATCTGTTAAAAAATAACATGTTAATTAAATTGATAGCACTTGCAAAGTTGGTTAGATTGTTTTGTCATTAAGTCTATTTTATTATTATAACCTTCTAAACTTGTTTGATAATTAAAAAGGTCTGAATAATATTTTAAATACATATTTAAAATATTACAATCACAATATGATGAAACAAAATATATCAAATTCAATGAAAATATTTATTTGTAATTGAAAATTGTCCATTAGGTAGACTAGTCAGTGTCAACAACCAAATTGAAAATTATTCATTAAGACAAACAAATCACTGAAACAAACTTAAAATAATATAGCAACATAATCACAGTCATAACCCCCCAACACATGATTACATTATTGCATCACTCAACTTATTACCACCCATAATATTGCCCCTTCTTTCCACCATTTTAGTCCGTCGCACTTTCTTTGTGACGCCCCCAAATTGGGCCAATACCACCCAATCTAGGTCCCTAAAAATACAAATAACAACTATTACAATACAGTACAAGGTATAAAAATATAGTGCTTAATACACAACTAAGTCTTAATTATTATTGTCATACTATTTTATAACACATGAAGACTATCAACTACAGACTCAGACTATTACTCCATTCCCCAGCTAAGCCTCGCTGCACTCTCATTTTCTAAAGAAAAATGGAACAAAAAAGAAAAGGATTAGCTCAAATAACTCAGTAAAGAATATCATGAATAAGATAACGATGAATAAATTATCATTAGTCTTCAACATTGATGAGTTCTTTATAGAATACAATAGACAATAAATTTTAGATCAACAATTGTAGCGGAATGATAGAATATAATAGACAATAAGTCTTTAACAAATATTTACAATGGAATAAGCAATCCATTAGTATAATCATGTAAACTATGATATCTACTAGTTTATCTTTTTCAGAAAAAATCATCGTCAACTTTTATCATTTGAAACACCACTGGTCATGATCATGTCAAATAACAATTTTTCTTTGTCCACAGGTCAAAAAGAACTTTCACCACGTGCCCTAAAAGACACTCAACAATCATATCGTCTTTACTTTAGGCCAAAAACATTCACCAATCATATCATTTATGCCTCAGCGCACAGATATTCATATTATCTTTGCACCAGTCAAAAGATATTCACAACAACTTGATTATTGATTATTAGAATAGATAACAGTGATATAAATAATGAACAAAAGAAAGAAAATAACATGATAAACAATAGATAACTAAAAATTATAATTTTATTTTGTCCAATCAAGTAATGTTCAAATTGTCAATATGATGTGGAGTCAAATTCAAGAATGATATTTGAGATTTCATAGTTTAAAAATAACTGTTAATATTCAATAGAAAGGTTCAGGTAAATAGAAAGATTCAAGTGAAATAATATTAGATGAAACATAAATTATTAAAAAAATTATAATCATTTTAGGAATTTTATCCAATAATATTTACTATAGTAAGTTTAAAAGTATGAAAGAAAATGATATCACTTACATAACACGTGAAAAAAGACTGTTTTAAATGTAGTTAATCAACCTATATATTTATAATATAATTAGTAACTACTACATATAAATTTCATGGTATACACTTAACTCGTATATTATGAAATCATCACAAGTAACTAGATAGTATAAATTTATGTAGTGTACATAATAGAGTATAATATACTTTCAAATAATTTTTGAAAGAAAATAATACTTCAAAGTAAAATCTTTCAAAATAAGTTTTTAAAAATAAATCTTCTAAAGGAAGAGTCTTATAAAAAAAAATTATGAAGACCGTGTCAAGTGTGTATTTGTGCAAATATTACTTTTAAAGAAAAGATTCACTTGAGCAAATTTTGCACTCTTTTTGGCTTTATCAATACTCAGAATAACTTTACTATACTCAAAACATACTCATAATATATTAGTAGAAGAAAAAAGATATGTGTTTAATTACTCAACTAAACAACCTTTTTATAAGGAAACGAAGACACACAAAGTTTGACAAATTTGGTAGGAGGTGCACATTCAGTTTGAAAAAGTGTGTGTGTGGTGCCTAATTTTGAAACGGAAGAAGAATTCATTCATGCAACTTCTGAAATTTTTTTCCATAAAAAAAATAAAACTTTGTATTATAATATTTTATAATAAAATAAATAACATTATATATTATATTATAATAAAACAAATAACTTTATATATTATTTATTTTATGCATTATTACCTTAATGTATTAATATCACATATTTTAGTGTTCTTCAAATAATGAATCTATCTTCATACCCAAAATACTAAGTAACAATGGCATATAATAATTAAAGTAATAATACAACAATAGTAAAAATTATCAAAAAAATAATGAAAGAACACGTTACTGTGATAATTATTTGTTTAATACAGTGTATGAGCTACTGTAACAATTATTGACAAATCGAATATTCTCGATATAATATAATTTGTGCATAACATCCTTATCTTTAACATTTATCAAAATAACACCTTACTATTCCGAACAATAATATAATTTTTTTTTTATTTCATAAAAATCGAGACCTTACACTCTCTCCCAAGTTTAGATAAATAAAAAATTAAGCAAAACGCTAAAGGTAGCTCATATCCACATTTTTTGTCTTCTTTAAAATGCTCAAAACCTGAATTGATCCAATCTTTTTCACAAATTTGCATTACATCCTTGGTGGATTTTGATTTTTGGGTGGTAAAGCTCAAGCTTTTATAGGTGTTCTTAGATTTGCACAAAAACTTAATTGAATCAGATTTTCCCCCCAAAATTGCAGTGCATGTTTGTTGGACTTTGATTCTGAGTGGTAAAGTTACAAGCTTTAGTGCTTAAAGAATGAGAACGTATGGGAGAGATCCACGGGGTGGCCCATTGGAAATAGTTGCAGATTCAGCTACAGATGATGATCGGAGTGGGAATTTACAGGACTTTGATCGGGCGGCTGGAATCAATTTCCCTGAAATAAATGTTATTTCTGATTTTTGGAAAAATTGGCAAACCTTAAAAGGACCCATTGTTAGGGCTATTCATCCCCCAATGGATGATCCATTGATTTTATCAACACAAAATAATAATCCTGTCAAGGCTTATGCTATTGTTGAAACTTTTGTTAATGATCTTGATTCTAAAGTTTTAAATGAAAAACTTTTTGCTCAAAATAATTTTACAAATGTTCATTTACATACTATTGGTAATCAACTTTCTCGGGTAGAGGAAAAAACAGATAGTATTTTAAAAAGAGCTGAACAATCATCTGTTGTTCAAATTGTTAGTAATTCAATTTCTGATAAACACGTAAAACCTCCTGTTATACCTAGACCGATTTATTCAGATTTTAATTTGACTTCTAAAAAGGATAGTGATTTTATGAAAAAATTGCTAAAAGAAATACAGAAGATGCAAGATAAGGGTAAAGGTCCTTCTATTTCTGTTATAAATGAAGAAATTTATAGTGAAGAAGATATAGATAATCTTACTTCTCAATTCAAAGCTCTAAGTAAAGAAAGTCATGATGGAGTTAATAAAATAAGTTTTAATAATAAAAAATCTCCTGAGAATAGAGTTCCTTATGGAAGATATTATTATCCTAGGCCTACCCCTATGGATGTTTTGTTTGAAGAAAATTTTATAAATATGGATAGAGTCAGTTTTTCACCTGATCAAATTTATGAATGGAATATTGATGGTTGTGGAGAACAACAGATTTTTCATGTCATGCATAGAATGTTAATGTATACTACTATTTGCAAAGCTAATAATAATACTGAAGCTCAAATTGTGAATTTTATAATTGCTGGTTTTACTGGTCAACTTAAAGGTTGGTGGGATAATGTTTTACATGATGCTCAACGTGCTGAAGTGTTAAATGCTAAGAAAATAATTCAGGTTCCTGTCCAAGTTCCTGTTGCTGTAGGTCCTATAATACAAACAGGTCCTAGCTCCACTGTTCAAGATATTCAAACGACAATACAATCTAAATCTGAAACTATAGATGATATGGCTTATACTTTAGTACAAACAATTATAAAACATTTTATTGGTATAGGGTTTCATTCCATGGATTGTAGTAGAGAATTATTAATCAATTTAAAGTGTCCTACACTTACTCATTTTCGATGGTACAAAGATGTTTTTATGTCTAAAATTATGCATAGACCAGATGCTAATTCAAGCTTCTGGAAAGAGAAATTTGTTTCTGGATTACCTAAATTATTTGCAGAAAGAGTTAGAACTAGGTTAAGAAACCAACAAGGAAGTTTTAATAAAATATTAGAAATTCCTTATGATGCTTATACCTATGGTGAATTAATAAATGAAATGATTTCTGAAGGCTTAGCCTTATGTAATGATTTAAATTTAAAAACTCAATTGAAAAAACAAGGTATTACTCATAGAAAAGAAATTGGAGAATTTTGTGAACAATTCAGTTATCCTTTAGTCTCTGCTTCCCCTATTAAACGCAGAAAACCTTATAAACCAGAAAGGTCTTTTCGTCGCAGGAGAAGAAAAAGAAAATATGAGGATAAAACTGAAAAACCAAAAAGGTTTAATAAAAAAAGAAATTTTAAAAAGAGGTCTTTAAAAGATGTTACTTGCCATAAATGTGGTAAGAAAGGACATTATGCTAATAAATGTACTTTAAAAAAGAAAATTAATTCTTTAGAAATTGAGGATTCTGTTAAAGAGAAAATTTATAATATTTTGTTACAATCTGATGATTCTGATACTTCTGAAAATACTTCTGATTATGATAATACTAATGAAGTGTTTAATATACGTGATTCTGATGTTTTTGATTCTTCTGAAACTGATAGTTCTTCTGATAATATATGTGCCTGTAAAACAGATGAAAATCATTATAATGCTACTTTAAAAATGAATGGTCTTAGTATAAATATTTTGTCTAAACAAGAACAATTTATTCTTGATATTATTGATCAAATTAAAGACCCTGTAGAGAAAAGAAAAATGATTGAAAAATATATAAATCAGTCTAAAGAACAACATATTGAGCATAATAAGAAACCTAAAATTCATACTCATTATTCTTTGCAGGAAGTAATTAATAGAATTCAAAATGCTCCTAAAGAAAAACCCATTACTCTTAATGATTTAAAAGAAGAGTTAAACTCCCAGAAAAAAGAAATTAGTAATTTAAAAGACAGATTAGAATTTGTAGAAAGTTTAGCTTTAAGACAATTTAAAAATACTTTAGGAACTAAAGATGAAGATAATGAAGAAATAGAAAAAGAAGAAGAAACTTCAGAACAATTTTTATGTCAAATTGAAAAAATTACTTTTCAAAAATGGTATATTGAAGTTACTTTGGTTGTTGATGAAAATTTTATTGTCAACACTGTTGCTCTAGTTGATAGTGGTGCAGATATGAACTGCATAAAAGAAGGTTTAATACCTACACATTATTTTGAAAAAACTAAACAAAGTTTGAGTACTGCTGATGGAACTAAAATGAATATTAATTTTAAATTATCTAATGCCTATATTTGTAATGAAGGTATGTGTGTTAAAACTCCTTTCATTCTTGTTCAAAACCTTACTCAATTCATGATTCTAGGAACACCATTTTTAAATATGATTCAACCTATTACTATAGATTCTGCAGGTATTCATACTACCTTAGATGGAGTTCAAATTACTTATAAGTTTATCACTTCCCCTATTACTAAGGATTTGAATCAGCTAAAAACAAGTTTGATTTTCAAACAAAATCAAATTAATTTTTTGAAAAAAGAGATAAATCTTTTAACTATTGATAATAAACTTCATGATCCCACTATTCAAGACAAAATAAAAGAGATTACTAAAAAAATAACTAATGAGGTTTGTGCTGATTTACCTAATGCTTTCTGGGATAGAAAAAAACATATGATAAGACTACCGTATAAGGAGGATTTTTCTGAAGATTTTATACCTACCAAGGCTAGACCATCTCAGATGGATAAGAAAACTTTAGATTATTGTAAAACAGAAATTGATACTTTACTAAAGAAAGGATTAATATGTCCTAGTTCTTCCCCTTGGAGTTGTTCTGCTTTTTATGTTATGAAACATTCTGAAATAGAACGTGGAACTCCTAGATTGGTGATAAATTATAAACCTTTAAATAAAGCTTTAAAATGGATTAGATATCCTATTCCTAATAAAAAAGATTTGTTAAATAGATTAGCAAGTGCTAATATCTTTTCCAAATTTGATTTAAAATCAGGATTTTGGCAAATTCAAATTGATCCTAAAGATAGATATAAAACTGCTTTTACAGTTCCCTTTGGACAATATGAGTGGAATGTTATGCCTTTTGGATTAAAGAATGCTCCTTCTGAATTTCAGAAAATTATGAATGATATATTTAATGCATATTCTAGTTTTTGTATTGTTTATATTGATGATATATTGATATTTTCTGACAATATTGATCAACATTTTAAACATTTAAATATTTTTCTAAACATTGCTAAGAAAAATGGTTTGGTTGTTTCAGTCTCAAAAATGAGTTTATTTCAAATAAAGATAAGATTTTTAGGTCATAATATTCATCAAGGAACAATAATTCCTATTGATAGATCTATTGCTTTTGCTAAGAATTTTCCTAACGAAATTAAAGATAAACAAATGTTACAAAGATTTCTTGGTAGTTTAAATTATATTGCTGAATTTTATAAAGATCTTGCTAAAGATACAAAAATTTTATATGAAAGATTAACTAAAAATCCCCCTGCTTGGCATAAAGGTCATACTGATGCTGTGAAAAAGATAAAATTAAAAGTTAAATCTATTCCATGTTTATGCTTACCTCATTTTGATTGGAAGAAAATTGTTGAAACTGATGCTTCCAATTTAGGATATGGAGGAATATTAAAACAATTAAATCCTCATAAAAATAAAGAAGAATTGGTTAGATTTCATTCTGGTTATTGGAATCTAACTCAGAGTAAATATTCGACTATCAAAAAAGAAATGTTATCTGTAATTAAATGTTTATTTAAATTTCAAGAAGATTTATTAAATCAAGAATTTGTTTTAAGAATTGATTGCTCTGCTATAAAAGAAGTCTTAGAAAAAGATGTTAAAAATTTAGTTGCTAAACAGCAATTTGCCCGATGGCAATCTTTATTAGCTATATTTGATTTTGAAATTGAATATATTAAAGGAGAATTAAATTCTCTTCCTGATTATTTAACCCGTGAATTCTTACAGGGAAAACAGTCTCCTCTAAAAGAGGAGGAAGAGGTGGTTATACCACACGTGGTGCCTCCACATCAAGAGGTAAACCCATCTTAACTATGAAAGATGCCCTTCAAAAGGAAGAAATGGATAATATCCGCATTTCACAATTCTGTGAAGTGGTTTTAACTGTTGAAAACCAGGATGTAAAATGGTTTAAAGACCCTAATTACGTTGCCTCCAGATATTTTGAACCCAACGTCAATTATCCTTTAAAAGGCTCTCAAAATATAAGATTATTTTATGAAAATATTTTGAGTGAAACTCAATCTGTAGATTTTGAACATTTTTACCGAGGTGGTGACACCGCAAATAAACATGCTCCTTACAGCTTTTCTAAAGCATACTTCAAAAAAATGCTTTCTCCAACCGATTGGGGTCTAGATCCTAATAGGAATCGACAAATGACCAGCTACCCCCATCAAAGTTATACTTATTGGGATTACAAGGATGCTTGGTACAATTGTTTTTATTATGAAAATCCTATGAGGAAACATACTTGGTTCCTCAGATTTAGTTCAGATTTCAGTAATACTGAATTACCTAATTGGTCATATAATTGGTGGCAAAGAATAGGTCCAGAACCGGAAATTTTGCCAAAAGACTTATATGCTGTCTTTCTTAAATTTGTAGAGTTATACCCTCAATTCCAGGGAAAACATTTTATAAACTTCTAATATCCTTTGTTTAAATTCTTTCTAAATTATCAAATTCCATGGATATGGGGATGGCAATTTGGTACAAAATTTCAAGAAAAGTTTAATTATGGCCTTCCCACTCTAATTCGCCAGTTTAAATACAAATGGTGGAATAAGTTTGAATATTCAGATATTTTACACCTTGCTGTTGATCATATTCAACACTATGAAAATATGCAAAAGAAAGCCTCAAAGGCTAAAGACAAAGAGGAAATAATTGATCCCATCAGATCTTTAAAAGAATCTTTAAAGAGGAAATATCCTAATGCATCCCGAGCAGAGATTCAACAAAAGCTGCTTGAATTAACATCACTGTCTGATAGTGATGATGATAAAGATGATGTCTCAATGGCTACAAGAACGGTGGCTTCTGATTCAGATAGCAAATCAGAGACACAGGAAGAAATATCTCCAGAAGAATTTTCTGAAAACGTTCAGAATCTTTTAAACACTGAAGAATTTCCAGAAATTGATTCACAGACAGATTATTCTCAAAGAATAATGTTAATGGAAAAACAGGTAGAAATTCTGAAAGGACTCAAGAAGGTGGTAAATGACAGCACCGCCAGGATAATTAAGGAGGTTGATAATCCTTCAAAGGAAAAGGATAAAGACAAGATGAATAATGAGTAAAGAATACGCGTGAAGGAATCTGTTTTTCATAAAGCAGACTGTCGGTTACTTTAATAAAGTCTTACTTTAATTAAAGTTGTATAAAGTTTGTCGGCCAATTGTAATTATTAAAGTATTGTCGGCCAGCAATGATTCATTAGGCGTCATTGCTTACGTATGTAAATTTACTTTTCAATTGTATTTAAGCGTAGCCAGTGTTCAATGTAAGGCACGCTTATCTTTTGCCTTCTCTTCTCTCTCAGCTTGATTATCAGCCATCAAGCTTTTGTAAATCTTTTCTTATCAATAAAGTTGAAAAGTTTGTGTATATTCCCGGTGTGCTTGCTTGGCTTCCATGGATTCCCCATGTAAGTCTTTTTAATTTCTTAAATTTCTGTTTATGTATTTTTATTGTGAATTCGTGTGTAATTTAGTTTTTATATATATGATCCTGTTTGTACTTATATGGATGTTTTATGTCTGTAAATTATTTAGTTAATTTGTTTAATATTTTAGATTGTAATAAAGATATTTTAAAAAATCATTATACTAATTATTATAATTCTATTGATAATTTTAATAAAGAATATTTTCAAAATAAAATCATTGAAACTGAACGGTTAATCAACCTTGTTAATTCTGAGATTAATAATCAGATCGTCCATTTAGTACATATTTGGTATCAGAGCCATTAATCTTGTTGATAACTGTATTTGATTATCTTCTTTATTTGATTAATTGTTCTTGATCGTTCGGTCCCCAAGTCGCGTTGTGGTATTCACCCGTTGTGCCGTGTCTAGGCGTTTAGGGTCTTTGTCCGTGTAAATCGTTGACAGCCGAGTCTTGAATAATTAATCCATTAAAGTTGAGAGTCGAATGCTGAGATCGATTGGATTAGGTTCTAGTACTGATAGTACTAGAGATGATTATATAAAAAATTCTGATGAAGTTGAATATGAACAACTTGAACAGCATCTTAAAGATTGGTCCTTACTAAGGTAAAACCTACACAGATTTATAAAATTGGAACTTTTGATTTAAAATCAAAAACTATAATTAAAACTGTTGAAAAAACAATTCCTATTTCTGAAACTTATGAGACTATACAATTACTTTCTAATGATATTAGGAAATATAAAGCTGAATATAATTTTATTCACCTTGGATGTGTCCAAATTGGTTTTAAACCATTAACCAGAGAAGGTTTAAATACTTCCATGTGTATTGCTCTTTGTGATTCTAGACATAATAAGTTTTCGGATTCTTTACTTGGTCTTGTTGAAACCAGTTTATGCAATGGCCCAGTTTATTTTAACTGCTTTCCTAATTTTGAAGTTTCTTTAACTGATAAAAGACTATTAGATGTCTTAACTTTATATATTCAAACCAGTGGTTATGATATGAAAATGGGTGTTGAAAATATCGCTTTAATTTATCGAGTCAGTTTCAAAGTATTAAATACTTTGGCTCCTAAAGCTAAAAAATTTGATGTAAAAGGAAAAACTATTTTATTTGAGGCTAATATGTCTAAAAGTTTTGTTAATATTCCTAAAACTATTGCTTGGTCAGATATTAAATTACCTGAACAATGAATTTTGCCTGGATTGTCTATATCTGCTCCTGAAAATATAGAAAATAGAGATATTGAACAAATAATAGAAACACCAGATGGTAATGTTGAAATTAGTTTTGGTCAAAGAGGCAAAATTGCTAAATTTAATATAACTAATTTTGATCAATTAAGTCATACGGGTAGAGCGTCTACTTCTGTTGCTTCTACTTCTAACATAAAACCTTTTGAAAATCCTCCTTATACGGTAGTCTTATCATATGTTTTTACTTTTAATTTTATCTTTTTCACAGCATCAGTATGACCTTTATGCCAAGCAGGGGGATTTTTAGTTAATCTTTCATATAAAATTTTTGTATCTTTAGCAAGATCTTTAGATTTTTTGTTATTAAAACTTATTTTATTAACTCCATCATGACTTTCTTTACTTAGAGCTTTGAATTGAGAAGTAAGATTATCTATATCTTCTTCACTATAAATTTCTTCATTTATAACAGAAATAGAAGGACCTTTACCCTTATCTTGCATCTTCTATATTTCTTCTAGCAATTTTTTCATAAAATCACTATCCTTTTTAGAAGTCAAATTAAAATCTGAATAAATCGGTCTAGGTATAACAGGAGGTTTTACGTGTTTATCAGAAATAGAATTACTAACAGTTTGAACAACAGATGATTGTTCAGCTCTTTTTAAAATACTATCTGTTTTTTCCTCTACCAGAGAAAGTTGATTACCGTGTAAATCGTTGACAGCCGAGTCTTGAATAATTAATCCATTAAAGTTGAGAGTCGAATGCTGAGATCGATTGGATTAGGTTCTAGTACTGATAGTACTAGAGATGATTATATAAAAAATTCTGATGAAGTTGAATATGAACAACTTGAACAGCATCTTAAAGATTGGTCCTTACCTAAGGTAAAACCTACACAGATTTATAAAATTGGAACTTTTGATTTAAAATCAAAAACTATAATTAAAACTGTTGAAAAAACAATTCCTATTTCTGAAACTTATGAGACTATACAATTACTTTCTAATGATATTAGGAAATATAAAGCTGAATATAATTTTATTCACCTTGGATGTGTCCAAATTGGTTTTAAACCATTAACCAGAGAAGGTTTAAATACTTCCATGTGTATTGCTCTTTGTGATTCTAGACATAATAAGTTTTCGGATTCTTTACTTGGTCTTGTTGAAACCAGTTTATGCAATGGCCCAGTTTATTTTAACTGCTTTCCTAATTTTGAAGTTTCTTTAACTGATAAAAGACTATTAGATGTCTTAACTTTATATATTCAAACCAGTGGTTATGATATGAAAATGGGTGTTGAAAATATCGCTTTAATTTATCGAGTCAGTTTCAAAGTATTAAATACTTTGGCTCCTAAAGCTAAAAAATTTGATGTAAAAGGAAAAAACTATTTTATTTGAGGCTAATATGTCTAAAAGTTTTGTTAATATTCCTAAAACTATTGCTTGGTCAGATATTAAATTACCTGAACAATGGATTTTGCCTGGATTGTCTATATCTGCTCCTGAAAATATAGAAAATAGAGATATTGAACAAATAATAGAAACACCAGATGGTAATGTTGAAATTAGTTTTGGTCAAAGAGGCAGAATTGCTAAATTTAATATAACTAATTTTGATCAATTAAGTCATACGGGTAGAGCGTCTACTTCTGTTGCTTCTACTTCTAACATAAAACCTTTTGAAAATCCTAGAATTGAAACAGAGAATATTGTAGGAATTAAAGAATCAGACAATAAAATACCCCATGCTGTCTTTAGAAGCAGATCTATGCACATAGGTTCACCTACACCTAGTGATATGAATTTTTCTGTGAATGTTATTGAATGGTCTGATGAATCATCTGACTTTGTAATTGACAGAATTAAAATAAATGCTGAATTTCAATTATCCAAATATAAAGAATTTCGACAATGGTTTTTTAAATATTATTCTAAAACACAGACTTTAGAATTTAAAGAAATGTTTTATAAACATTTGGAAGAACATAAACAAGTTATTCCTTTTGTTGATTGGTTTTTCCAAACTCAAACCAATTTCCCTGAAATAAATGTTATTTCTGATTTTTGGAAAAATTGGCAAACCTCAAAAGGACCCATTGTTAGGGCTATTCATCCCCCAATGGATGATCCATTGATTTTATCAACACAAAATAATAATCCTGTCAAGGCTTATGCTATTGTTGAAACTTTTGTTAATGATCTTGATTCTAAAGTTTTAAATGAAAAACTTTTTGCTCAAAATAATTTTACAAATGTTCATTTACATACTATTGGTAATCAATTTTCTCGGGTAGAGGAAAAAACAGATACTATTTTAAAAAGAGCTGAACAATCATCTGTTGTTCAAACTGTTAGTAATTCTATTTCTGATAAACACGTAAAACCTCCTGTTATACCTAGACCGATTTATTCAGATTTTAATTTGACTTCTAAAAAGGATAGTGATTTTATGAAAAAATTGCTAGAAGAAATACAGAAGATGCAAGATAAGGGTAAATGTCCTTCTATTTCTGTTATAAATGAAGAAATTTATAGTGAAGAAGATATAGATAATCTTACTTCTCAATTCAAAGCTCTAAGTAAAGAAAGTCATGATGGAGTTAATAAAATAAGTTTTAATAATAAAAAATCTCCTGAGAATAGAGTTCCTTATGGAAGATATTATTATCCTAGGCCTACCCCTATGGATGTTTTGTTTGAAGAAAATTTTATAAATATGGATAGAGTCAGTTTTTCACCTGATCAAATTTATGAATGGAATATTGATGGTTGTGGAGAACAACAGATTTTTCATGTCATGCATAGAATGTTAATGTATACTACTATTTGCAAAGCTAATAATAATACTGAAGCTCAAATTGTGAATTTTATAATTGCTGGTTTTACTGGTCAACTTAAAGGTTGGTGGGATAATGTTTTACATGATGCTCAACGTGCTGAAGTGTTAAATGCTAAGAAAATAATTCAGGTTCCTGTCCAAGTTCCTGTTGCTGTAGGTCCTATAATACAAACAGGTCCTAGCTCCACTGTTCAAGATATTCAAACGACAATACAATCTAAATCTGAAACTATAGATGATATGGCTTATACTTTAGTACAAACAATTATAAAACATTTTATTGGTATAGGGTTTCATTCCATGGATTGTAGTAGAGAATTATTAATCAATTTAAAGTGTCCTACACTTACTCATTTTCGATGGTACAAAGATGTTTTTATGTCTAAAATTATGCATAGACCAGATGCTAATTCAAGCTTCTGGAAAGAGAAATTTGTTTCTGGATTACCTAAATTATTTGCAGAAAGAGTTAGAACTAGGTTAAGAAACCAACAAGGAAGTTTTAATAGAATATTAGAAATTCCTTATGATGCTTATATCTATGGTGAATTAATAAATGAAATGATTTCTGAAGGCTTAGCCTTATGTAATGATTTAAATTTAAAAGCTCAATTGAAAAAACAAGGTATTACTCATAGAAAAGAAATTGGAGAATTTTGTGAACAATTCAGTTATCCTTTAGTCTCTGCTTCCCCTATTAAACGCAGAAAACCTTATAAACCAGAAAGATCTTTTCGTCGCAGGAGAAGAAAAAGAAAATATGAGGATAAAACTGAAAAACCAAAAAGGTTTAATAAAAAAAGAAATTTTAAAAAGAGGTCTTTAAAAGATGTTACTTGCCATAAATGTGGTAAGAAAGGACATTATGCTAATAAATGTACTTTAAAAAAGAAAATTAATTCTTTAGAAATTGAGGATTCTGTTAAAGAGAAAATTTATAATATTTTGTTACAATCTGATGATTCTGATACTTCTGAAAATACTTCTGATTATGATAATACTAATGAAGTGTTTAATATACGTGATTCTGATGTTTTTGATTCTTCTGAAACTGATAGTTCTTCTGATAATATATGTGCCTGTAAAACAGATGAAAATCATTATAATGCTACTTTAAAAATGAATGGTCTTAGTATAAATGTTTTGTCTAAACAAGAACAATTTATTCTTGATATTATTGATCAAATTAAAGACCCTGTAGAGAAAAGAAAAATGATTGAAAAATATATAAATCAGTCTAAAGAACAACATATTGAGCATAATAAGAAACCTAAAATTCATACTCATTATTCTTTGCAGGAAGTAATTAATAGAATTCAAAATGCTCCTAAAGAAAAACCCATTACTCTTAATGATTTAAAAGAAGAGTTAAACTCCCAGAAAAAAGAAATGAGTAATTTAAAAGACAGATTAGAATTTGTAGAAAGTTTAGCTTTAAGACAATTTAAAAATACTTTAGGAACTAAAGATGAAGATAATGAAGAAATAGAAAAAGAAGAAGAAACTTCAGAGCAATTTTTATGTCAAATTGAAAAAATTACTTTTCAAAAATGGTATATTGAAGTTACTTTGGTTGTTGATGAAAATTTTATTGTCAACACTGTTGCTCTAGTTGATAGTGGTGCAGATATGAACTGCATAAAAGAAGGTTTAATACCTACACATTATTTTGAAAAAACTAAACAAAGTTTGAGTACTGCTGATGGAACTAAAATGAATATTAATTTTAAATTATCTAATGCCTATATTTGTAATGAAGGTATGTGTGTTAAAACTCCTTTCATTCTTGTTCAAAACCTTACTCAATTCATGATTCTAGGAACACCATTTTTAAATATGATTCAACCTATTACTATAGATTCTGCAGGTATTCATACTACCTTAGATGGAGTTCAAATTACTTATAAGTTTATCACTTCCCCTATTACTAAGGATTTGAATCAGCTAAAAACAAGTTTGATTTTCAAACAAAATCAAATTAATTTTTTGAAAAAAGAGATAAATCTTTTAACTATTGATAATAAACTTCATGATCCCATTATTCAAGACAAAATAAAATAGATTACTAAAAAAATAACTAATGAGGTTTGTGCTGATTTACCTAATGCTTTCTGGGATAGAAAAAAACATATGATAAGACTACCGTATAAGGAGGATTTTTCTGAAGATTTTATACCTACCAAGGCTAGACCATCTCAGATGGATAAGAAAACTTTAGATTATTGTAAAACAGAAATTGATACTTTACTAAAGAAAGGATTAATATGTCCTAGTTCTTCCCCTTGGAGTTGTTCTGCTTTTTATGTTATGAAACATTCTGAAATAGAACGTGGAACTCCTAGATTGGTGATAAATTATAAACCTTTAAATAAAGCTTTAAAATAGATTAGATATCCTATTCCTAATAAAAAAGATTTGTTAAATAGATTAGCAAGTGCTAATATCTTTTCCAAATTTGATTTAAAATCAGGATTTTGGCAAATTCAAATTGATCCTAAAGATAGATATAAAACTGCTTTTACAGTTCCCTTTGGACAATATGAGTGGAATGTTATGCCTTTTGGATTAAAGAATGCTCCTTCTGAATTTCAGAAAATTATGAATGATATATTTAATGCATATTCTAGTTTTTGTATTGTTTATATTGATGATATATTGATATTTTCTGACAATATTGATATATGTACTAAATGGACGATCAGACGATCTGATTATTAATCTCAGAATTAACAAGGTTGATTAACCATTTAGTTTCAATGATTTTATTTTGAAAATATTCTTTATTAAAATTATCAATAGAATTATAATAATTAGTATAATGATTTGTTAAAATATCTTTATTACAATCTAAAATATTAAACAAATTAACTAAATAATTTACAGACATAAAACATCCATATAAGTACAAACAGGATCATATATATAAAAACTAAATTACACACGAATTCACAATAAAAATACATAAACAGAAAATTAAGAAATTAAAAAGACTTACATAGGGAATCCATGGAAGCCAAGCAAGCACACCGGGAATATACACAAACTTTTCAACTTTATTGATAAGAAAAGATTTACAAAAGCTTGATGGCTGATAATCAAGCTGAGAGAGAAGAGAAGGCAAAAGATAAGCGTGCCTTACATTGAACACTGGCTACGCTTAAATACAATTGAAAAGTAAATTTACATACGTAAGCAATGACGCCTAATGAATCATTGCTGGCCGACAATACTTTAATAATTACAATTGGCCGACAAACTTTATACAACTTTAATTAAAGTAAGACTTTATTAAAGTAACTGACAGTCTGCTTTATGAAAAGCAGATTCCTTCACGCGTATTCTTTACTCATCATTCATCTTGTCTTTATCCTTTTCCTTTGAAGGATTATCAACCTCCTTAATTATCCTGGCGGTGCTGTCATTTACCACCTTCCTGAGTCCTTTCAGAAATTCTACCTGTTTTTCCATTAACATTATTCTTTGAGAATAATCTGTCTGTGAATCAATTTCTGGAAATTCTTCAGTGTTTAAAAGATTCTGAACGTTTTCAGAAAATTCTTCTGGAGATATTTCTTCCTGTGTCTCTGATTTGCTATCTGAATCAGAAGCCACCGTTCTTGTAGCCATTGAGACATCATCTTTATCATCATCACTATCAGACAGTGATGTTAATTCAAGCAGCTTTTGTTGAATCTCTGCTCGGGATGCATTAGGATATTTCCTCTTTAAAGATTCTTTTAAAGATCTGATGGGATCAATTATTTCCTCTTTGTCTTTAGCCTTTGAGGCTTTCTTTTGCATATTTTCATAGTGTTGAATATGATCAACAGCAAGGTGTAAAATATCTGAATATTCAAACTTATTCCACCATTTGTATTTAAACTGGCGAATTAGAGTGGGAAGACCATAATTAAACTTTTCTTAAAATTTTGTACCAAATTGCCATCCCCATATCCATGGAATTTGATAATTTAGAAAGAATTTAAACAAAGGATATTGGAAGTTTATAAAATGTTTTCCCTGGAATTGAGGGTATAACTCTACAAATTTAAGAAAGACAGCATATAAGTCTTTTGGCAAAATTTCCGGTTCTGGACCTATTCTTTGCCACCAATTATATGACCAATTAGGTAATTCAGTATTACTGAAATCTGAACTAAATCTGAGGAACCAAGTATGTTTCCTCATAGGATTTTCATAATAAAAACAATTGTACCAAGCATCCTTGTAATCCCAATAAGTATAACTTTGATGGGGGTAGCTGGTCATTTGTCGATTCCTATTAGGATCTAGACCCCAATCGGTTGGAGAAAGCATTTTTTTGAAGTATGCTTTAGAAAAGCTGTAAGGAGCATGTTTATTTGCGGTGTCACCACCTCGGTAAAAATGCTCAAAATCTACAGATTGAGTTTCACTCAAAATATTTTCATAAAACAATCTTATATTTTGAGAGCCTTTTAAAGGATAATTGACGTTGGGTTCAAAATATCTGGAGGCAACGTAATTAGGGTCTTTAAACCATTTTACATCCTGGTTTTCAACAGTTAAAACCACTTCACAGAATTGTGAAATGCGGATATTATCCATTTCTTCCTTTTGAAGGGCATCTTTCATAGTTAAGATGGGTTTACCTCTTGATGTGGAGGCACCACGTGTGGTATAACCACCTCTTCCTCCTCTTTTAGAGGAGACTGTTTTCCCTGTAAGAATTCACGGGTTAAATAATCAGGAAGAGAATTTAATTCTCCTTTAATATATTCAATTTCAAAATCAAATATAGCTAATAAAGATTGCCATCGGGCAAATTGCTGTTTAGCAACTAAATTTTTAACATCTTTTTCTAAGACTTCTTTTATAGCAGAGCAATCAATTCTTAAAACAAATTCTTGATTTAATAAATCTTCTTGAAATTTAAATAAACATTTAATTACAGATAACATTTCTTTTTTGATAGTCGAATATTTACTCTGAGTTAGATTCCAATAACCAGAATGAAATCTAACCAATTCTTCTTTATTTTTATGAGGATTTAATTGTTTTAATATTCCTCCATATCCTAAATTGGAAGCATCAGTTTCAACAATTTTCTTCCAATCAAAATGAGGTAAGCATAAACATGGAATAGATTTAACTTTTAATTTTATCTTTTTCACAGCATCAGTATGACCTTTATGCCAAGCAGGGGGATTTTTAGTTAATCTTTCATATAAAATTTTTGTATCTTTAGCAAGATCTTTATAAAATTCAGCAATATAATTTAAACTACCAAGAAATCTTTGTAACATTTGTTTATCTTTAATTTCGTTAGGAAAATTCTTAGCAAAAGCAATAGATCTATCAATAGGAATTATTGTTCCTTGATGAATATTATGACCTAAAAATCTTATCTTTATTTGAAATAAACTCATTTTTGAGACTGAAACAACCAAACCATTTTTCTTAGCAATGTTTAGAAAAATATTTAAATGTTTAAAATGTTGATCAATATTGTCAGAAAATATCAATATATCATCAATATAAACAATACAAAAACTAGAATATGCATTAAATATATCATTCATAATTTTCTGAAATTCAGAAGGAGCATTCTTTAATCCAAAAGGCATAACATTCCACTCATATTGTCCAAAGGGAACTGTAAAAGCAGTTTTATATCTATCTTTAGGATCAATTTGAATTTGCCAAAATCCTGATTTTAAATCAAATTTGGAAAAGATATTAGCACTTGCTAATCTATTTAACAAATCTTTTTTATTAGGAATAGGATATCTAATCCATTTTAAAGCTTTATTTAAAGGTTTATAATTTATCACCAATCTAGGAGTTCCACGTTCTATTTCAGAATGTTTCATAACATAAAAAGCAGAACAACTCCAAGGGGAAGAACTAGGACATATTAATCCTTTCTTTAGTAAAGTATCAATTTCTGTTTTACAATAATCTAAAGTTTTCTTATCCATCTGAGATGGTCTAGCCTTGGTAGGTATAAAATCTTCAGAAAAATCCTCCTTATACGGTAGTCTTATCATATGTTTTTTTCTATCCCAGAAAGCATTAGGTAAATCAGCACAAACCTCATTAGTTATTTTTTTAGTAATCTATTTTATTTTGTCTTGAATAATGGGATCATGAAGTTTATTATCAATAGTTAAAAGATTTATCTCTTTTTTCAAAAAATTAATTTGATTTTGTTTGAAAATCAAACTTGTTTTTAGCTGATTCAAATCCTTAGTAATAGGGGAAGTGATAAACTTATAAGTAATTTGAACTCCATCTAAGGTAGTATGAATACCTGCAGAATCTATAGTAATAGGTTGAATCATATTTAAAAATGGTGTTCCTAGAATCATGAATTGAGTAAGGTTTTGAACAAGAATGAAAGGAGTTTTAACACACATACCTTCATTACAAATATAGGCATTAGATAATTTAAAATTAATATTCATTTTAGTTCCATCAGCAGTACTCAAACTTTGTTTAGTTTTTTCAAAATAATGTGTAGGTATTAAACCTTCTTTTATGCAGTTCATATCTGCACCACTATCAACTAGAGCAACAGTGTTGACAATAAAATTTTCATCAACAACCAAAGTAACTTCAATATACCATTTTTGAAAAGTAATTTTTTCAATTTGACATAAAAATTGCTCTGAAGTTTCTTCTTCTTTTTCTATTTCTTCATTATCTTCATCTTTAGTTCCTAAAGTATTTTTAAATTGTCTTAAAGCTAAACTTTCTACAAATTCTAATCTGTCTTTTAAATTACTCATTTCTTTTTTCTGGGAGTTTAACTCTTCTTTTAAATCATTAAGAGTAATGGGTTTTTCTTTAGGAGCATTTTGAATTCTATTAATTACTTCCTGCAAAGAATAATGAGTATGAATTTTAGGTTTCTTATTATGCTCAATATGTTGTTCTTTAGACTGATTTATATATTTTTCAATCATTTTTCTTTTCTCTACAGGGTCTTTAATTTGATCAATAATATCAAGAATAAATTGTTCTTGTTTAGACAAAACATTTATACTAAGACCATTCATTTTTAAAGTAGCATTATAATGATTTTCATCTGTTTTACAGGCACATATATTATCAGAAGAACTATCAGTTTCCGAACAATAATATAATTTTTTTTTTATTTCATAAAAATCGGGACCTTACACTCTCTCCCAAGTTTAGATAAATAAAAAATTAAGCAAAACGCTAAAGGTAGCTCATATCCACATTTTTTGTCTTCTTTAAAATGCTCAAAACCTGAATTGATCCAATCTTTTTCACAAATTTGCATTACATCCTTGGTGGATTTTGATTTTTGGGTGGTAAAGCTCAAGCTTTTATAGGTGTTCTTAGATTTGCACAAAAACTTAATTGAATCAGATTTCCCCCCCAAAATTGCAGTGCATGTTTGTTGGACTTTGATTCTGAGTGGTAAAGTTACAAGCTTTAGTGCTTAAAGAATGAGAACGTATGGGAGAGATCCACGGGGTGGCCCATTGGAAATAGTTGCAGATTCAGCTACAGATGATGATCGGAGTGGGAATTTACAGGACTTTGATCGGGCGGCTGGAAGCGAAGAAAGTGAGAGATTTAGGGTTTAAATTTTATTAAAGATACAAAAGAAATTTTGTAATATTGAAGAAGTTATTTTTGTCAAAAAAATAGTCAATTTTTAGTCAGATGTACGTATGAATAGTTTTGATTTATATTATTCCCTTACCGATTAAGAGATAATAAGAGGCAAATAACTTTATCCTTTTATCGAATTAGACGTGGAACTATTAAGAGCTAAATAAATACAACCTTAACCTTTCTTGTTGTTTTTTCCTCTTTTTTTTCCTAATACTTCTAGTTAAAAATATTTTTAAATTGACGTATTTAATTTTTTTAAATAATAAATTTTATAGTAAATAATATTTTTTAGATAATTTACAAGTTTTATAGCGTTTAAAATTAAATGACTTCAAATTATCAAAAAAATAAAAATAAATATATATATATATATTCATATCAAACATTAATATATATTTTAAGTTTACATCAAGGGTCAAAATTGATCGTATATTTTAAAATTAATACAATAAATTTTGTGATAAAAAATATATTATTTTTATTATAAGTAAACACAATAACATAATTAGTAAATAACTACAATTATATTCTTAACTAGAAAATGGTTATTCTTTTACTGGTGTAAGCTTTTTATTCTTTTTTGTCTACGTAATTTATATGAGGTTAGTAAGTATTATAAATTTCTCGTTGACAGTATAATTTTATTGAAATTTTGAATAAGAAAGTTGTATTGTATTATTCTCTATGTTCTAAATTTTGAATTTTTGAATCAATTCGCAATATTTTAAATTTTAAATTTTGAAAAATGACGTGTGAAATTAATGACTTTGTACTTAGTTTACTGCATTTAATATTATATTAGCTAAATCAAATACTTCCTTTGCAAGGGTATTACATAATTTAGTTGCTTTTGAAGTTTTTTTTTTTTTTTTATATATTTAAAAAATAATAATTTTAAAAAAAAAATATATATATATATATATATATATATATATATATATATATTTACAACTATAATACATAATTTAAAATAAATATTAACTCTAATTATTTACAATTATAATACATAATTTATACATAATCATTTAATAGTATTAATAAATAAAATAATCAATAATTTTATAGTCATATATATTAAAATATAACTAATCTTGTGATTAATTAATTGATAAATGTATATAATATTAATATTAAAGATAAAATAGTAAAAGAAAGACTAAAAGTAATATATATATATATATAATTCATAATTTTTTTTTGTATTATTATTCAATATCACATGTTAAGATTTACTCTTTTATTCTTCATAATTCCCTATTTGATTCATTTTTTTAAGTTAATATATTTTTTTTTATCACCAATATCAAATAATAAAAATAAGAGAAAAATAAAATAAAATAAAATTTTGGGCCACGGGCCGGGCCAAAAACGCCCAATTTTTTTTGGGCTGAAAAATGGGAGCCCATAACCCAATTTTTTTGGGTCGGGCCTATTTTGCCAGGTCTAACTCGAATTTTCGTTACTCAAATTCGATACGACTCAGATCGAATTTATTCAAACTACTTGCGAACTTTAAATTCAAGTTCGAATTCGAGTTTTCACATAGTAACTAGTTTTATAATACATATAATTATTAATTGAACTTATTATTTTACTTAAAAATGAAAAAATATAATTATAATTACACTTTAAAAATATAAAATTATAATTAAAATTACAAATAAAAAATAATAATAACTAATTATTTAAATTTTGTTTAATTGTGTATATATTATAAGAAAATGTATCAAGTATCTATTCGAATATGTAACAATCGATTATGTATCGGATCATGACGAGTAGTTTGAATATTAAATGAGTCGAGTATAACCTTATTCAGATTCTACTCATATTTTTATTTGAACTATTTTTTGTACTCTGATTTGAATCATATTATTAATGAATTCGAGTCTCACTCACATTTTTTTGAGTTTAGTTTGAATCAAGTTCGAACTGTGTGATTCAATTTTCAGCCTTAATTTTACGTTTAACTTAATCAAAAAAGTACAACCATAAGCTTTATTGATTTGGAGAGGAGTATTATTTATTGATTTAGTTTGAAATCAAAACATGCCTCACACTGATCCCCACTTTTGTCATTTCATAAGTGATCCAAATTTTTTTCATCACTCAAAATTTTGAGTGTTAGGACCACTGAAATTGAAGCATCAAGGGGTCATAATTGTCCCACGTGTACCAATGACATAAAATTTATGAGTTTTGTCAAGATTAGGCTTAATGTTCTGAAATTAGTTTCCTTAGACCTTTTTTTTGTGTGGCTGAACTTCCTAATTTTCTTAATGAAGCTTGGAAATTTCCCAACTTGTTAATATTCCTTTTTTATAAAATTCTTAGAAAAATATAAAGTAATAGTACTATTTTAGGGACGCATGGAGTAGGTATATTTCACTTGATGAATAAGCTAAATGTTTTGAAGGCATGAAAAGAAGCACTATTATGCAAAAAGATTTATGAATTTTTTAAACTAAAATATAGTTTGAACACTAAAATTTGAAAGATCGTTGAGGTTTACACTCTAATATTTAATACGTATTTAATTGCACTCCAATTTTTTTTTTTTATAGATTTTAACCAGTCAATAATGAGAATACATTTTGTTTAACAAAAAAAATAAATTAGGTGCATTTTGATCAGTTAAAGTCTTGAGCATACTTTTTGTTTAGTGAAAAAGAATCTTAAGATACACTTTAGTACGTTTTAAACATTGGTCTGTAAAAAATCTAAATAATTTTACAAATTTTAGGGTTTAAATTATAGTTTAAATTATATTTTAATATTTTTTTATAAATAAATTGTGTGTGCAAGTGTTGTGGGAGTTTTATAAAAAATTATGTCATATTCCTATAGCATTACTATAATATATTTTATTATTTTTATATAAAAATAAGATTCACACGTGATAAGACCGTATAATATTCACGATGTGAGAATAGTGAAATATACCGTAGCCATGGAATAACACCTCGGGCTCTATGCACCTTTGTCCGGTCATACATCATCTTCGCTGAAATAGTAGTAAACATTGTGGGCCATCATCCCGCAAACTTATGAAATGGGTCTGCTTGCGTTTGGTTGTAAATTTTGCTTTCATAGATTTTGCGAACTTCAGAAATGGGCCTTCTTGGATTGGCTTCATAATTTTGCTTGCCACATAATACTCCAGTAGTCCAATTACTTTGGAATTGTTTATTTAAAATTAACAAATGAAAGAAACTCAATTACAAAAAGTTTCTAAATTTGGTTCAACCATGTCGATTCAAGGCTTTAAAGCTTATCCTTTTATTAAGATAGACAATAATCTGATATCGAAATATGAAGGATAAAACATGCATGGCGTGTGCCGTGTAAGAAGAAAAAGTTATTTTATACGTAGGATCCACTTTAATCTATGTTTTATAGACTTATATTTTATATATCTATCTATATTATTAAATGAGAAAAAAAATAAAATTGTTTCGATGTAAACTTCAAAAGTGAAACATTTTTAAATTTTATATGTTTTATTTATTCTTTCAATATACTCATAAATTAAAATATAATTATTTTTAACATGAATAATTATTAATAAAAACTCGTGACTCGCAAGTGTTATTAGATTAGTACAAGTAAAGTTTCATATATAATCTCATTTGAAGGTTTTATTGAAAATAGATACCATATAAATTCTTAAAAATAGTTTAAAATGGGATTCCAAGAGTATGTCAAAAAACTTCAATCACATGAAATTATATATATCACACATTACCGTACGAAATTAAAGACTAAGGACAAATAAAATTAACTTTGCTACCACAAAATATAAAAAACACATGGCCAATGCAATACTTTATTATTTCCACTTTAATATGGTAAGAAACTAAGAACAACATAATTAATTTAATATTTAACAATCTTGTTATATATTGTGAAAGTTTATTATTGAATTATAATTGTGAAATTTGTTAAGATTATAAGGCTAATTTATCGTATTATATATCGAGGTAAAAAATTATTTTATTTATAAAATTAAAAATTAAATTCATAAAATTATAAAATATATTATTTTTTATTTTTAAAATATTATGCTAAATAGTTCTTTGAAATTCCTAAACGCTCGTAAAAAAAAAATTCGTGTAATTATTTAAGGCTATGTTTGTTTGTAAAAATTATATTTAGAATTAGACTGTTTGTATTAATTTAAAACTATTTCAGACTAGTCTTTTAAATAGTTTTATGGACTATTTTTTATCATTCTTAAAACTATTTATGAGGAATCATTTTAAGCTATTAAATGATTTTATGAGACTAATAGTTTAACATTAAAGGACAAATTACTCATCACGAGATAAAATAGTTCGAAATAGTGTTAAATTAATATAAATAATATAATCTAAAATATATTTTTTACAAACAAATATAACCTAATAAATATAGTGAAAATACGAGCCTGAGTAAAATTTTAAGGGTTTAGATTATCTGTATTTAATTTTTTTTCTGTATTTATGTATTCAGAAATATAAATTTATGAGATATGTATATACTCATGGATCTAAAATATAAGATTTATGCATATTTTATAATTTCAAGTTTTTAAATATAAAGACGAAATAGAATTTAGATACAGGCAATGTCGGACCGAATTTTAATCCCTCGCGCGCTCTTCGTCTTCCCCAAGTCGACGCTTTAATTAATATTTAATAGATACAGTGAAAATACGAGCGCGAGTATAATTTTAACCCCTCGCGCGCTCTTCGTCTTCTCCAAGTCGACGCTTTAATTTTTTTGTTCTCCCATCCCCATCCGCAACAAGTGTAAGCAACATTTATCTACTAGGGTTCACATCTTCCTCTCTTTTTATCTCTTCGTGTATCCGTTTTTATTTATAATTATCTGCCAACGACTGGTACGACGACTTAGAATGTTTCGATAATTACAATTTGCAGTTAGTATGATAGAAATCTGGAAGGAATTCGCAAATTAAAGTTTATATCTTCCATTTTTGCTTCTTTGATTATGAACATGGAGAACAAATTATTACTATGTTTCGTTTTTTTTTACTTCGATGTGTTACAAATTATTACTATGTTTCGTTTTTTTTTACTTCGATGTGTTAAATCAATCTATGCTAAATTCAATTTGTTCTATTCGATTTTCTTCTTCTTTTGTCTTGGATGTTTTCTGTGAAAGTTTGTTAGTTTAGTCTTTGATGAAATTGTTTCCTTAATTGGTTCCGTGGTGTTTCTTAATGATTTTGTTCAAAGTCTTTAATTTTTTCTTGTTATATATCTATCACTGTGTGAGATATTCCTCCCCATTTTAGATGGTTAATGTATGTTGGTGAAAATTTGGCAACTTTAGGAATTAACTCCACTAAACTGCTCACTAATTATTTTTATATGCCCTAATTGCATGATACATGTAGGTAAATATAGAACTTTAGAGAATTTTACTTGGATATTGATACTTCAGTACGTCTAACTATGGATTTTTCAAAAATTGAACCATTTCACCAATCCATATTATTTGACTCTCGCAAGTTAGTTGGATGTAGGAAAACCATCCTAGTGTACTCTATGTATTGGTGTGAGGGGTAAAGCATTCCCCCCTCATTCCTAAACTCCACATCTAAGCGGTATCTCTGACTTGTCAGAGATGGTTATGCCATTGCAATTTGAATTGGCTAATTACTTTAACTAAAAGAGCATTCCTAACTCTTTTTTTTGCCCTCTCTATAGAAGAAAGATCAAGCAGAATGTGGTGACCTACAAACAGAATATTTTAGGGGAAGGGTGATGTAGCCAGGAGACAACCAACTATTTAACTTATACAGGATACAATCATCTTTTGTGTGTTGAAATGATTTATTGCAGCATAATTCCGTCAAAATTAAATGCACAATATGTGCATTTCAATGTATATTTTTCTGTTCTATAAGCATCTAAGAAAATGTCATTCTTACTGTGTTCTGGAAGTTGTGGACACATTCCAACATTGGCAATCTGTTAAGACAATCTAACCATACCACATTCCATAGAACGTGGCATTTCATATCTGTCCACATTTTGTGTGCTGCAAAAGTTTCAAATTCTCAGTATTTATTGGATATTATGTTGTCTTTCGTTTCTTTCAAGTTCTGGTATACCTCATCTAGCGAAGTATTTAAGTGACGTTATCCTTTTCTTTTATCAGCATCTTTTTTTATCCCACATTATTTACCGGTCAGTGTTATTGATAATGCAACAAAAATAACCATAGGTTATACTCCCAGAGTCCTTTAAAAAAATAACACTACTTTTACAGTCTACTTTTCCCCCCTCTTTCCAAATACTAATGTTTGCATATGATGAAATTTGACACAAGTTATTTTCAACAACAATTTTTTGTCTTTAAAGTTCAGTACTGGAAAAAAAAAAAACTTTGTAAAAAATCATGTGTTCACATGCAAACCTTTGGAGGGAGTATTAAAACATAATTGTGAACGAATAGAGTGACTAGTCATTGAAGAAGAGCAGGCTTTAGCGGGAAGAGTAACCGTAGAAAACAGTTCAAATATATAGCAGCCATTGTGGCTAGCAGCCACTGGCACTTAATGTCTGACCATGATTCTTCTTAAAGGCCCTTTTAAGATAGTATGATATGTAGCATTTACTGGGATATGCTCGCTAAAATGAATAGTTATATGCTGTTTAAATTTTTTACCAATAAAAGAATGCACTTGGTGTGCTGAACTTATTTGGTTAACATACATATAAATTAATTTATTTAAGACCTTTTGGTGATTAATAGCTATATCTAGGTGGAGCATGAAGTCCTTGTAGAGAGCTTGTGTGATATAAAGAGAAGAAGATGGATTTGCTGATCTTCTGCACAAAATGAAAATGTTTGTAATTGTGTGGAATCATAATTGCATGTGGAATGATATAATCCATTCAAAAGCATTAGGTATGATCTTATCATCTGTTCATTTCTCTTGAGCTTTTGATGTTTTTTGAGTCCTTCCAATATTCATATAGGCTAGTCAAGTATCTCTTTATCAATTGTAATAAATAAAAATAAATAGGTTAAAAATATGTATTTAGAGGTATATAAAGCATTGTGCAATTGTAACTGCCTCGGTGCTGTTGGGTTGGTATTTTATGAGTGTAAGATATCTTTTGATGATCTAGTAATGCACAGGGATTATTTATATTTATCACATAGAAAAAGAGAAAATAAAAGGTAAGAAAAAGGTGACTTGAACCAAGGTCATATACCTGTGGACATAAAACATTATATATCTTTTATGTCACTTCAGGCTAATCAAGATAGAAATAGATTTTTGAAACTCTAGAATCATTTTGTGTGTGTATTTTTTTAACTCCTGTTGATGGCTACAGCGTTTCATAATGTTGGTGCACGTAGGGAGCCCACAAGCATCAATTGTTTTGTCAATTCCTTGTACCTTAAAGTCTTATATATATGCAGTTGAAGTTTATCATAGAGGATCTGTCTACCAGAAAGGAAAGTTATAAGGATGAATTTAATCATTTTGTCCCATCGTTATAGAATAATCTTCAGAGATAGCTATAATTGAGAGAAAGCTTAAGTTAACAACAGACTTGTTGTCTATATCTATTTTCTATTTCCCTTTCGATATTATTTCCCTTGAGACGCCGGGCTATTCCTTCAATTGTTTGTGGTATGTAGTTTTAAAGTGCAGGACCTTCTCAGTGCCTATTGAACCCATCCATTTTCTAGTGGTTTTTTTTTGGGTTGTGGTGGTTGTTGTTGTTGTAATTGAAACTTATTTACCGTCTCCGTTGCTTATCTTTGTAGGATTCAGTACAATCAAGGAATGATAAAGGACACCATAAGCCATGTAGGTCCAGCTAAGCCAACGATCAGGAAGCGCCCTTCTTCTGAACATTTGGAGTTCTTTGACAACAAATTAGCCAGGAGTTATCCACAAAGCTCTAATCTTAAAGTCGATTTAACTATGCATTCTTTCATTAATGACCATCTAAAGATAGATAGAAATTCAAGCAAAACTCTTGTCAAAGAGAGTGCAGAGCAAACAGAGAACAGGGTGTCGGGAGGAATGATGAACTGGAAGGCTAATGATAAAGATTGCATGAGAAGCAACGATGAATTAGAAATCACATCAACTCCGAGCCTGTCAGATGAACACCATAGACACAGTGATGAGCTAAATAAAGTTCAGTTTCAAGTTCAAGAATTTGTATCTTCTCCAAGAAAAGAATCAAAGCTTTGTCATAGTGACAGTATGGTATTTTGTCTTTATGGAATGCGAAGATTATGTAACACCTATTTATGCTTCTAGTAGACTTGGGCACTAAAATAGGCAAAATTATATACGATTTCTGTTGCAACCTTAGATTTGACACTAAAATAGGGAAACTTATTCATTGAGAAATTAGTTATACTGCCTAAAGCTATGAATAATGTCCTCATTTTTAAATCTACTGTTACTTTTCAGAAGAGAGTTGGGAGACTACACTTGTGGAGAGAGTCTTGGATGGCGTGGTGAAGCCATTCTCTCATGAATCCCGACTTGCCATCTCTACATCCATACACGACTCTCGCTTGAAGCCAAAGGCTGTAGATAACCAGGAGAGTGAAATTCAATTGGAGGTAGAAGTACAAAGGTTTTCTGTCCCTGGTGAAAAAAACCCAGCTAAAAACCAGGATCAAGGGGAACATCTGTTCTCCAATGTGGAGGTAACCAAAAATGTTTCTGCTACAGTTGTTGACAAAGTGGACAACTGGTCGAAGGTTTCACATCCTTCACTAGAAATAGTTCTGAATGCTTTTACAAGGAGAAAGCTTCTCATTCTTGACATAAATGGTCTTCTTGCGGATGTAGTTTTTCCCCCACCAAAGGAATGCAAAGGAGACATAAATATCTTAAGACGAGCGAGTGAGAATTAAATAGTCCATGACTACATGCTATATGAAGTGTTGATTAAACCGTATTTGACAATAAGCTAATCATTACTATCCTAAGCTATGTTTTGTTTCCTGATACAGTTTTCAAGAGACCCTTCTATTATGAGTTCTTAAAGTTTTGTGTCGAGAGATTTGATGTGGGAATTTGGTCTTCAAGATCTAAGTACTCGTTAAACCTGTTATGGTTAATCTGTAAATATGTTTCTTAGTCCATTTTTGGCTTGCTCTTAGTACTGACTAAATAGAGGATATCTTATGCAGGAAAATAGTCGATCCAGTGGTTGATTATTTGTTGGGAGATATGAAGCACAAATTGCTGTTCTGTTGGGTTAGTCCTATATTTTTTCTATTGATTATTAGAACATATGCTAACTTCGAAAAGAAGTCGCACCCTAACCCACTCCATATATATATATATATATATATATATGGGGAAATCCATTTTAGTGCTAGCACTAGATAACCTTCTCTACACCTATTATGTAGATTTGCTAGTTTTTTTCTATTTTTTTTTTGGGAAAAATATATAATATCTACTTCATAAATAGCCAAAACAGACCAAAACTTGCAATAAAATCAATACGTACACAATCAAGCCTATCAAGCCAGGGAGAAAGAAGCAATGATGGGAAAACTGGCAATAATTGTCACTGTCACATTATATAATTGATATTAACCATTCTATTAGATAAAAGAAGATTGTATAATAACATAATGAGTATGCAAAAGAAGCTGAAACAATATTTCTAAAATAAATGAACAACATGTTATTGATGAAGAGAGAAGCTACATATGAAACAAGTTCTCAAAAAAAAAAAAAAAGCTATGAAACAATATAAAGTTAAAAGACGCATCATCACCACTTTCCTGTAGAAATAAAGAAAGTAACTCTATTCCACAACAAACTGAAAGACAAAAGACAGCCATTGAAAATTTTGGCATTCTAATCCATAAACCTCAAAGAATAGCTAACACCCACAATACATGCGCTAGAGTAAGGGCAAAATATGTATCATATAAACACCGAATTCTGTGGAAGAAAAAGGGTAAACCCAATGGCTCTCCTCACGATGCCCCAAACAAAGAACTCAACATTGGCACCATCGGACAATGAAAAGAACAGTGATAATTGATCTCACTATCTAACATACACATCACGCAGACATCTTGAGCAAACGACAGCTTGGTATTCCATAGGAATTCAAGTAGATTTTTTTTTTAGAAAAAAAGAAATATGAAAAAAAAACAAAACTATGTAGTTTTTCTAAATAAGTGTAGAGAATGTTATCTTGTGCTAGCACTTTCCCCTATATATATATTCACACACACACACGTGCACATGTGTGTGAGCACACATACGTTTGTTTCTGAAGAAATATTGTGCTCCTTCAATATTTTATATTTCCTTTTTTAATAGAATAAATAAACTGCATCCAAGATTTCAATTTTCATCTGTTTCTAGAAGTTTTAATATTATGAAACAGTCTCATCTCTTTATTGCATTTTTGATTTGATGGTCTGACTGCAATGCAAATCCATACCAAAGCATACCTCTAAGCTCCCTTCCTTTATTAAAGTAAGATTTTGGGCCACTTCGGTGAGCCCACGAACCTTGAGAACTAAATGCTTCATTTCATGCGCGGTGCGAGAAACCTCTACAACATATATAGGAGATACCTCAAGAATCTTAAACAGGTTGCACTGTCCAGACGAGGACTTCAGGGATTTAAATGGAGAATATTGTAATATTCTAGTCCCATATCAAAACATGTCGGATAGGATGACCGCTATATAAGGCCTTGCTCTACCACTAAAAGTATTAATAACTTGATATAACTTTTGGGTGGTAGTAAACCCTGCTAGTCTTAGATGTTCTTGGGAAAGTGTAAAGAACCTTGATCTAGGCTAAGGTTCGGGCTCAGGTCTTTACAAGGAAGCTTGCTAGAATTAGCAGAACGTCCATTCTGGACATTTTTTCTTCATATGGGTTTATATTGTGTATGTGAAGGAAAGTTTATACTTATGGCAATTAAATTTATATGGGTCACATAATTGATGTTAAAAGCCCTCTCGTACTTAAATGTCTTTATCAGCAAGTAATTTATTTATCCTCCACTTCTTACAAAGCAATCTGGTTCTCCCCCCCCCCCCCCCCCCCCCCCCCCCCCCCCCCAACCTTACTGAAAATGGTGTAATGTGATTTTTTTTACTACTGGAAATTTTCAGGATATGTCCCACTGTACTGAAACGGGGTTCCACACTTTAGAAAACAGGCATAAGCCCTTAGTTTGTAAGGAGCTGAGGAAGATATGGGAAAAAGATGATACTAATCTACCTTGGGAGAAAGGACATTATGATGAATCAAACACAATGTTGCTGGATGATTCTCCATACAAGGCACTATTTAATCCTGTAAGCTTCACCTTCACTTTCATTAACCTTGTGAGGGCTCTCATTAAATTTCATTTTATCTTTCAGTTTATAACCTAATTTGTTGTGTTGGGTTGTACGACTTTGATCATTTAGATGCACTGTGCAGTCTTCCCTTCTTCCTTCAGTTACAAGGATAAGAATGATACTTCATTAGGTGAGGGTTCTTCTAGAATGGTTTTAATAATGCTTAATGCTTTCGTTATCAACTTTTTTATTCTCCTTCAAGGAAATGTAAGGCACTCAGTTATACACAATATGAGTTGTTGACTTGTTTCCCTAGGCTTGATATATTTCTGCTAGTAAATCAAAACTACTACAAAGATCTAACCTATCATGTGATTGTTACCCAAGTGCATGTGTCAATACTCTGTTGATATAGAAGAAGTTGATAATTTATAGAATTAAAATGCAATTCACTGCAGGCCCTGAAGGTGATCTTCGCCTTTATGTGGAAAATTTGGCAAACGTCGAGAACATGAAGAAATATGTAGAGCGACATCCATTTGGACAAAGTCGCATAGATGAAACAAGCTCATGTTGGGACTTTTATTACAAGGTTCTCCGCACTCGATCTACTGTATCTACCACTTCATACCTCCGCACTCAATCTACTGTATCAACCACTTCATACTTTGGCAATGAATTCTCCAATAGTGTTTCTTCACATGGTTTTGTTAATGACCACCCTTAATTGCTTATGGTAACTCTGAGCCTAGGGAGTGTGGGTTTTAGTTTTGGTCATTTTTCTGTTCCTTCTAGTAAAAATATAGTTTTCACATGGAATGGTACCATGCATGATATGGCCTACGGACACTGCACATCTGAAAGTGCTATCTGCTTTTGATGAGAGCATCCTTCGCTTACAAAGAACTACACAATGCAGAATATTGGGAAAATGAAGCATCTCAAGGTGTCAATAATCAATATTGTAGGTAGGAATCACATTGGTTCTTTATAGAAACAATAAGTGCTTGTTGTCAAATGTAGCATGGAAACAATAGATGTCAAATTTTGTGTGGAAATAATAAATGATGTCAAATTTTGTGTGGAAATAATAAATGTTGTCAAATTTAGTGAACCATCACTTGGGTTTATTATTATTGTTTTCATGTTATTTATGACTATATCCTCGATACGCATTGGTTATTAAAAGAGAGCAAATTTACTCAAGTTTTTGAGTGTCATTCATATACTAATAACTCAGAGCTTGTGATAAAGTTTTTTGGTATGATTGCTTATTTTGGATGCTGTTAGTATTGCAATTTTCCAGATACATTTTCTTTTTTTGCTAAATATTCCTGATACATCTTCTGTCCTTTGTTATTGAGATGGATAAATATACACATACACGACACACTCCCTGACTCCCTCCTTACCGAAACATGCCATTTTTGAACCCAAAAAAAAATCTACTTTAAAAAAATTTATTTTTTTGGGTTAAAAATGATATGTTTCGGTAAGGAGGGAGTGTGTGTATATTTATTCTATTGAGATTCATTCAAGAATGTAGTGAAACAATTTGTTTTTTGTTGTTGCTAATTTGACTCCAAACGTCTATCTTGACTTTGTCGAGAATTAAACTCTCAACCTCATGAATATTATGGATTGAATAATATTACTCGAATCAATGACTTTTTATTATGGAATAAATTGTTCTTCTTTGCAGATTTTAATAATGCACGTACGAAATAGTGGCAGAATTTCAGTTGGTCATTTCTTGGACCAGACATGCAGATTGTTGTTTGGCTTTCAAAGAAACAGTAACGAATGCCGTATTTATTTATAAAAAATATATTTAAGAGTGAAATATTTATTTTAATTTAATACTACTTACACTGTTTAATCATTTGATGAGGAATTATTAATATCTTAATATTAGACTATTAATCCCATAAAATTATTTAATAATTTAAAATGTAAATAACTATTAATTTTAAATTTTATATAAGATTATATAATTTCAAATAAATAATCTTAAGAATAATAAAAAAATAACTCATAAAATTATTTTAAAAAATATTAACTTTTATTATAAAATAAAATAAAATAAAATTTAATTAATATAAATAATTAAAATTTAAATATATTTTTGTTAAACAAACGTAACTTAAATATTTTGAAAATGAAACCGTATATAACTAACCTGCAGGACGTCATTATTGAATCCTCTTACTGACCGACCTAACGTAGTGTTTGAACGAATCTTGACTACTGGATGGTGCGTCTTTTTGTGTCAGAGGTTTGAGCCCATTCCCAAATCATTGGCTTTCTGAGAAAGAGGTCAAGTTGGTTGTTTTTGACCAATACTCTGTAATTCGGACCTTCCCAGCCAAAGTTGCAAAACCTTAAAGTTAGAACCTTGTTAAGAAAAATAACAACAATTTATTTTACCAATTTATGCTATGTTTGGATAACAAGAATCAAGATAAAAATAACTATAAAAAATTATGTTTGGTTATTATAATAAAATAGAATAAACTATTTTTATTTTTACTAAATTTATGAATTTATTTATTCGTCTAAAGATATAAAATGATTCACTATAGTCAAGAATATAATGAATAATTTTATTTTTTATTTTATTTTTTTATTAATTATATTATTTCAATCAAAACGTAAAATAAGTCTCGAGCCTATTGAGATGGGCTTGTGGCCAGTAAACCATCAAACCACCATGGCAGGTCCTTAGTGCTTTACCGCATAGGGATTTCTCCGCATTATTTTTTTTTTCTTCCTTTCAAAGCAAAAACTATTGCCTTAATTATTATGGTATGTATCAAATCTAGACTGCATTATTTTCCAATATCATATTTGTCCTGGTGCATTTTCCAATACTACATAACACATCACATATATGCTACAGGAACTTTCGTGGTGGATGGTGCATATCCGCACAAGTAATAAAAAGGGGCACGAGACGATCGTCGTTGTTCAAAGAATATTGTAATCCAGTGAAGCCCACAATGTACTTTAACCCAACCAGACCTCTCCTTGTTTTGTTATCTGGTGTCCCATCATTCACAGGGAGTAGTGACCCACCCTCTAAATAATCCTGCATAAAAAGCAACGCAATATTGGAACTACCGGGAGTAATGTCGTGTTTCATAAAATGAACTTAACATAGTGGAAGAACATGAAAAAACCTAATCGAATTTCGTATAACCGACGTGGTACTTTGTAAAATTTAATTCTAGAGAAATATATTTTCCATCTTCATTTGTAGTTTTGTGACTTAGATTAATTACAAAGTTGAACCTTTCACCCGTTATATTTATAGAATTGATATGTCCAACGCAAATGATATTATATTATGTTATGCGAAATATTAAATAAACATTAGTTGTACATCACATAAATATTATTTTCATTTATTCAAAATATTAGTTATTCCAACAAGCCAAGTATAACTATATAGCGACTGACAGTATCAGAAAACATCTTCATCACTTTCGGAGAAGGCTACGTAATAGAAGTCGCACACTAGTGGACAGTGCTGCCCTAAAAGACACTAGAATAAGGGAAAGTAGATGAAATCAAACAACACGCTGCTGGTTGTTTTTGAGCTACCAAGACAGTGATGGATTGTGATTTATGCAGAAAAATGGCAATACTAGGCAATTTCCCCTCTGCAATACAAAAACAACTCAATAATAAAGCTTAGAAAGTCAGAAAGGCTACAATAGTAGGAGCGATAAAACCAAAATTTTAGTTAGCAATCAATTAATTAACCTACCCTATTTTCTCCGGAGGTAGGCAAAACTGGAAATTAATGAAATCATCTGCTTGAGAAGAAACATGCCATGAGGATATCATTACCATGACCTATATATAAGTACTATATGACATAAGTAAATCATTGCAACCAATTTTTTTTTTCCATATACCCCTCTACTGCTGATTACAACTTCCACCCTCTTACTCATGACTTATGGCTTGTACATATATATATATCCTTTCGTTTATTTCTAACAGGAACGGAGCCAAAGGTCGGCTCCGCACGCTATAGCCCGGCAAAAAAATAAAATTATCCTTTCTTTTCAAGAATCATAGTTATAAATTTTGACATTATAATATTCTTAACATGTCTCAATTAAAATTCCTGACTTCGTCACTGCCTTTCATCATGATTTATCTCCAATGTACAGGAGTAGGTGTTGACACTAAACCTTCTCCGACTTCATACTCCCATGCTCTGGAGGGCCTGGACCATCTCGTCAATGTAAAAAAATCTATATACATACACAAAATTATCTCATGTCATTATAATGTACATATGTAGACTAACCAAGGTTAATTCAGCACTCTTTAGTTCCTCTTTAGAATCTCGTCAAATGAGAGTTAATTAGACACCCACTTAATAATCCTCGTGCAATTATATATTTGTGGGACGGCATTGGACATACCCAAAATTTATGTGCATTCATAATATAATGTATAATGTGCCGCTTGATTGAACCAATTCCTTGTTATGAAATAAAATTATATCCCTCCGTCCACACAAAAAGTCCAATTTTCTTTGTAATATTCATTAAAACTGGTACTCTTTTCTACATAGAGGGAGACGGGGAGTATTTAGTGTGTGTGTGTTTATTATACATATGTATAGATTCAAATCAGTATAAGATCATCAAAGAGAATATACATTTCTTTCATGTGTAAACATAGTTTCACCTACCAAACCAGCATAGCAGGATCTTAATCGGACCAAGAAAAAGTTAGCAAGGTGTAGGTTGGTTTTTAACAAAGATACACCATCAAGAGATACAAATGAAGCCAATACGGACAGTTTTAAGCATATAGGATCTTATCTCTTCTTTAGTTAAGAAATTTTGATATCATTGTGTAAGGTACATTAATTATTGTTTAACCCCATCTTTTGGCTGATGATACCAATTCAAACGTATTAAATATGTATGTAATAGCCTAGCGACTCTGCATGTGCAGTGGGTAATTTAGGCCACCTGATTGTATGAAACTATGAACTGTCCTGGACTTGTTCATATAGTTTTCATTCATCTGATGGAAGAAATCTTTACAAGCTACCGTCTTATGAATTATTTTTGCCTCAAGGATACTTCATATGTAGCAAATGCTCAGACACACAATGAAATAATGTTTAATTTTAAAAAAAAATCGAAAGGAATTAATTATTGTGTTCAAAAGTCATCATAAAAAACTTGATTGCCAAGCCTTTCCCACCGTGCATGTTCTTCCTCAGTTTAGCAAGAACATATATACTATTCGATATTCCTATTAATTGTTCATTAAAAGTTGGTTTCTTACACGCCAAGTTTAGATCGATAAACTTTTTCATCTCTCTCATGTGATCAAAGAGATAATATGGAATCTTGAACTCATACTAAACAAATCCCTAACATATTATACAACTAGCTTAACGGTCACACAATCTTGAGAGTCCCTTTTGGAGGCTCTTTAATTATGTGAAATAATTGCAATGAAAAGTTATCTGATCATAATTGCATATCTAATTGGATAAACAATTAGGGCATGATCCTTTTGAATTGACTAGCTAATTAACTATTACGGGTTAGTGCACATGCATGGTGATTTGGTTGGGGATAAGTTGAGGGGTCAGCATGTGCCTATCACGGTGGGATGCTGGGGTCTTTGAACATAGTATAAGGACGATTGATTGGATTAAGTTTTACTCCCTCCAATCCAAAATTAATTAGTGATGCATCTCTAAAACAATTTTTTTTAACATTTTCGAATAAGTTTTTAAACATTTATTAGAATTATAATAATGATGGCATGGTTATATTTTCTTAATGTAATATATAAATAATAATATGTTAAGAATTTTATGCGATTTTAAATTAGACTAAAACAATGAAAATCTATCTTTAATTTTGAATCGGAGAAAATATCGTTTGGTTTTAACTTGGTCCGTGCAGCCACTCTCATGGATACTAAGAGGCCATCCCTCACGTGAACTCTTCACTTTTTCCACGTGGTTATGTAACTTTCTTTTCTGTATACTTCCAGCCTCAAAACCTAAACCATCACAATCACCTCTATTTTACAAACTAGTTATATATATATATATATATATATATATATATATATATATATATATAGACACTATCAAGGTCCCCTAATTGTACCTGTATATAGATACATATATACTGTCCCATGCATGCAGACGGCTTCCTGATCATAGCCATGTCCATGTGTGCCATTCTTATCCAATTATTCTCTTGCTATTCATAAATTATACAAATAGGTGATCTTTCTCCCCACTAAGATTATTATGCGGTTTGAGTTAATAAATCCAGAGTAAATCATCTTACTAGGGGAAAAAACAAGAAACAAAGAATCAAAAAAAGGTACTACCACATAATTTACTTGAGATTTAAAACGATTCAAAGTGTGCTACACATGCTTCCCAGATTGTAAGAAATTACAAAGTTGTAAACCTCCAACTTTGAAGTTATTAGCTGTAGAAAGGTACAAGGTACATCACCTCTCCTATTCTATATATGTACGCAAGCTATAGTCTAAAGAGACTTATTTATATTTTACTCATAATATTATAACCATTGACATTAATGTCTACTTGATGAACAATCAGTTCTATAATCTAATATCTTACACATTTAACTTGCCCCCGCATGGAGCAACAAATTACAGATCAATAGGATAACCATTTCTTATGCGGGATATGATTATATATGAGAGGAAGTAGATATCTCAGATCATGAAATCATATAAAATTAACAGTACTATAGTATAATTATCATTAAATCCATGCATGACATGACACTGAATTTACATTATCACTATCATAAATGAGAAGGATAAGTGTATCCACTAAGAAAATAAGAATTGACTGCTGATGGGTTAGAGGCAGACAGTCCTTGACATTTCCTTATGCGGTGGGGAGCCATATGCTGTAAAATAGCACAAATTCAAGCCATAACAGCTATTAATTATAATTCTTTTATAATATTTTTTAGTTTTACTTGACAAATATTTAAGAACAAAAAAATAAATTAGACCCCTCTTCCAATTCATTGCCATCATTTTGTTTTTGACAATAAATAACAAATAAGAAGCAAAATGTTACAAAGTAAATAAAATAAAAACGTAGCATAGACGTCTATTTCAATCCACAGGATTGCCTTGAATAGTATTTCTCTTCCTTTTATCAGTTTTGATAGAATCATATTAACTGGCTAAGATGTCTGAAGTACTTCATTCAAGTGTACAACAATACAATATATAGACAAATGACTGGTAATTAGTACCACAAAGTATTACTGGTATTAAAAACCCACGAATAAGGAAGTAAAACGTTGAAAGCGCTTACAACTTATGGAGGCAGATGCTAGCTGTAAATAAGAATTGTTTCCTTCACATACCACTTCTGCATAATATAAGACGGCAACAGCTGTGATCATCAATTGAAATTCAGTATTAGGCGTGGATTTGAATATAGTAGGTCCTAGTAGTCCCGCCTGCAATTACCTGTTACTAAATTCTGCATGTATTCAGATAAATGCGACCACAGTATTATCATGTCATGTATACTGATAAATGTGACCGCAGTTTATCATGTCACGTTTTCCATGTCATTAATCTATTTTAAGAGAACTACCCTCTAGTCCTCTGCCATTGATCTAGATTTAGGTAGTGTCTGATAAAGTCTGAATGCCTCTTAATAGCCAGCCTCTTATTCGGTAAGAGGCATAATGTTGTTTGTTAAAAAAAAAATTCTCTCTTAATGTCTCTAAATAGTTGAGATACAAAATCAAATATAAACTATTAAGAGGAGCATCTTAATGAACTTGGACAAAAATATCCTCTTCAATATTAGCAAATTCCTTTTATATCCAATTATTATTATTATTATTATTATTATTATTATAATAATAATAATAATTAATTCTTATTATAATAATTATTAATATTATAATTATAATTATTATTATTATTAGTACTATTATTAATATAATTATTATTATTGTTATAATAATTATTATTAATTATAATTATAATTATTATTAGTATAATTATTATTATTATAATGTTCAACTGTTCATAGGGTTAAAATGGTAAAATACTGTTATTAAGACATCTGAAAAAATTGATTATCAAACAACATTTTTTCATTTAGATACAATTCTATTGAGATGCTTTACATTATTCAGATATCTAAATTATTCAGATCTTAACAGAGAATTTTATCAAACACTACCTTAGTAATTAAAGTCTCGAGCAAATAACTAGGAGCAAGTACTAACATCCAAATCCTAAAATAGGACACTCATTGCTTGGAAATGCAATAAAAATTAACCTTCTTTTTTCTCTGGACAAGCTCTGACCTATTGTTCACTTCCTTTTTCTGGCCTAATAGCAACAGTGTCTACAATTAACATTAATTTCCTGTACTCTGAACACGTACCAAAAGACTATGCAGAGATATAGGAAACCCTAGCAGAGCAACCCCATATATGCTATAACGGATCACATATGATAATCTTGCATTAAGCTGCAGGACCAACAGAATAGAGTCGGGACGACACTGAGTTCAAATAGTATGATGCCTTGCACTGGCAAAAGATCTTGGTACGTAGAAGATATGCCAAGTTAGATAGCTCAAAATAAAATGTAAAAAAATTCATCCACTATCTAAGCTGGTTTACATTGAAATGTAGTTCTAGTAATCACATTTCGTTGAGAATAATATGTTTCAAATAGTGAAGATGTTCCGAAAGAAGAGGTCGATTAACTTTGGGGTTATAGTGACATGGTAAAAAGCCAACAACATGATTTCTAGAAACACGTGATACTAAAATACAAGAGGGTAAGCAGTGTTATTCTTTTCATTTTAGTTGCTCTTTTTTTGCCTTGTTAAAGTCACCAATGAGAATTGCTTGTACAATTTCAGGACTTAAACGATTTTGAAGCTACAGTACTAGTGTAATAATCGTCATTGTTAAAAAGAAATGTGATGCATTTAAGAAGTGACATGCATGAAAAGAAACTTCATTTTCAGAAATAAGACACTCTGACCACCATCTTAACTAAGGTCTTTTTAAGTAGACGTGCAAGTTCTGCACTCCAATAATTCCAAGCATTTAGAGCCTCAATACCGATTACCAGGAGAGAGGTAAATTTGAGCAGCTTCAGCCACCTACCTCACGATACAGACGTACTAATTTAAGTGATATGCATAAAGAGGAAATAGCAGCCACTCAATAATGCCTGCCAACGAGTACATGCCATAAATACAACACAACTAAGACAATCAAAGCATAGATAATCATCCAGTGTTACAGAGAAATCATTATGATAAATAAGATACGTAGCTAGTAACCTTACACCAAAATAACAGCAACACATTTTGCTAGACATTAAAATAATACTCATAAGCGATCAATTTATCCACAACAACTGGAGTATATATGAAGCACTTGGGATTCGGAAAAGAATAAAGAGGAATCATTTTAACATTCAGTTCCTTCTGATCTATGCTTTGCTAACAGGTCGAAAGATGAGAATATGCTGAGAGGGTAGTTTGGTCAAATGGAGAAGGGAATGGTTGAGAAAGGGCATTAGACTATGCAGCTTTGCCAGTACATAATCCACTTTCCTATTTCTTGCACCATCTGACAAAGTCCACATGCTCTTGTATAGAGGTCCAGACTCTAGACCCACCCACATTATTTTGTCCACATGGAAGTGGGGAGGAAGTGACTATAGATCTGACCCACATTCACACCAGATCTGACCCACACATCTCTCCCACTTTTTCAAATACTTAAAAAAAATGTCACTACAGCCTCTCCCCATATTTATAATAATAATGCCACCCAATTTCCTCTACACAAATTGATTGAACATTGCTCCATATATTTCTCCATATCTCCTCCAAAACTCTAGCCTCTGGCAGCTTTTCCTTGCGATAGCCAAAACAACAAGCTTGTATTCTTTTTCTTCTGTGAAGAAACCCAAAATACCTCTCTTCTTGGGTCTACAGAATCCCCACGCAGTTTGCACTTCAAGTCATTTAGAAGCGCACAAGGTGGGGGGATAGTTTGGTAACTGTTTGGAGCTGGGTCCATTACCTTTATTACTATTCCTTTTGGTTTTCACAGTATGGTTGCCTATCATATTCAGAAAAGCTTTTATTTTATTTCGGTGCTCATAACACAACTGATTTCGGATTCTTTAAATCTACCATAAACTCTCTCCTAGTTCATTAAATTTTTATCTTCCTCTGCTCAGAAAATTTGTCAGAATCCCAAAATCAATACTTGGACACATACAATATTTGTTCAAAAGTCCCTTGAATGAAATTAGCTCTAAAAAAACTTCTGGTATGGTCTTTGTAAAAATTGTTGTCACATAAATGTATGCTTTAAATCGTTAAGATACAAAAACCTAGACTCCACTCATCTTCCTACATATTTTTTGATAAAACAGAGATGATAAAGAAAAAGAGGATGCAAGCTCAGAGCGGCTAAGCAAACATTCTGTACGTGGAGTAGAAGTAAGAGGCGGATATGTCTACAAAGCTTTTACATTCATTGACAGATGAAAAAACAGATATGCAGAAACAACTTGGATGCATGAATGGAATATTTCAGCTCTTCGACCGCCACAATTTCCTTCCTGGCCGACGAGCCACTGGCCACAACCACAAAAGGCTTTCTCCGGGTATTTTTCTATCATGCCTAGTCTTCAATTATAGATGCTTAATATTATCGAATTTTGATTGGGTATATATAAATAAATTAAAGTTAAGTTTGAGCTACCTTGAAAAAATTAATAAATTCTCTTCGATCTTGACTATTTTCTAACATGATCTTACTTATAAATCGTTTTATTTTAAGACAACTTTTCTTGATTTTGTAATGGGTACTATCTCTGTCATTTTTACAATCTGAATGCCCATGAAATTGTTCATTTACATTCTGTTCAAAAGAAGTGCCTTTAGTGTTTAACCCAAATTTCTAATAACATGAACTTTCTCCGAGTGGAGTTAAACTGTACAGAAATTAGAGCAATGTTTCAGATATAATAAACCTTTAATTAGCTATACATCATTGATAACTGCAACCACACTATGTCAACTTTCCTAAAAATGAAAGTTGAAAGAAATTTGTACCCTCACAAAGTTCTTCACAATGACTTTCTCTGTTTCAATAACCCTGCATTGAATGAAAATGCAATTCTAAGGAGCTAAAATATCATGATAGTTCTCCAATAGCTGCTACTACAAAATCAATCATGTCACTATAATATCAAATGCTTCCTTTCTATCTAGCCTTTGCATATGGCAACAATGAGAAAACGGGAATGCATTTGTATAACCCTTATGCATGCATCTCTTTATACATGTATGGAGATTGAGCACCAAAACAGTTATCACCATTTCAAATCCTAAGTTCATCAAAGTTATCATCAATTAAAATTTAAAGTTCATCAATTTCCAGGCACAGGTCAAGATATCAACCATGGGACGGAGCAGAATGGCAAAATGGAGAAAACACTGGTAAAATTCTAAACTGCAATTACATAAAATAAAATTCATTTAAGCAGAACTTGTTGACTATATGTTAACTTACAGATGCAGGGAAAAAATTCGAAGAAGGTAGGGAAAGAGAAGCTAATTGCCCCCGTTGAGCTATCCAGAACCTCCTTTTCATCCTCTTGTTCATCATCTACCTTCTCATCAGCCGACTGTAATAAAACATCTCAATCAGAACTACCATCATCCTACCAAAGCAGTTTCCCTGAAACCACATCTCTGGTGGCCCTTCCCATGAAACAACAAAGTTCCTCCTCACACTTGTCCCGGCAATCCCTTGATATCCGGGACATAGTGAAGGGCTCCATGTACAGAGAATCCCGTGGATTATCAGTTAAACCCATGGTAAAAGAGGAAGGAGGGGAACATGCCATAAAGCACATAGATTCCCCAAGGCCTTTGCATCGGCACAAATCTGTTCAACCCAAAGTTAGACATGATGGATCACTCAGCATACTTGCTAAGCTTCAGGATGCACCATGGAATGCCAAGGAACAGAAGTATGGTTCTCTATCAGTGGCACCAAGGGACACTCCTCGGTACTCTTATGATGGAAGGGAATCACTAGATAAAGCCACAAAACTCAAAGAGCTTCCGAGGCTATCATTGGACAGTAGAGAACGTTCCAGCAGAAATTCTGCCTCTCAACTGACATCAAATAATCTGTCAAGGGAAATATATAGTGAAAGTGGGATCTCCAGCCAAATTATAACCCTAAACCAAGAGCCAGGAAGTAATAAACGACCATCTACTATTGTGGCCAGGTTAATGGGTTTGGAACCTATCCCAGATCTAATTACAACAGACAATGATCAGATGATGAAAATGAAATCCTGCCTGGATGAAGATTCTGATAGAATTTCAACATCATCAAGAATATGTGATGAAAGCAAGAAAAAACAAATTTCTGGATCCCCAAGAATTTCCTGCAAGATTCCTGCCTCCCCCCAGCTAAGAAATGAGAATTCAGTCATGAAATCAACCTCAAGTTCAAGGTTCCCACAAGAACCAGCTCCATGGAGACAAACAGAAAGCAATCGATGCTCTCAGAAACAAGAATTTAAGTATCAAGAAGCTTCCACAAATTCTCCACATGCATCTCCTTCTGTTTATGGTGAAATCAAGAAAAGATTGACTGAACTTGAGTTCAAAAAATCTGGCAAGGATCTCAGAGCTCTTAAACATATACTTGAAGCAATGGAAAAGACAAGAGCGAGGCCAGGGAATAAAAAAGAAGAGCAAATTCTGAATTCTGAGACTCGTACAAATAAATGCAGCCCATACAACAGCTTTGATCGAGCATCCACACGGCAGATGCAAAGTAACTACCCAGTTTCGCCCTTCATCAAGGAGTCTAGTTCTCCAAGAAGATATGGATCCCAAATTGTGGTAATGAAACCAACTAAACTACATGAGAAGAAGCCTGTGAATCCACCTGATTGTAAACCAGGTCTCCAGAAAAAGTGGTCCGGAGACAATGCAGATAACATAAAGGACTTGGTTGGCAGAAGAACAGCTAAAGATACCACTCCTAGAAAAAATCATCTTAGAGACTCTTCTAGTTGGCCCCAACCTTCCATTGAGAAAAAGACAAATGCAGAAACCCAAAGATCATCACAACATCCAAAGGCGGCTTCTCAGCACATGGGTGGAGAAAAACCTGCCAGCTTCAGAAGGAGCTCTGGAACATTAAGCCCAAGACTGCAACAGAAGACACATGGAACAGAAAAGCTATCTCACCTGACCACCCAGTCATCTGGTTTGAGAAGGGCCAAAAAGCAATCAATTAAGCAGCCAATGGAATCAGGCTCCCCAACAAGAAAATATAAACAAAAATATACTAACTTGCAGCAAGGGGATGACCAATTGAGCCGGTCAAGTAGTGAAGCAAGAAACTTGAGTCACCAAGGTGATACAGTTTCTATGCAATCAGATAGTTGCATCAGCTTGGCTTCACACAGTGATGTAGAAATTACAAGCACAGATCATACCAAGCAGATCACTGGCCCTTACCAGCTTAGGGACCCTAATGAAGAAGTGAGTATTTATATCTTCAAGTGAGCATTTACCATTCTAACCACCAACTCATTAGCAGGTTTCATTTTTTTCTGTCCAGGATTTCACAACTAGGTTCACAGAAGATGGGTTAATTGCTGAACTTGCAACAACTACATTGGAACAACCAAGTCCTGTCTCTGTACTTGATACTACATTCTATGAGGAAGATTGCCCATCTCCTGTCAAGAAGATGTCAACTGCTTTTCAAGGTGAGTTTTTTGTTTTTGTATTAAACTGCCTTGCATGTTAACATTCAAACCTGTAAGTGCATACTCCATAAAGGAAAGAACTGCTACTGTATACTGATTGATTCACTACAGAGCAAAAGCTAAGAGTAAACATGAATACGAACATATATAATCCAAAGAAACAAACGCATGATAATGTTTTCAATAGCTAATCTTTTACTCTGCAAAAATAAAATTTTGTTTGGCTACTTGCAAGTGTTTTTTATGTTTTTATTTTTTTTATATACTTTGTCCACATAACTTTAGTCTTTTTAGCCAAGTCTTCTGACCTAATTGTTGGTAACCAATTTCATATTTTACCACTTAACATCATTTGGTGTCTAATACATGTTTGTTCATTTTTCAAAAAATGCAGAATAGTACAGAAAGAAAACATAATACTTTGATGCAGTACATATATTAAAATGAAAAAAAATGGAATAAGGAAAGAGGTCATTTACTTGAGTAAAGGATGCAATGCCTGACTTTCTCCCCCTCTCCCCCCTCTCCCCCTCTACAGATTATGGCACTCTAAATATTGATGAAGCAGAATGGAATGCAGAGTATATAGATGACTTACGAAGCAGCAGCAGATTGAATCACGGTTCCAAGTTCAATCAAGGGAAACTAAAAAACATTGATAAGTTGGTTCATAAACTTCAACTTATGAACTCTGCTCAAGATGAAGCTACCAAAAATCACATCGAATCTCTATGTGATAATACAAATCCAGACCACAGATACATTGCCGAGATTTTAGTAGCAGCAGGTATACTTATAGATCTGGGCTCCAGACTAACAACCATTCAGCTCCTTCCATTGGGACTTTCAGTCAATCCCAACTTGTTTCATGTTCTGGAAATAGCCATGGGAAGCTCTGAACCTGTGGACAAATACCATGAAAAGGGTGCACGATCAATATCCAGTGGAAAAATCCGAAGAAAACTAGTATTTGACGTTGTCAATGAGATTCTTGTCCACAAATCAGCTTTGGCAGGTTTAGGTGAGCCCTGGATTTTCCAGAATAAGATGGGAGGGAGAAGCATGCGTGGAGAGAAGCTCTTGAAAGAACTGTGCTCAAAATTGGATCATCAACAAGCTACTACAGAATCCAGCCTGGATGGTGAGGATGATGGACTGACAAGCATCTTGAGTGCTGATATGATGAATGAACCAGAAAATTGGAGAGATTATACCAGCGAACTTCCAGGAATAGTGTTAGATATAGAACGATTGATATTTAAAGACTTGATTGACGATGTTGTGAGTGATGGAGCAGCTGTTCTGCAAGGGCAGCCAGGGAGGCACTGCAGGAAACTCTTTTCCAAGTAGCATTTCACAATTTGTTCTTTGTGTTCCTCATCAATTAACACCCTTCCCCTTCCCTTTCCATCCTTTTCAGTCTAGAAGTACAGAATACTATAAATGAAATCATAGCTTTGCTAGCTTCAGAAAGGACCTTTTCTAAGGCCGACAATACAGTTTTCAATACAGCCAATATACAATTATACATATATATAGCACCCTTTAACTTCTGTTTTCCTTTTTTATTATGTCTATACAAAGTGTTAGAAACCCTAAACCATTTCTATCATTTCTAGTGGAAAAGGAAAAAGACCATAATGCATAATCAACTTGATGCCCAACGTAGAACACCAAAAGTTTCAAAACTCTTTTCACAAGGCCATCAATCGGAAACTTCACTTTTTTGTTAGGTATATTTCAATTTTATGTACGTAACTTAAAAACCACACAAATGTGAACTAAACAATTATTGGTTATCCTATAAGACCAATTACTACTTCAAACATATATCTGGCAATAAATTACAAGGAAAAAGTAACAAAATCTTATAAAAGCCCATTGAAGCTGATATGGAAAAGTGTGCATCTGAACCAAGGCAATTTATTAGAGGCATCTTTGCAACCTTTTCAATCTAATCCAGCTCCAGTTAAGTGTTTGGATGTCTTAGAAGGAGACTGTGACCTTTAAACCATACATTTACTGGGGATAAAATGAAGAGTAAGAAGATTACTTCTAACATCATAATGTTATTCAAACCCGTGCGCATGACAGAAAGATCTCTGACATTTTTATTGAGTTTTACTAGCTTTATGCAGCATCTCATAAGTAGCATCACAAAATTGTTTCAACACTTCCAGAAAATTGAGTTCTAAACTTTTACTAGCTTTATGAAGCATCTGAGATTTATCTCTTCAATACAACCAGAAAACTATTTCAACCCTTTGTATCAGTAGAACTTCCTTAAACTGTTTAGGATTGAAGTGTTTATCCCCACTGTTTAAATTTTCCCTTTAATTCTGTAAATAAGTTGAGGGTTATATAATTCTACCAAGTTTACTAATGATATTTATATAGCACTGACAGTAGTCCATCACATCATTAATACACCTATAATCAACCCTTGAGACATATTGATTCTCGACTTAAAAAACAACCTTACAAAAGTAATGTTGATCCTCTAACCAACCAAGTCATCGGTGGCTAACAAGAAAATTTCCTGAGAGATCTTTTCAGCTGTTACTAAATGCTTCCATCAAATGTCTTACAGACTCCATACAGCAATAACAACAGTCATTAAATAAGTTTAACTTGTTTCAACATTTCCTTTTTTATTTTTCCCAGTAAAGTCTAGTTCATTAAACAATAAGTCAATAACAACTTTAAGATGGCATTCTTTAATAGCGAAACAATACATAAATTGCTTTTTAACAGTCTCATAGGTTGTTTCATTGAGCACAACATTTCCCCATAATTCTTTTTCAGTTACAAAAATGTTTAAAATCTAGAAACTAGACAAAGTATTAAATCAAACAAGCTGCAACAAAACCAAGTCCTGCTACAAAAATCATCTCACCAATCAACCAACATAGGCCTAGCGCTTAGCAGAAAATAGAAAGTCGGAATTGAGCCACCAAACCAAGGAGTCTGTCTCGAGTATCTTAGTGGTCCATATATAAAGTTCATGAACCCATATTTTCTTCAATAAGGTTAAGCTATTGGTATCAGTTAAAGAATGAAAAACAGGAATTCTTCATATGTGCATCTTGTTTTCTATATGATAAGTATAATTGTATAAATGAGGCATTCTCAACTATGAGAATCAATGCAATATTAAATATAGAGTTATTAGTCAGTAATGTAAAAGTTGAAAGCTATGTCTAACAGCCATCTAGGGTGGATGTATCAGTGTGCTTTTCTATCAAGTGAAGCACAATAATGGGAATTAGGGGAACAAACAAAGAATTTCAATTAGAAAGAATCCTCGACAAAAAGGTTCATTGCTGACAGTGACATACCTCGAAAACTTGTTAAAAGCGGGAACATTCCCCTCTAAAAATCTATAACATCCATATACAGACGACTTTATGGCCCTTGATTTTGACTACCCTGGAAATAGTATCTACTGTCATTTCCCAAACAAGTATACAAACTCTAATTGAAACTATTTTACAAATGAGGCAGATCCTGTGCATTGTCGATAGATTCCTTCAGGATTTGCTCTGCTCTCCTTTTCTTGTCATCCTTCACATTATAATTCCCAACATATGAGGTGCTTTTCGCATCTCCCACATTCTGGAGATGCACTGCTGCTCCCAATGATTTCTTGCCAATCTGAAACTTAAATTGCACAGCAGGCCGACTGTTTAGAAGAACCTTTTTGCTACCCTCTTCAGAATCAAACGCTTTGCCTTTAATGGCATCAATAGCCGGGGCACATGTTTCCAATACATAATTATGATTTGCCCAACCTGCACGAGTTTGTGCCACATTGCCATCTGAAAGTTTTCCAGGAAGAATAACCGTAGACACTTCTTTCTCTCCAAACTGTAGAGGTGCGGCAAGAAAAGGATTGCTATCAGCTGCTTGTTTCAAACTAGAAGCATATCCCGGATCAACAGATATTGGTATCTCAGACCCATTACAATCCAATAGCTGATGCATATTTGATACCGATCCTTCCAACTTCCTATACTCTTTAACCCGGGCGACTTTATCCATCCCTCCATTCCCTTCTCGAACACTCCCCACAGGCATGCATGTATAAGTCTCGGGATCAGGAAATGCGGGCAGCCACATGGGTATGTGTTCACCTGGAGGTGATTCTCCAATTTGCATAAAACTAGGTGTGGGCTTCCGCTCTTTAGTAACTTGAAAATGGGGGATTGAATACACAAAAGGGAGCTCCTCAGCTAACTCAACATACTCAGCAATCTCCCTTACAGCCCCTGATCCCTCAGGACAACGATTAGTCTCAGAAGCACCGGAAAACCCCTGTGACATTCCCAAATCTTCCAACCCTTGAATTATATCAAACACATTACACTCCGTCCTACCAGCCAAATTTGCATTAAAATTGGCAGTCTTTCCTATATGGCTGATGTAGCGTACGGCAATATCAGATAGTGTATCAAGTGCTGACTGTTGAAACCCCTGAAATCCAGAACTCTCACATACCTGAGCTACTGCCATCTTTGCTATAGCTTGGACAAACTCTTCATTTCTTGAATTCTTCTTTGAGTGAATACCATGTTCTAACTCTTTTCCACTCTCCCCACCACCATTGTTCATATTCAACACTTCATATCATTTACATTCTAAACTTAAATGTCCCAAAAAAATAAAAAGATAAAAGAATAGCATTTATTTTGAACGAATTCTTTCAGCAAAAAATCATTGCTTCAAATCTTGAGCTAAACAACAATTTCAAATACTAAGTTCTAACTCTTTTCCATTTTTTTACCATCATTGCTCATATTCAAAACTTCATATCACTTGCATTATAAACACACAAAAAATTCCCCCCCAAAAAAAGAGCATTTATTTCCAACGAATACCACAAAAATAGCAACTTTCAACAAAAAAACACTGCTATCAATTCAAATCTTGAGCTAAACAACAATATCGAACACTATACTGTTGCACGCGGACTACGAACCAAATCAATCTAACCTGCGAAAAGTCGAGAATTGGAAACACCGAAGTTCTTACCAAGGAGTTCCAGGGTTTTTGCAATTGGTAATTGAGCTCAGCTGGACAAGAACTGAGAGAATCTTTCAAGCTATAAATGGTTACGAACGTAATGAAAACCTAATTAAGACCAACCAAGTCAAAATGTGAACTTTAAGAGATTAGTTTAGTGGAGGATTTCGTATAAACCCTAGGCAAAACCCAGGATCTCTAGAGAGAGGAGGGGGACACTATGCCTACCGAGAGAGGAGAGAGAAAGAAAATCTCGACGAGGAGAGACAGAGAGAGAGAGAGGTGCGGTCAAGCGAGGCGTAAAAGGATTATTTAAAGAGGGCACGGCAGGCTAGCCTAGACTCGACGAGAGTTGTTCGAAATGAGAGGACTGCTAAGATAACGCGAGTACTGATAGCTGAACGTCAATAGCACCTTTTTTGTCTGACACGTGTCCGTCTTTAATTATTTTTCAAAAGATAAATTAGAAAACTGATATTTTTACATTATTTTTTAATATTTTTATACGGTAGACCTTACAAAAAAAATATCGCAATAAATATATAACGATAATTAACTATCACTATAAATTATATGTATAAAATCCACAATATAAAAATATCAATTTCCATAAATTATTGTCTTTGCTGTAAAATAAACTCTACTTCATCCAATATCCTCGTGCAAATTAAAATCTAACCTGTAATTATTGGTAAAACATAATATCAGTGTATATTGCATAACTTACCTCCCATTATGTTGGAGAATTTTAATAAAAAGGATTCCTTATATTCATAATTTATGTATGTATTTATTATTATTTTAAATAATCTCATGTTTATTTCATTTTTATAAAAATTTATCTATAATATTTTTAATATTAATTATTTTATATTCATATTCTTCATACATATTTATGAAGAATTACTAGTCATATACAGAAAACTATGCAGTTAAATGATAATTTATAAAGACTTAAAGTTAAAAATTCAAAAAAAAGAGTCTAATTTTTCTATATTATTATAAAGTAATATAATATTCTCAAATTTATCAACATAATTTAATGTAATATTATCTCAACTAAATTAAACTTTTAGATAATTCATAAATAAAAATAGAACAAATATATTTTTTAATTTTATAAATGGAACTCTTTATCTGAGTGAATAAGGAAATATTGTGTAATTAGAAAAGAAAAATGTTAACAACTTTTAATCCAAATGAAATGATTATTTTTAATATTGAATTTATTGATTAATAAACACGAGTAATATTTGGCAGTTTTTGATTTTAATGAAAAATGTCAAATTTGGGCCAACGGCTTCCGTAGCATAGTGGTAGTGCGTTCGCTTCGTAAGCGAAAGGTCGCGAGTTCGATCCTCGCCGGGAGCTTATTTTATGTTTTGCCAGAAATTCAAACATGCGATATGGAGCAAATTTGTTATGTTTTGCCAGAAATCCAAACATGCGATATGGGGCAAATTTGTTAGACGAAGAACTATGGTTCAGGCCCAACCAAGTAAAGCGATTAGGCTTTAGAAATGAGATTATGTGCAACAGTTCAAGCGGCAGGCCCAACCAAGTAAAACAATTTGCTTTTTAGAATCATTTTTTTTGGCTTCCTCTCTCATTAATTGGGATTAGGGAGTTTAGTTCTAATTATTTTCCTCTTCAATCACACATGTTGGAAGTTGGTTTATACGACATTTGTCTCAAAATGATGGTCTTATTTAATTTTCACAATTTATTGCCTATTTGCCAAAAAGTCTATATTATTCACTGCACAATATTTATTTTTTTATGATTTCTTTTCATTATTAAACTCTTAGACGAGCTCGTAATTGAATAAAAAAATACTGAAAAAATTAGTTAAGTGTATAGCTGACAAACATATATGCAGTAAAAATTAAATGGAACTCTAATATTTTTACAAAAGGTGGTAATTTTCATCCGACCTTTTTGCACCATATATAATAACTTTGACATATAGGAAATGTATGAAAAATTACTAGAGTACTTGAGAACATGTGAAGATGTTCCAATGTCCAAGAAGTACATGGGCTATAAAATTAGGCTTCGTTCAAAGTACCCAGTCATTTTATTTCTCCAACGCCTTGAATTTCTCAAAAAAAATCCCATTTTAAATATAAGTGTGAAAGAAATTGCTCAATTTTAACTTTATAATGCATTGTCAGTGTTAACATGTGAATTTTTCTCTCGCTGAAATCACCTAACAGTAAAATATCTGTACACTTAACAAGCCGTTAAACACCTCACAGATCTGATCACCGTTTGGGTCGTCCAGAGATACTCCGGTATAAGAGTAAGTACAAGCGATTAATCGTCAAAACGGAGAACCAAAAATATATGCTGAAATAAGTGTAAAATATTTGATATCTCTTGTTTGCATGTAAAAAAGAACGTTACCTGGTTCACTAGTGAGGTTTTTATGTATATATTCATTTATGCACCGTTAGGCGTCCCATCAACTTTGCTAAGTGAAAAAATAATATCTTCTTTCAATCACCCAAACAGTCTTAAGGATAATGATACTTAAATGGGTTGACCCACATTCAAGCCCATCATAGTATATAATAATAACCCGGCCCAATTTCAAAATAAAATAATCATTGACCCATATCATACTATAAGGTCGAATAAATTATATTTCTAACATTCAACTCAGTTGACATGTATGGAGATTACTTGGAGAAACTTGCTCCTGTTTGGTTCACGCGACAATGAAAGGAAGGGGATTTCATTAATCTCTACATGATTTTCTCTTAATAACATAGCATTATGAATTTATGACTAAAATATGTTCACAACTTTTTAAACTCCATCTATATCAACCATAAAGTTTGTAACTTGGCATATAAGATGAGTTTCACCTGTCTTAAATATCTAGTCCGTATTGCTGAATTGTTGAAATACCAAATACGTACTTACGTGATCAAATTCAAAGAAAGAAAGAAGTAGACATAAAACTTAATTTTGTGATATAAATTTTTTAGAAATGTCAACAAATTAAACTGAAATTGGATTGAATTATAACTAACAAGAAACTTTAAGCGACAGGATGAAATAAGTTAGTGTGTATCTCTTTTTAATTCTCTCATATGCATGCATTTATTCATATATATGTTTATATTTACTATAGCAATATAAATTTATCTTCATATGTATCAAGATTTAAAAAAAAAAATTATATGACAATTTGATGTGAATTAAAATATATTCATGCATGATTCGTTCAAGTTAATCGGCAAGAGAAGTGTTTATAGGCCTTAAAAGAGCAGTTCTTTCTTTGGCTGTAACTGCAGTAGTGTAGTTTGTGTGGAAGGAGAGAAATGCTCGGATTCGTGGAGAACCCAACAAACATGCCGTATGTCTTGTTTGTGAAATTATTCACATCATCAAATGTAAAATCCATTCCTCTAATAGATTTAGGAAATATGTCATGAATGCTGGTTTAAGTCATTTGTTTATTGTTAATCATGTATAACACTTCTATCCGGGGTCTATCTTGGATGGATATGGAATACCGGTTTGGGGTTTGCCTCTTTCCTTCTGTTCACCTCTTTTTTTAATATGATCTTAATTTAGCAACAAAAAAAAAAGTGTTTAGATAAAGCAGCAGTCTAATGAGCAATGGCATAGTACTCCCTCCATTTCTTTTTAATTGGTATTTTAGGAGAAAACACATAGATTAATAAATGTAAAGAATATTTTTTCTAATTGATTAAATTGTGTAAAACATTCATTATTATTCTTCTAAAATTAATTGTAAAGATAAAAGAGAAATAAGTTAGTATTTAATATTTGAAGGTAATTAATATAAGTTATTAAATCTTTTTAGAAATCTCTAACCAGAACAAATTAGTGAGTGTTAAATATTTGCCATTGTAGATTTCAATATTTACTCTCTCTGAATACTACGTTGCACATCGAGTAAGATTGTTCAATAGTATTTATATCATTTGCACAGAATTTTACATTTTACGATATGCAAAATAATCTCATACAATTAAAATAAATTAAAAATTAACCCGTTGAAAAACTGTCCCAAGCAAGCTTTAGCGACTCCAAACTCCCTACGAAAGGAAGCCAAATAATTCTCGTTTGGATTAGAGAAATAAAGGTAAAAATATTCTTATAGAATAAAAAAAATTGTGTTTGGTTGTTCCGTTGTAATGGAATAAACCATTTTCATCCCTCCCGAATTTATGAATTTTATTCCTTGAAGGTATAGAATGACTCATTCCATCTCTATTCCATTTTTTTCTCTATTTTATTCATTTACTCATTTTATTTTTTCAATCCAAACATAGCATCAATCCTCAATTAATTGATTTTAATCTTGTCGTAGAGTGTAGACTAATGCTACGTTTGAATTGGAAGAATAAAAATAGAAATGGAATGACTTATTTTTATAGAATGAAAAAAATTGTATTTGTTTACTCCATTGGAATAGAATGAACTATTCATATTTCTCCCAAATTTATAAATTTTATTTTTTTGAGGTATGAAATGACTCATTTATGCTAAAATGAAATAAATCATTTCATTCTCTATTCAATTTTTTTCTCTATTATATTTTTTCACCCATTGTATTTCTTCAGTTCAGACGTGACATAAGTTAATTATTATAAATACAATCATTATTTTATCAAGAAATCATAACTTGGGAAAGATTGCACCTATATTCAACTTTTCTAGTTTTTTTTATATATAAATTTTAATCTTTCGGTAGACTAATTTCACATTAAATACAATCACTCTTTTATCAAGAAAAATCATAACTTGAGAAAGGTCGCATCTATATATCTTATTTTTCTTGTTTAATTTTTCTGGTGCAATCTCTATATATTGTATAATATGACTTAGATAGTTAAGTAATTCTAGGAACTACTTAAACCCAAAAAAAAAATGACAACAACAAGAAGAAAAGAGAATGGTATTTAAATTAACTTGATAGAATTACTGAATAAGGGCAGTAATCTAACAACATTTTCCCCGCTGTTGAGGAGGGAGTAAAATATTCTGTAAAATTGTGTAGGTAAGGAATTTCGTACATTGTTAAAGTTAGGGTTTCGTGCTGAGGTTGGAGGCAAGCAATCTATAAAAAATACGGAATTGATTGATCGATCAGAGAGAGGAGAAGAACGAGTGGACAATCACTCTAATAACATAAGGCAAAACTCTAGGGATCCCAGAGTAATATTCTCTAGTATCAAAGAGTTTTTCGTGTGTTTTTTGGAATTTTAAGAAAATCCAAGGATCAAAAGCTTTCTCTGGTGTCTCGGGTCTCAAAAGAATTAAAGTCCAAATTTCGAGGGTTCAAAAGTATTATCTTGTGTCTCAAAATCAGAGAGAATTTCCTAGACAGTTGTTAGGTTTTCAAAAGTCTCTTCCTCTTGAAATTGGGGGTTGGGGTTTATGTATCGAGTTTCCTTGCAAAGGGGGTCATATGTCAGGCATGTAACTTCAAGGGAAATTCCAAAAATATCCTTAGTCGTCGCAGAAAAATTCTGAGAATACCCTTAGTTACCCAAGTAATGCATTCCCAAATCGTTCCGTTTTTCTAGTTACCAATCTAATCTCAAAACCAATTTTCAAAATGAGTTGCCCCCATGAGTCTTCTGTCTCGGAACTCGTGAAGACCTCTCTCCGATCTCATTAATTTTAATTTATTAGGTCAAATGTAAATCCTAATTTGATACATGGGTCACAAGTTGTTTCCTTTTTCTGCTAGTGTTATTCAGATCGATGTTTTCTGGGTGCCACAAGAAACTCAAAACCGTAAATTAAGTGAACCATAATAAGCAAGATAAGATCCAATATTCTTGAAAGTAGTTTGGCTTATTAAGCCAACTTTATATGTCAGAAAACTAAATCAGCTAGCAAGGGGACCTCATGATCATGCCAAAGCTTGTGGTCCCTTCTCTTATATAAATAATATATATATATATATATAGGACAGAGAGAAAAAGACCAGTGCCTCCAAACCCTAATTATCTTCTTGTACCTAGCTAGCTCGCTCTTTCCCCCCTCTATATGAGGACCACAGCCGCTGCCTATCTCTATTCTACTCATTTAATTTGATGCCACTCTGAGGGAAGAAATTGCTTAACTGCTATATATATATCATGTATGTAGTTGGATCTTGTGCAAAATTGACATGCACTAATTCTCAATTAATTCTGTCTCACTCATCCAAGGGCACCTTTCTTCTTCCTTCATTTTTTTCTCAGTTCTCAGAAGCTAGCTAGCATTATATCCGTCCCTATTATATATAATTCCAAGTCTGTACCGTCCATATATATATATATATGTATTGGTGTATGTATGTATATCCTGGTTTGCATATAGTCTTAGCATATGAATATTTGCTAAAGACGGGCGAAGATCTGCTATATGGTCAGTGTAAGCAATTGTGTGTAATTAATTTTTTTTAAGGGTAATATGTATATAGTGATTTCGATAAAAGTTTTTTATTAGATTAGATAAGATAAAAGAGGAACTTTTTATTATGTTTTTGAATTTTGGATACAAAAGAAAAGAATAGGAAATTTAAATTAGGATAGAGAAAAAATAATAAAAAACTTACAAGTTTTCTTTTGTGTTTTTTATGTTTGTACATTAAAAAAATTTAATTTTAAATATAGATTACCACACTATTTTTATATTAAATGTTCTTATGTTTGTATATAAAAAATAATGTTTATACTACAAAAAGATTTATTAAAGTCTTTTTTTTTCCTTCTAAACCTATTCAGTTTTTAATGAAAAACTTTAGTAATTAAGAAAAGTGGTCAACTTTTTTGTCTATTTCTTTTTTTTTCCGTCTCTTAAAAAACTCACAAACAAGTATAATAGACAAAAGATTTAAAATTTTCATCCATATCAGTCTTTTCTTTTCATTATGTTTTAAAACTTAAAAAGACTATAAAAAAAAAGTATAATTTGCTATAATTTTTGGTATATAACCTCCATTACTAAATCCGTAGTTAATAGTAATGTTACATTAGTGTATATAAAATTATTTTTAAAAGTCTTAAAATAAAAATGTATTTCAAATTTTGGAACGAAATGAGTATTATATTTTAATTTTACTACTTCACTCTAGTTTTTTTTGTAATTAAAATATTTATCTGTAAGCAAAAAAAATATTTTTGCCTACATTAAAATCCGATCTTGGATCCGTCATTGGCTAAAGACATTTAGAATGGCATTTTATAAACTAAATTTTATTACTAGAAATTAAAAAGGTAATGAAAAGAACACTATGTTTAGGTTCGTCCTAAACAAATTTGGGGGGAAAAAGGTGTCAGAATGTCTAGTAGGAACTTGGTTTACTGGTGGAGGTCGTCGACCAAGGGTTTTGGAATAAATATAATATAAATATAGTCGCATTTTCCGTGAGAACTTGTTCGTGGACGGATTTGAATTCAGTGAAGTTGAAATTTGTCAAACTAAATCAATGTTATAGAAAAATATTGCATTTATGTACCAAAGATTTGCTTTAATTTGTTGAATATCAATAAGGCCGGCCACTGATATGCAACAATTAGCTATACAAATGCAACATATTCTTATTAACACGTTGACAGGTGAATTGACAAATTTTAACTTCATTGAATCAAAATCTTACATCATGAACTTACAAGAAGGACGAAAAAGGCCTCATGAACTTGGAGTAAACTAGTACAAAGGCTTGTGGAAAAAGATGCTAAATAATATTAATTGCCTCTATATTAAGCTCACAGTCATTATAATTTTGAACATAACACTTTCCTACAATATTGCAAGGGAAAATGAGTTTATGGTAGGACAACGAGACACTAGTACGTACTTCTATCAATATATAGAATTTCAAGGTTAATCAGTACTGTTCAATATAACTATATATGAACTATATATATGAGCATGAGGTATATCATTATCTTATCAGTATCAAGCTGCTCCTTTAGTAGCTCAAATGCACATTGCAACAATAATTATAAATCTTACCAATTCATCAATCTCCAGCCGCTCAAAAACAAGATCATCACCATGCGAGGACTATAGAAGTTAAACATTGAATGTAACTTAGAGAAGTAGAACATATCCCTCTCGATCGAGTAGAGCTAGCAGCTAGCAATCTCTGTCAGTTTTCTTGACAGGAGAAAGCCCTATAGGTAAGGGGTATAGCATAAATTCCCGAAACTGATCAAGTACTCAATCATCTTTAGTTGGTGCACTTCCACCGTAAGGATTCATGCTCAAATGGAATGGTCTCATGGCTTGGCCTATAGTGTAAAGAGGTGGAGTAAAAGATGAATTTGACAATGGAGAATTTTGTGAAGAACTAGTACCGGAGCTTAACATCTGAAAATTAATCATTTGTTTCGGATCAAACTCCCCATCTGCAGGTGGATATACAACAAATTGATGAGATCCAGATGGCATAGACAAGGAGTTTGATGGTAATATTGGCACAAAATTGAAGTTTTGGTGGGGATGATCTTCTGTATGAGATAATGATAAATTGGAAGGATCCCATCGAAGAAATGATGGATTAAGAACCGGCATGACATTATTTAGCAAACCTGTTAGGGAATTAGAATGATTAGCTCTCACGAAAAAGTTGTTTGATGAAATATATGCATGATCATGGCCTTGATGTTCAAGATCACCTTGCTTTCTTTTCGTCCAGTTTTCTTTATCGTTGGCTGCCCTTTCTTCAACAATTTCCTTCGATTTCATATGATCCCTAAAATTCCCATCTGAATTAGTACTCCAATAATTTGATGGATCATTCCAATTATTGATGTTAAGCCTTTCTGATTTTTCTGCTGATTGAGAATGATGACCACCAATTAATCCATGAGAATTAGTACTTGGCATTGGATGATGAATTGGAGAGAAGTCTCCAGGAGGCATTTGAAGTGGAGGGAGTTCATCAATTTCATTCTTAGACGCATTAAGCAACCAATCAATGACCTTACTAGGTTGATTAAGGCCAAGCCTATCTTGAAGATCATAAAGTTGAATGGCAGTGGGTACCGAAAGCCTTACACGTCTGTCTCTTAATCCTCTCACTGTGCAGACTTTGCTGTGCCTGTCTTTTCCCCCAAAAGCACGTGATACACGTACAATCCGCGGATCCCTCAATCTTGACCATGATGTTGAGCTGGATGAAGCTGCTGCCTTGGATAATATTTTACCTTCACTTGTCTTGTCTTCTTGTTTTGGTGTATAATCAGCTGCGCCTCTTGAACTTGAAATCATCTTATAATTCTTATAATTGGTGCTAAAGCACCTGGATTAATTGAATTATTTCACTGCGATGTACCTCAATTGCGTCCATGCCCTTCTTATCTTTCTCATATATAAGGGCTTCTTTCCAATAAATTCTCTTCTTGATTTTCTGCTTCATATAAAAAAAATAAAAATAAAAACAATTGACAATTAATTATAAGAACTTAAATATAACTGTTTCAAATATATGATTGAAGAAGCAAAAAAAAAAGGAAGAAGAAATCAATAACGAATGCATGTGTAGTGAGTATCGGATCCAACACGATCCGAGAACAAGATTATAAACAGCAAAATATATCTCAAGTCATTTAAAATCAGGTAATTGTTTCATCAATTCATTGTTATTTTTTTAAAAAAAAATTGCAATTTCTAGCTAGTACCATTTGGTGAAGGAAGAACTGCATCATAAAACCATAATTCACCCATAGTAGATTAATTTCTCCGAGATTTTTCAACAACGGTACTAGATTCAACTGCCGTGGATTTTGACCTAGTTATACCTCTACTTGGTGGGGAAAAAACACACACTTGATGTATATATACATGTACCTCCTTTACCTGAAAGATTAACTTGGAGCAGCTGATTTCTGGTCTTCCACGTACGATCAATCAACTGGATAGATCACGTCAAGGATAATTAAGCTTTAAAGATGAAAATTCCAGCATAAGATCGAACTGAAGTTAGTGAATGAATGAATTGATTATCTAGCTAGCTATATATAATTGCATGAATTAGATCAAGCATAAGAAATGTTTGACCTATGCTAGCTAGCTATAAGTAAAGAACTAAATCAGAAGGATCTACTTACATGAGAATCGAAAGCACTCTATGTGCATACTTGTAGAAAGTACAGATTTGGTATTTCAACTGAATTCTTAATTTGCTGAATTCAGTAATCAAACTCAGTATATATGAAGGTTCGGAGAGAGAAGAACTGACTCCACTTCTATTTGCAGAGGAAAAATACCTAATGAAGAATTGGTGGGATTGAGAAGTAAGAGAAGAGATGCTGGAATTCAACCGACCATGTTAAAGGAAAGGAAAAGCAGTGGCACATAGGCAGCCACGTACGTGGCAGCCATCGGCATCTTAAGTGTCAGATCATATATAATTGGGATGGTCTAAATTTCATTATTTTCTAGCTCTCATCAGGCTTGCTTAATTGTTGAGCTATGTACATATATATATGATCGATATTAATTAAGGTAGTAAGTAACGTGTGTTTTAATTAGTGAAATAATTTGATTTGGTCGATGAAATATATATATATATATATATATATATATATATATATATATATATATATATATATATATATATATTCATTTCAACTTGGGGAACATTAATATAATTGATCGATCTGCACATATAAAAGTTGGCCTTAATGCCTTGTCGACAACTACAAAAAAGCTAGGCATGCATTGTGATATCGTATGCTCATCACATGGGTCGACAGATGCACGCCTAACTACTTAGTACCGAGCAAGATCATGCCAACTAACTAGTACCCTAGTTAAATATTCCTCACATAATTAATTAGCAGCATGAATTAATTAAGTTTGAATTTGATCATTCCTGAACACTTTGCCATATCCCGGTTTGGTTAGTCACTTAAAACATATACTCCGTATGTCCTACATAAAGGTCATATTTATCATTTATTTTTTGGTTTGCTAAAAAGAGTTATCATTGCATTGATATATACGAAGTATAAAACGACACAATTAATACGCTCGATCAATTTTAAAAATAACATTTTATTATAATGACAACTCTTATATTAAATGAACAACTTATGATTTGGAGGGAAAAAATAGAACACAAATACAACTTAAATATTATATGCAAGTTTTATTGTTGGAAAAATTCTCCGAAAAATAATTTTAAAAATTTAATAAAACAGGATTATCTTTATTGTTTTATACAAAATAACAATTATATATATACCATATATCTATAGTATGAATTGTTATCTAGTGCTTGGTTGACTTAGCACGTTTCAATCTTCGAGTATCCTTAAGATCTTCCTTCATATGGTCTTATGCTGAATCTGGAGTGTGGTCTCCAAAGCACCCTTTTGAAAATTATTTCGTCTTTCTTCTTATTTGAAATAATAACCTTCTTTACGTATCTGATCAAAGATATATTTATATCCTTATTGATCATTATCTCTCTAGTGTAACTAATTCATATTAGGCTAGGATGGGCATCCTAAAAGATTCTTATTCTGACCCCAAAACTTATTCATATATTATTATCTAATAATAATATACTAAATAAATATTAATTATAATTAATTTCACTAAATAATTATAATTGCACTTCAGTCAAGTAATTAAATAAAATAAACTCTTTACTAATTAATTGTAAATATTTTCTCTATAAATGTACATAAATATTTCAGAATTAAATATAATTTCAATATATTTAAACTAATTTCATATGTTCATAATTTATCTTCATTTAATTTGATCATAAATTTATTTAACAATTAAATCAATCCTTTTAATAATAAATTTTAAAAGACTTGGCCAAGATTCTATGATCAATAATAAATTATCTTATGAAAAATCATATAGATATTTTGACAATAATAATGTTCATAATATTAATTAAATGTATTAATTAACATTCCGATGTATTAATTAACACAATGTAATTTCACTCGTTGGAATATTAAATTAATATACATAACAATATTAAGTCCATTATTATTTTAAAATTAAGAAACATTAACAAATTAGTATTTATGTGAAAATATTTATAAATAAAATATTATCACATGATCCGTTTAATGCACACCGTTAATGCACTAGTACTTTAATTAGAAGTCCAACTTTCATGATCAAGATAAATCATCTATTTTAAAACACTATAACCTACATGATAATATCTTCAAATTATCGTAAGTTATAAACTATTATATCTTTATTTATATATATTAGATATGATTTATATTTTCTGTGTATAATACTTATTTATATACATAAATCCTAAAATATATAAATTTGGAGATTTATATTAAACATAATAAATGATCATTTAATGAATAATGAATAATGAATAATTATTTTTATTAATAATAAATGTCTAACATTAATAATCATTAAATAAATAGATAAATAGAATTTTTATAGAAAAAAATCCAACAAGTTTTACAAAGGAGATTCCTCTTGTGAAATAAACGAATTATATCACAACAAATTATTATACCTGGTGGATCAAATGATTATGCTATCAATTAGGTTCGGTAAGAAGAAGACTTTAGGGATCGAAAAGAGAAATGTGCACTTAGATTGATAAGTCCAATCCATAATTTTGAAGGTAGGGGGATTGACAAGTTGTGGCCTTTAAATTTAGTTTAAGAGCATTAATTGTCACGTTGATGTGTCTGGTAGCTACTTCGGAGAGTGAGAGTGAGAGTGAGAAATTAAAGGGTACCTTATGTAACATATAGGTGAGGGACCAACATATATATACATCTCTATCTTTTCTTTAAATTACCCACCGAGAAGAAATGAAAGAGGACCACACAGCTAGTTTTCCTGCAGAGAGATTTGCAGTGCGCAACTTTAACTGTAGCACTGCTGAATTTGAATCTAACAGATGACACACACACAAAAAATGCTAATTTTGTCTATATCTATATATGAGAAAAAAAAAATTAAATGTAGTGATGTTGGATCATCTTTCTTTCTCAATTGTGAAAAGGGATCCGATTTATAGCAATTCACTATTTTTTAATGGTTCACTTACAATAGACGATGATAGATTTGTTTGCCCTAAAACATTTGCTATCTATCTATCTATCCATCTATCTATCTATCTATATATATATATATATATATAGCTTTTGACTAAGCTAGCTGTTCAGCCTTCAACTGACGGAAATGTATAGGTATGGATCACCGGCCAATTCTGAACATTTAGAACCAATCTAGCTAGCTAGGTAATTATTTATAGAGAGAGGGGGAGAGAGAAGAGAAAGCCTTTCATTTATATATCGGACAGACGGATTGTTACGGCGGGGATTCAAGATTAGATTTCAGTGTAGCCAAAAATATTTTTTATGCTTACAGATAAATATTTTAATTATAAAAAAATAGAGTGAAGTAATGAAATTAAAATACAATACTTCTTTCGCTCCCAAATTTGAAATTAATTTTTAAATTAATTTTTGAAAATAATTTTATATATTCAAAAAAAAAACTGACCACTTTTCTTACTAAAGTTTTTCATTAAAAACTAAATGGGTTTAGACAAAAAAGTAAAAGGCTTTATTGAATCTTTTGTAGTCTCTACATTGCTCTTTATATATATACAAACATAAGAACATTTAATATAAAGATAAAATAATTATTTATATTTAAAATTAAGTTTTTACAATATACAAATAATAAAAAACACAAAAGAAGACTTGTAAAAAAAATTAATTATTTCTCTATCCTAATTTAAATTTTTTATTATTTTATTTTGTATCCAAAATTCAAAAACATAGTAAAAAGTTCATCTTTTATCTTGTTTAATCTAATAAATTATTTTTATTTAAATCAATATATATATATATATATATTACTTCTAAAAAAAATTAATTTTCAAAAAGTCAGTGTAGGGATTGATCTAGTTGAAAAGTTGTCTTATGTCTCCAGAGATTATTATGCTTGATTAGGCGTTGAAAATTAATTCATGCTCATGCATGCATTACAATTAGGCGCTGGCATCTGAAGATGGAGCAGAAGATTCAGTGAGATTTTTAGTTAGGGCACACCCCTCACCCATTAATATTACTACTACTATATATACTGTTATTGTCTCTTGGCTCTAGATACTATATATGGTCCCCCATATGATATGATATCCGTATGTAAAGCTCGCTAGCCCGCATTAAGTAATTAGTAACCTCTTGGTATTAGATCCATATATCCGATTGACATTAACTAGAAAGGCTGTTAAACATCCGATAAGTCGCCCGCCCCAGGGCCCGTCCTGACCCCTCATTATACATGTCTCTAGATTTATTATATGTAATGACCCATATAATAATAAGTATAATGATTCAATGTAAAAATAGTGAAACATACTATTTTTACATTATGAATTTTATCATTTTTATATTAGATCATTATATATATCATTATATGAGTCATTACTCACAGGGACGGATCCAGAATTTTTTTTCAGCCGGGGCAAAGACTAAAGGTAATTAAATTTTGAGAACCTAGCATGATAAGATTCCAGAATGGTATGTTCAAAAGTTCAGCTATCTGGGTGCCTCCATGGTAACTTCCCAGAAGACTTCATTTCTCTGTAGGCTCAAACTATAAATAGAAAAAGAGAACTCTAAAAGTTCTCAGTGAGCTATTTTGGATCCCTCCATGGACGAAGGGTCTACAGTTCAAGTGCTAATCCTAAAATTTGTACGTTCTAATTGTTATATATTTCTGTAAAGAACTCATAATTTTATCCTAATAAATACCTATTTTACTATTTTATAATTAATTTATTATTTGTTGTAATTTAATTCAAACTATATATTATCATGTTAATCACAATGTATTATACTTTATGTTATAAGTCGATCACGTATTACACATCGGATTATACCACTTTTAAAACTAACATAACGTGCACGAATTATTAGACGCTAGACCGAAGTTTAAACTTGGTAAAACTAACTAAAATTAGGTTTAAATTTGCAAGTAACAAATATCGAAGTAACAAATTAATCTGACAATATTAATGCTACGTTTAGATTTAAAAAAAAAAATTAATAAAAAAATAAAATAGAGAAAAAAATAAAATTCAGAGTGAAATAATTTATTATATTCTAACTGTAATGAGTCTTTCTATACTCTTCCTAAAAAAATAAAATTCATAAATTTTAAGAAAATAAAAATAATTTATTCTATTTTAATAGAGCAATTAAACATAATATTTTTATTTCATAATAATAAATTATTTTATTTCTACTTTTATTTTTTGAATTCAGACGTAGCATAATATTTATTTATTGCAATAACATATGGCTGCTTTAAAAATTCTCCCATTGTCGTTGTATGTTACAATCATATAAGTAGATTGCAGCCCCAAATATAAAATTGGTAATTTTTGAGGGTGGCTCGAATTTTAACACTATCTTTTTATTATTTGTAAATAGAAAGATAAAATAGTAATTAATTTTTTTCGCTCAAGTCATTAGTTTTTTTTTATCCTAATTCGTCAATTTTTGTCCTAAAACTTTGGCGTGTGAAGTGAAGCCAATTTTTCCTTTATTTATTAAAAAATTATTTGATCAAGTATTCTTTTTGGTAGATATTATTAATTAATTGCTGTTGGATCGAGTTACAACTTACAAGCCCTGCCAGTAAACACTATTCTCCTTTCCCTCTCTCTCCTCAGTCAAATTAATTCTCTCTCTTCATAACACAAAAACATTAACACAGACTTTCTCCCTTCCTTGCAGTTCATGGCCACCTCTTCTCTCTTCATCTTCATAATCATCTTCGTCACTGTCCCGCCCCTCTTTAGTTCGCTCTTCATCTTCACAATCTCTTCGTCACTGTCCCGCCCCTAGTTCCGCCTCTAGCTGCCGCTGCCGGGGCACTTACTTGCCGGAAGAAGAAGCAGACGAACAGTTGCCGGTCGGCGGCTCCGCGGCTGCCGGGACATTTGCCCAGATATGCTAAAGAGTGGATCCGTCCCTGATTACTCATACCAAAATTGATATGTCTCCGTCTCAGACTCCTCCACCAGTCACCTCGCCTACAATGTAGTACTACTACTTTTAAAAGTCCACATTTATCACGTGGCTAGCTCTAAATCATACCATGTTCCGTTTCCAACTTTTCCTTCCATCATTCTTGCTGCTCTAACATCAATCTTCTTCATGCTATTAATTAATAATAATATATACGTACGAATAGAAAGATCCTTCCCTACACTAAGAAAGATAAATAGATCAGAATAATTAATAAACCTGAAAAGAAAGAAATAATTTTTAAGTACGGCAGAAATGGCTGCCACATGCATACAACTAGTTAGATTTGTCACCGTTCTTTGCCTCGTTGTCACTCAAAATTAGGTCCGATCAAGTCATTACATGCAACTATCAACTAATTATAGTAATTACAATTAACAATTAACCATATTAATTTTTTCGAGTTATGTACTTTTTCGTGTACGTAATGTAGGGAGACACGGGGTTATAATTATTTTACATCACATTGGAATGAATTATATATGGTTGAGTGGAGTCTAGAATGGTTAGCTCCCTTCACTTACAACCTTAAACAAAAGTAGTCGTATAGAAGGAGTGACAACTTTTTAAACATATATAGGTCATACAAGCCATTAATTCAGTGTCAAACGTAAATGTTAAATCAGCTTTCATTTTGTTGATTGTAATATTAATATTGCTTTGCTTTACTCCTGCAAGTCTTTCGGGATATATATATCCCACAGTACACATATATATTTGTGTGTGTGTGTGTGTGTGTATATATATATATATATATATATACACACACACACAAACACACAGAAGACAATGATTATTAACTCGATCGAAATAAATCACTATATATGACTTCCACAAACATGCATGCATGGTATTACTATATGCTATCTCTTTCCAGTTAATTTGCCTTTCCACTGAATGTTCTACAAGCTAGTACGCCAGATACCACACAAAAACCAGCATTGCTAGCTACTTAATTATACTATGGTTTGAACGTGCATCTTTCACTGCTAGGTTAAAATGCGTCAAATTTGCTCTATAGTAAAATGCATTTGATGATGAAATATTAGTATATGCAGGTAATTATCCGTAATTGATTTGAGTCTCCCCAGGAACAGGAAGAGCTTGCTAGTCTTAGGAATCACAAGTCATTGGGATTCTCTCTCTCTTTCTCTCTCCTCTTAATAGGCATGCATGTAGCTTTTTGGAAGGTAAAGGCGAGTCACAAGGAATTGAAGGTGGCAGAAAAATACAGAAAGGAGACGGAGGTCACAAGAGAGCTGGCTGGCTAAGAATTAAAGCTTTAATGAAGTTTCATTTCATTTGTCTTTAAATCTCAATGCATGCGGGAAAGGAAGGTTGAACAGTTCTTCACTTTCTCTGCCATTCATCTTTCCATTATTAAGTATTCACTGTACGTATTTAACTAAATCACCTTTTTATATGTTACTCCATTTCTTTTTAGGATGCGTCTAGGGGGACCGGTCTACCAATCGATTGTCTTCTTCTTCTTTTTTTTTTTATTTTAAAATGACTTTTAAAAAATAAGTTTAATTTTTTAGAACTAAATTTTATATAGAATACAGTGATTTAGATGCATATAAATAAATATTGTTTACAGATTATATACTACTGTTTGTTTACATGTATCCAAATCACACCTAAATAACTGTATTATGTAAAAAAAATAATTCTAAAAAATTAAACTTATTTTTTGAGAATTATTTAAAATAAAATAAAATAATATTTAACCGATCGCTCGGTCTCCTTTTCCTGTCCCCCTAGACTTTTCCTTCTTTATAACTCTTTTCTACGTTTTTGTCTGTCTGTCAGTGCCTAGGGCTTCTACTATATATATATATATATATATATATATATATATATACACTCGTCTGGAACTTCATGGACTATTAAACCCAAATAACTTCATGGATTATTAAACCAAAATAACTGCATCTTCATGCAGAATTTAAGAAACAGAAGAGGTAATAAATAAAGCATCATATCTAAAGAACTCTTCGATGCTTCGTCGTCTCGTAGTTTTGTTATATATAATGATTCATATAATGTTCCTTTGTAAAATGGTGAATCTCATAGGGCAATTAAAATATGAGACCCCTCATTTTACAAAAAATTATTGTATGAATCATTATATAAATCATTACGTATAACAAAATTCGTCATCTTATATGTGAAGGTTTACTTTATTATTACTAACATATGTAAAAGATATTAAACTCTCTAATTTACAATCAAATAAAATAGGCCCCGAATCTAGAGACACTGAACTCTCAATATGACCAAAAATTAGACCAACTTTAATGCTAAGATTATAAGATTCATGACCTAAATCTAACATATAAAGACATCAAATATTCTAAGCCAAAGCCAATTGACAGTAGAGTAAGAGCATCTCTAACAATCTCTTCAATTACTTTGGAATACTCAAATAGGTGAGTCACATCAAATAAATTATCTCCAACAGCCTCTCCAATTTTAGTCATCAAATCTGCAATCTCATTATCTCTCTTCAGAACTGGTAAGTTGAACTTGCCTCTTCAAAATATTTATTTTATTTTGGGAGAATCAAAATCATATGAAAAAGGCTGAAACATTTATTTTACTTGATGGGTTCGATATACAACTCATTTTAAAATTTAATATCATTTTTATTTATTTATTTTGCCTTAATTAAATTAAAGAAACTGATGAAGCACAATATATTAAAGGAACAAATAATACTCTTCAAATTGTCACGTAGGTTAACAAACTTTAATTTGTAGAGTGTTTTTTTGCTATTACCGTTGGAGATGCTCTAATTGGCTCTAATCAATATATATATATATATATATATATATATATATATATATATATATATATATATATATATATATATTAGTTATGCATTCTCATGAATGTACTTGCTAAGGGATAAGTTATATACTCTTAACAGTATTCTTTTTTTAGTATTATTATTGTCAAGCGTTGTTAGCTATATGTTGTATATCTATCTAGTTGTATGTGTATTCATGTCATAAAATAAGGGATTGGAACTGATATTTCCAACACTGAAAATACCAATTCAGCACAATACCTGCTTTGCACAGTTGTATATGTTGCAAAGTTACATTGGATTGGAATTTTCAATGCTGAAAATATCTCTCTAAAATAATTGGAAGAAATGATCATAAAGATGGTGATGAAAATAATGTGATTGATGTTGATAGTTAATTAGCAGAGATTCATTTCATACGTCTAGGAATACATCGATATGATTTATATATATATATATATATATATATATAGAGAGAGAGAGAGAGAGAGAGAGAGAGAATAAAGCATGAAGGCACTAATTAATATTCATGAGTCCATGATGAAATTAAACGTACAAATATAATGCAGGCATAACAAGTGGAGTAGATAAATTTGCTTATGTGTAGACAAGGAGGTGGCCTTGTGCAAAATGATGTCCCTTTGCCAAGCTAGTATAAACAACCTTCCAAGTGAAATTTAAGGAATATTGACACGACGAGACAGAGAGGAGAGGAGAGCAGAGCTAAGCTAATGGTAGGCAGGCATGCATATATGCGCAAGCCAAAATGAAATAGCATATATATATAACGCGTATATATAGTCGCAGCACCATATCATTTGCGTCCGAAATGCAGCTAGCTACAAAGTTAAGGCACATGCATATATGTACACTTGTGCTCATGCTGGTCATGTTGTTGGCACCAAATTAATTATTCCAGCCAAAACTGCATAATTGCTTTCATATATAGCTAGGACTGCAGTGAACTTTATGTAGCAAAAGACTCAAAATTGACTGCATATTAAGTTAAAGTTAAACCCAATTCTTAATTCGTCTTGTAATAAATAAACTAATAATCCTATAGTAACTACAGGAGTTAAAAATTGATTAGTAGAACGATTTTTCTCTCTAATTTTGGCAGGAAACTTTAATTAGCAATATTGGTGAAAAATCATCTTCTCGTATTCACTTTTGAATTTGTCTAGGCTGTCATTGGTTTGGCTTTTCTTAAAAGGAATTATCTGTTTGTCACCTTTAATTAGTAGGACAATTTGTTTCATCCACGTAAAAATGGAGTTGATGGTCCATCAGTGGTTTTGATAGACTCGTATATATATAAACACGTTAGGACTCACAAGCCGTCCCATTTGAATCAGCATATCTTTATCAAGACAGCCGGAAATATAGACTGTTGAAAAATGATACTCCTCCCTTTTTATGTCTTTTCAGATAGTTGTTTTCAAGAAAATATTACCCATCCTTCCATGAATTTTAAGAGAATAATATTAAAATTTTATATTTAATTTAATCAATCAGATAAACCATTATATCCTTTTTAAAATATTTGTGTTGAGAGGGAGCATATCCTTCTTCCCACCTTTCAATCAAAGAGCCAATAGAGAAATATCCCCAAAATTACAAATATTTATAAAACATGACATTATATGAAAAATGACTCGATACCATAGCCTAAGCAATAGAGGGTGAGTTCCAAACCCCCAACTAAATGATCAAGCGGATGACTCCCTTACCAACAGCCTATCCTTATTGATAGTTGGGAATGGGCTCCTAAATACCTTGGAAACATCAGCTTGAAAATGACAAGGCTTTTAATGCCGAGCTGTCGTGGGGATTAAATTTGAATATTCATTCAATTTCAGCCTCCCATCAAAATGAGCACCAACCTCTCAAACAATTAATAAGTTATTTCACCAGACGCAGTTAATTGACAAGAAAAGCAAGCATTATCAATTGATATCTATACTCGATCTAGAAAAAATAAAATCCAAGCTGGATGATTTGCCAGATTACCAGGATTATTAACAATAACATGACACAAGTCGGTTCAAGGAATCCAGTTGTTGCACTTCGATGTATCTGAATTCGGAACTTGTTGATAAATAGAGATGAAACAAAGAAAGCCAATTACATGTGTATTTCAAAGAACAACCAGCTCAAGTGTCGCATTGCATGACAGTAGGATTACACTCCTGAGATAACAATACTTAGATTTATTGGTAGCCAAGAATTCCTTCTCTTTGCAGCTCAAAACCCTGGTAAGAATTAAATTAATTAAAAAAGCAACTCATGTTGAAGTAGAAGAACAATATTTTCTCTATACCAGATTCATAGAAGAAGAATAAACCACATGATGCTAAACTTGATCCACTTCAATGACTTAATTTCCGAAAAGACAACAAAACGTGAACCAAAATCACCAACCCCCTTCCAAAGCAAGAGACTACGAGAGGAAAAGAACAAACCCTTGAAGCATATAAATGAGCATAATTCTCACAAGATACTGACCAAAGTAATTGAGAGAGAAATTGTCAATATTATGAGACGAAATTATATTAGTCAAAACCAATAGAAGGATAGGAAGAATAATATAATGGAGGAGAGGATAAAAAAGTAAGATACGTGACATGACTCAAAATATAAATTAGTACAAGCCCTTTTATCCTTTTTTATCATCAAAACGGAGAATAAGATAAAGTTTCCCTTTTGTAATAAGAAATGAGGGTATACAGGAAATCATTTGAAACATACTTCTGCAACCACACCGAATAAAATTAATCCTAAAAAAAATTAGTTAAGAGTCTTATTCTCATAGATTCAATATATTACTTTCTTAAAGCAAAATCCGTGAACCATACAAAGAGTGACAGCATTATGTAAATACTTCAATAATAATGTCAGTAACGTGTGTGCTTAGCAGGGCCAGGTGGGGCGGATATCATGTCACTATAAGAGGGAATCACATAATAATACAATAGTCGATAGGAAGCAAAGCCTTAGCTTTAGATGTTTGTATAATCTGTACAAAGGCTAGTTGACGTAGAGCGAGCCCATGAGACTTGATTGGAGCAATAGGCTTTTATTTACTTTATTATTTTTGATACCTTGAATTATATAATTATTAAAATTGAGAAGAATTGTGTATTGTGAGAATTACTTATTCTACCCAACCCTTCCACCCCCCTTTCTCTCCAATTACTAGTGAAACACACACCCACTTTTTTGGTGGTTGTTAGTTTCAATGGGAGCTTTGGTGCTCTTTGTTTGAAGTCTTGGATGAGAGTTGGGTGTACCCTTCTAGTTTAAATGATTTTCCTTGCAGTAGGTTTTGGGTCTTCAAGGGAGCGAGGATCCAAGAACCTTTAAAGGAGTGTGTGCTTCGCCATCTTATGGTGTGTTTGATGGAACAGAATGCGAGAACTTTCCCTGGTCGGTCTATGACTATTGACTTGCTTCGAGTTAGGGTTTTATATACACATCCTTCTAGTTTACTGCATTGGGTGCTTTTCACAAGGTTTCTACTTATATTTATATAGGGACTCAAGAGTTCTTCTTTCTCTTTTTTTTCGGTAGCTTTGTATTCTTTCGCTTTCATATCAAAGAAATTCTTTTTGTGTTATTTATTTATTATATATGCATATACGATAAACGTTATAAAAAACACTTAGGAATTAATGGTGACACTTTGATGGGGAACACATTTACAAAAATTCTAAAAGCTTAGATATTACTTCAATAATGCTTAGAGTCTTTTATAAATAGAATTGGAACTAAACTAGGATTCTTTGTAGTAATGTGTATACTAGGTTTTACTAGTTGAGATTATTTTAATAATTAACAATTTACTTTGTTTATATTTCGGTTATTAGAATTGTTACCTTGTATAGGTTAGTTGTTATAAAAGAATTAGGGTATCTCAAGCCCTATACCTATGATGTAATCCCTACAACTTTAATGGAGCTGATTATTATTAACATGAGCATTGCACTGCGGTGTCTAATGGCATCGCCAATTTCTAGCGAGAGAGAATAAAAAAAATCCTAAAACACTTGCTAGTGGATACCTTGCTAGAGTGACACAACCCCTCTTTTCTGTTCTTTCCTTATTCCTTCTAATCTACACTCCTTTGTCCTACATCACACCCCTTGTAATTAGGTTTTTAGGGGGGCATGTTAGCTCCCCCTCCTCCAATCTCACCTTATCAAAAGAATTAATGCTAAAGTAATAAAATTAATGGCACTATGCATATCTCTTAAACCTTTCAAACATTCAAGTCAAATCCAAACAGAAACACAATGTCTCTAAATGAGTGATCATATTCTCAAACTATACAAGCTTTGTTGTTGTACTTGACCCAAGACTTGCCTAAATCCCCATGAGAGATGAATACCAATAAGGAGTCCTCCAATTGGCATATAAAACTAGAGGTAAAAATCGACTTATTAGAATATAAAAGTGGAATCCAAGAATTAACTCAACAAACAAACACCACCAAAAGCTCGGTCACCTTATGCCAAAATGTTTACTCAAATCGTCCAAGGATATATTTTCTAGCTTGTTTAAACTGAAGCCCACCTCCACTGATCTTGCAAATTGCTAAATTCATTGATGAAGTAAAGCTCAAAAATAACTAATCCTACAACTTGTCATGCTTCAAAAGATTCAATAAACTGAAAATTTATAAGATGAATTGAAAATGGAGCCTTTTGTATAGTCTAATTGTGCAACCTTCAACGCTCAAGCCTCCTATCACCAATGAGTAATGGAACAAATAATTTGGATTTGTCACCATCTAGAATGCATAAAAATTTGACAAAAAGGATTTCTAGTTATTCATGTAATTTTAGTTCTAATTTATGACAAGCCTATCACGAGACTTAGTTAGAACAATATAAAAGGCTTTAGAAACCCATGAATTAGAAGTTGTATTTTAATTAGTTTCTTTAATTTTTAGTTATCTTACTATAGTCCAATTTAGATTAAGAAAGTTGTCTAGGAGTATTATAAATAGTGATTTACTTTATTATTTTGATACATTGAAATATAAGAATTGTTTGAGTTTGCGTGAGAATTGTTTGTGTAAGATTTAAACTTGTCTCAAAACCCCCGTTCCCCATCAAGTTCAACATTCAATATTACTTCATCTTTCATTAACCTATCTTTTGCCATCTAATCTAACACCGAGGACCATAAACAAAAGAAAATAGGTGAACTCGTCACATTTAAGCTACAAACCACCAACTAATGATCGAAACTCACGGGTGCACACATGTTACAGTCATTTCTACTTGTGAGTGAGATAACTGAATTTTATTTTTGAAAAGGATCAAATAAAAAGCTCATTCATGATCACAAATTATATATATGGACTTCTTCTACCTTAATTTCATAAATGTGAGTCAATCCTTCAGCAAGGAAGGCAAATAAACTAGACATATTCTTGAATTGAACAAAAATACTTACAGGCTACCAAGGCTAATCTTGTCAAGCACAAATTGTTATACTTTATGCAATACAGCAATAGAATTGATATGGATTAGGGGGTCATGGTAGATGCAGGATTTTTGCTGCATCCTTCTCTTACTCGTATTGAAAAAGATCGAATTTCTCCCCCATTCTCTTGATACATGTGGGATGAGAGATTTTAGGAAGTAGGAACTATTGTTTCCATGGAGCTTTTATATACATATCTATACAGCTAAACCCTGTCTGACCAATCCTCCAAACAACGTGATAAGAAACTCCCCAACACACCCAAATTCCTCTCTTACCATCCCATGACTACAGAAATGAACTTAGAAGTCAACACCATGGCTTCCCTGTCTCCAAAGATCAACTCCCTTAACTAAGACATCAAGTCATCATCAGGAGTCAATGATCCAAAATATCCACTACAAACAACACCCTTCTCGCTGACCATAATTCACAGCAAACATACAACACTAAGAACATAAAATGTACTTTAGTGGGGAAAAAATGATTTTCATCTTATTGAAATATCCTTATCTTCATTGCAACTAAGAACTAAGAACTTAGAAAATCCAAACAAACCTCTTTCTCTCTCTGAAGTCTGCCCGTAATTCTTATTAAAGTTGGTCCAAAAAAAAAACAGACCCTAAATTGAATTTAGTGAAAATACTTCATTTTCAATCACCCGTGATCTTCAATCCTAACTACCAGCTTAGAATCCACCAAGTTCATTTTCCCTACCACTGGTTAAATATAAAACCTTCAATCTAAATAAATAAATAAATTGGGAGGATGTTGTTAACAAATTTCTCATCTATATCTACTATACAATCCCAATTCCCAGGGTCAGAATATAATTTTAAGAACTGAATAAACAAAACCCTATTATTACCACACAAATTTGCGAAATACACAAAACGGTTAATAGATTTGCTGACCTTATTGTGTGTAGCCTCCGCCACGGGCGTTATAGTCTTCTTCAACGATTTTAGTTAGATAAACGGGAGGGAAATCAGAGACATCGAAAGTGGTTTTCTCTTTCATCATCTTTTCCGCGTCGGCTTTCTTCAAGAAAGTGCGGCGAATGGGTGGGCGGTTGCGGCGCTGGTCACGGGAGAAGTACTTGATATCATAGACGGTTTCGGGATCGGAGGTGGGGACGATGGCGTTGCCGGGTTGGGTGGCCGGGCAGAAGATTCGGTACTCGGTAGCTGCGGGCACGGCCAGCTTGTACTCGGGGCTTGCGCAGGGGCCTGTTATCTCCCATGGCTTCTTAATGTACTTCCTTAGGGTTTGGACCATCGATTTCGCTGCCGATGTCATGGCGGAGCTTCGGTCTGGGAACGCCCGAGATCTGTTTTGGTTTGATGGAAGTTTTTGAGAGAAATTCGTAAGTACCTTCGTAAAGACAGTTTTAACCATAATATAGATATCTGCAAACATGAAATTTACCGAAATAATAATAAAAAAATAAAATAAAAAATTTATACTTCCCAAATATAGGATAAAGTTACTCCTCAGTTCCTTTTCTTTCTTTTTTTAATTGATGTTTTAAAAAATATATATATAAATTAAAAACATAATTTATATTCAGGTATTATTATATATGAGAACGGATTTAAAAGCTGATCTACAAGGTGATGAGTTAGCACCGCAAAGTACTCCACCGAATCCTCGTACCCCTGTACCTGATCCTCCAGTCTTACGATCCTCTATTTCAACTCCGTGTTCTCGCCAGAGAACTGGTAAGCTGCATCTTTGTACTGATCCTCCATATGCTGGTGGGTCAGGTTTTGCTCCTCTAAATGCTGGACCCTCGCCTCCAGCTCCTCGTTTCTAGTAGTCAACCATTTATGATGTCAGCAGCAGTAGTGCTCATGCCATCAACTGACTCATCCTCCTCAGACTCATCAGACTCTGCCTCCTCCTCACTGTAAGGCCTCATCACACTGCCCCAGACGGGCTCCACGCTATCTCCCTCCTCGGGATCTAACTTCGGCTCCTCAACAGGTGCAGCCACCAGCGGCTGTGCAGTATCCATATGGATATCAATGTAATCCTCCTCAACAGTATGACTTGACTGCCCGATCTCTGACATCCTATATCATGAAAATAACATATGTCAGTAAAGCAATAAAATATATTCATTGATGAAATGAAATGATATTTTATCATGTACGTCTCGGCTCGATGGATTTTCTCAATCCACCTCCAAAAATACACAATATGATGAATCTCCCCGATTCATCTCCTAACGCACTCGATATGAGTTTAATACTAAGGTTATAACTTAGGTTTCGCAAATCCTAACGTTTTTAACCTACAGCTCTGATACCAACCTGTGACGACCCCAAATCCGGGTTCCATAACCTCGAGTTTGGTTCTCACTATTCAACACATTACTAACAATTAAATACATACATTGCATTTAAATATCGCGGAATAATACATATTGGTTCCCTTACAAAAAAGTTACAATACCAGGGTCTATTAACCTTAACATAAACAGTTCCTATCATAAGAAATTACAAAAGGTTTAACAACAGTAAACACAAATTTAAGCATCTAATTAGCATGCATAAACTAACTTAAGCTCTGGCATTTCCTTTTCCCTTATCCTTCTTTGAGCAGTCAGGTCTATCTGAAAAATGCTTCATGATATAGCAAGAATGAGCAACTAGTTTGCTCAGCAAGTTAAGAACAATCATAGAGATTTAATATATCATGAATGAATGGGAAATGTCATCAATGGTTTCAACAATAGATATAACAATTGTGAATGGAACAAGACTCAAATTTTAATAAACAGAATATTTGAATTTTAAAATGTTGAGTGGTCACTAAGGACCCTGAACTAACGAGGGTATAATAGAGTTTTCTCTGACCCTTTGAGTAGTTTGGTTTTCAAGGGGATCAGCCTTTTCAACCCGCTGTATATGCATTACATTTAGTCATCTGGCGCCAAAAATCGATTTCCCGACATAAAATCCCCTTTATTTAGGGTTATTCAATTATCAGACTTATTATAAGAATCCGCACCCAACAATGGTTTGGATCAGCTCTTAAATGTATTCAAGTTATTGAATTTCTGAACGCAATATCTAGCTGAACAATTAGCTTAGACATTTTTAATACAGTTCATGAAACAAGAACTATTAAGTTTCAAATGCACCATGTGCGATTTTATAAACAATATGGATGTGGAATAATTTTAAATAATTAAACCACTTCGAGCTCTGGCAATAAATACAAGTATAGAAACTTGTTCAACAATAATTGAGTAGGGTTAGAGAACTTGCCTTGTTTGCGACGTACTGCTAACCAATTCAACTAATTCCCTTTGAATAGACCTAACAATTTAATCACGTTAATCTTTAAATTAGTATCATATACACATAAGTATGATGACCTTTATAACTCTTACGAACCACATAACTTAATAATTATGGGTATTTAAACACTTAGAAAATATTATCACTACTTGATAATATTTCACACACAAAGAACCTATATTATCTATTTAATATAGTTTATACCCTTATCTAATATTATTAACAATTTAATAATATTTCATTAGTCTTGTAATATTATTATTCATTAAATAATATTTTATTAATCAATTAATATTATTAATCATTTAATAATATTTTATTAACCTTATAATATTATTAATCATTTAATAATATTTTATTCATCTTATAATATTATTATTCATTTAATAATATTCTAATATTTTAATCCTTATCTAATATTATTAACCATTTAATAATATTTTAATAAAAAGTTAATATTATTAATTATTTAATAATATTTTATTAATTATCTAATATTATTAATCATTTAATAATATTTTAATCATTAGCTAATATTATTAACTATTTAATAATATTTTATCTATTTACTAATATTTTATTGCCTTTATAATATTATCATACAATTAATAATATTTTCATGATTTTCTAATATTATTATATTAATAATAATATTTAATTATAATATTAAACCTTTGATAATATTTATCCTCTTTTAATTATTAAATCAATTATTTATCATTAAAAATTACATTTATTCATTTAAAAATAATAAAAAATAGTAAAATAATTTTTTTATCAAGCAGGGCGTCAAGACGCCGTCCCAAGGCCATTTTGGGGTGTCTAGACGCCCATGGACAGAACCTAGGGCGTACGCTTGCCGTCTAGACGCCGGGCTCTTTTTGGCTGCCGAAACCTCTCTTACTCATTTGGTCATAACTTTATCATATGGAAATATTTTGAGGTGATTTTTGAGTCTAAATTCATTATAATTTCATGATCTACAATTTCTCTTTATATCACAAATCCAAATTCCAAACGTAAGTATTCGTAAAATCGCTCACAAGGACAGACTAGAAACTAGTTTATAAATCATTGGTTCGATTGGTTCAAACATTGATAAAATGAAATATACACATCCAAATAACACCAAATCAGTGTTGATGTGTTCCTAACTTCTTGTTTTACAATATTCAATGGTTCTATTGTCTTTTTGAAAATGTTTTACACGAAAATTACGGATCGAACCACCTAGGATTTAAAAACGACATCTTTTGCGGTAAAAGCTATAACTTCTTCGTTATTCAATATTTTTGAAAGGTTCAAAAAGGGTTTTTCTTTAAAACTCATAGATCTAACTTTCTAGTCATAAAAATCCAACTTTCGATTTGTACATTTCAAAATACAACATCAAACCTAACATGTAGTGTTAGGGTTTTATCGAAAAAACTTGTTATGAACATTTCTACATCTTTTATGCATTTTTCACATACCAAATCATGTTATAAACACATAGATCTATGAATATACATATATTACATACTTAAATACTTCTAGACTAGCAAAACGAGTTTTGATCGGTTAAAAATAGATTTTAACCGATTAAAACGCATATAGGCTATAAAAGTGAAATAAGAAATGGTTGGAGAACTTTTAAACCTTAATGTTTTGTGTGCTCTCCTTCTCCTCCTACCAAAGTATGTGATGAGGTTGTTGGACATCCATGAAGCACTAGCTCTAGCTTTTTCTTTCTCTCAACACTTAGGTGTTTTCTCTTAAATGCTCTCTCTTTTTCTCTAGGAATTCTCTAGCAATGAATTAACCAACATAGAACAAGTGTGGAGTGCTTCTTTTATAGCACTCTACTAACACATCATTAAACTTCCTAATTCACCTATGTTGGTGGAATTAAGGACTAAGTGAGCTTACTATTGCTTTGATTGACTAGTTGATGGAAAGTGTGATTGACTAGGGTTATTCACCAACTATGACAAGAAGTGATTTAGAAGCAACATTGCAAATCAAGCCATCCAAGTGGGTCCCTCAAAAATCTCAGCAAAATGGGGTTTAAATCCCCCATTTTTGATTTAATTTTAATGCTAAAATATACATATATACATCTATATATATATATATATATACTTATATATATCTATATTGACCAAAGTTTTGACCTCATTTGGACTCCACATTGGACTTGGTAATAAATTATATTGTGCTCATTCAATTAAATTGTTTGGGCTCAATTTATATAACACATTGGGCTAGCATTTAAATAACTATGCTACCTTTAATTAAAATAAGCATTGGGCTTGTTAAATTAATTACATGGGCTAGTAATTAAATTAATTACATGGGCTACTAGATTAATACCTTTGACCTAGTTTAACAACTCATTTGGATTTAAAATATAATCCAATTAGATTTGCTTTAGTTAATTATACCCTCTTGCTTCATTGCTTGAAATAAATATACACATACACAAGTATATCTATTTAATTATATAATGCACAATTCATTAGTACAAAAAGTTTAAATTCATTGTTAATTATATATTAATTATAATTACAATGTCTAATGGAATTCGTAGTCATTACATAAAATATAAAACTTATTATTGACAACTAGTCTATCTATTTTGTTTTTTTATGTCCTTTTTTTCTTTTGCTTTATTAAAATATAATATCAATATATATTACCTTCTAATACTATATTATTAATATTATAATAAATAAAATTAATTATATAATTATATAAGCTTATAATTATAATAGCATAATTACATTAATACTTGATTCTCGTAATTTTGATATGTTGTGTACATATATAATTTTCATAATGTAATTACTTTAATATTATTGTCTCACTTTTAAACAAGATATGAATTAATCTCGGAATGAGATCCTCATTAATTAAATTATTTATTTTTATGTGTTGAGGTCTATAGCGACGATTTTTAAGGCCTATGTCGTATGTACTGTCGCGCATAGTTATGTTTTTTTAAAGGGCTACGATTTCGGGGCATACAGTCGTCAGAGACTCTAAAATTGTAGCCATAAGCCTCAACACGGAGAGCAGAGAATTTTGATTGCAGAATATCTCATACCACCAACCTGAGTTTCACAAAGTATCCTTAATTTAAATTCAAGTTAATTAATAAAATTCTCAAATTAAAAATTAATATATATTTAATTATTTTTATCAATAGAAGTGAACATCATTAATTATACGAAAAGTAATACAAAAAATAACATTATTATGTTTAAATTTTAAATTTAGAGATTTATAAATTAAAGATAAAATTGTTTTTATGAAACGAAATAATTATATAAATATTAAATCAACAAATAAGAAACATAATTTGATAAAATAACAAATATAATTAAGTGCCTATTTCACCGTGATTTATAAGTTGGTCAAATTAATTTATAAATTATTTTTTAGTGTTTATGTGTTTAGTCATGATTTAATTTTTAACTTATAAATTGTTATTGAAAAGTAATAATTTTTTATTTTTTAAAAATGACTTATAAATCATTTTAAATAAATAAATTTGACCAAATATAATGACTATTATACCCTTCAACTTTTTCACAAATTACATCTAATTTATCTTTTTATATCTCTGTCCCACTCTATCTATCCAATATCTCCTTGCATCTCTCTCCCTCATTTTTCTCATCCCTCCATCTATTTTTTAGTTCATATTAAAAAGTTTAAGAACAATAACTAAATTTTCATTAATGAGAATAATTATTTTCTTAATATTTATTTAAGTTTTACTTTATTTTGAGTTTTGTAAATCTTAAAATGTAGAAAGAATAATAAAAATAATAAAAAAAGAATAATATTATAGTAAAATGTCTATAATAATAATAATACTTAACAGCACATGGGTATTATGTTAAAAAGACATGAATATTAAAATTACTGTTATTGTTAATGTTTTACTAATGCTGGAGGATTATGATGAATTAACGCATTTTTTAATTAATATTCTTTTAAATAATTTATACAATTTATTTAATTAATAAATTATTATTAATCAAACACTTGCACAATTTATTTTAACTTATAAATTAAATTAATATCAAGCACTTTTTATTATAAATTATAATAAAAAATAACTTAGAATTCACTTAGAATTTTGACTTGCGTGTCGTTTTAAAATAAACAAGTCTATATACATAATATTTAAATATAAAATTAAATATTATATTTATTTTAATTATTAAAAAATATATATATAACACGAATTTTAAATAATATATTTTATTTTTTAATAATTAAAATTAATATAATATTTAAATGCATTAGGGGTGCACAAAAAAATCGAAAAACCGACCGGCCGAACCGAACCGTTACAATTTCAAACCGAAAAACATAAAACCGAAAAAACCGAACACTATAAAATTAAAAAACCGAAACTAGTTCGGCCGGTTTGGTTTGGCTTCTCAACAAACCGAAACCGGCCGAATAATTTAAAATTATAATATAATTTATATACTTTTCTAATAAATATTTATTTTCTATAAATGAAGAAAATAAAGGCACTGAGTAAGAATTTTACAGAGAGAAGTCGTATAAGAAATAGCATAAGTTTCTTATCTCAGAGTGGGCACGGTCTTGTATGTGACGCCCCCAAATCTGAGCCCACACAGCCCAAACTTGAGTCGTCAAAAGACTACAACAAAATTATTACAATGAAATACAACGTACAACAATACAGTGGATAATACAACACAACTAAGTCTTCATTATTATTGTCACACTATTTTATAACACGTGAAGACTATGATAGCTATCCCCGCACTCTCACTCCATTCCCCGGCTAGACCCCGTTACGTTCTCATCTCCTGTTGAAAAACAATGGAACGAAAAGAAAGGGTGAGCTCAAATAGCCCAGTAAGAAATATCATGACTAAGATAATGACGAATAATTTATCATTAGCCTTCAACAGTTGAGTTCTTGATAGAATACAATAGACTACAAGGTTTATATCAAAAACTGCAGTTAAATTCTTAAACAACGTTCATATCAATAATAGCAGCGGAATGAGCAATCTATTAGAAGAATAATGCAGACCATAATGTCCACTCGCTTCTCTTTTTAGTAAAAACATTATCAACTTTTATCATCTGAAATACCATTAGTCATGATAATAAAAATTCACAGTTCCTGGTCATAATCATGCAAATCAACAGTTCATCTTTGCACTACGGGCCAAAGATATTCAATAAAGCACCAACGGTCATGATTATACCAGATTCAGCCTTTGGTCATAATCATACCAACCAACAGTTCATCTTTGCACTACGGGCCAAAGAGAACATTCACCACGTGCCATAAAAGACACCGAACAGATGTATCGCCTTTAACCTAGTATATCGCCTTTAACCTATCATCTGTTCAACAATTATATCATATCTGTGCCCCCGGCCACAGATATTCACAACAACTTGATTCTTGATGATTAATACAAATAACAGTGATACAAATGATGAACAGAAGAACAGGATAAACAATAAGTATCGGAAGTTTACTTTGTGCAGATTCAAATAATGTCCAAATTGTCAACATGATGTGGAGTGAAATTTAAAAATGATATTCAAGATCCACAGTTCAGAATAACGATTATAGTTCAACAGAAAGGTTCAGAAAATAGGAAGGTTCAGTTGAAATAATGAAGTTCAACTATTATGGAACATATAATATTTTCAGGAATTATAGAAGTAATAGTTCCATAATAAGTTTCGATTTAGGTGTATGGAAGAAAATAATATCCCTTACCGTAGCAGGTTTGATTAACAGAAGGTGAAGAAAATTAATATCCCTTACCATAGTAAGTTTGAATAATGGAAGATGAAAAAGATGGTATCCCTTATGAGTATAAAGGAAAATGATATCACTTACGAATATGGAATAAAAGTGTCATGTGATAATTCGTGTAGACAAATTATTTCCACACGAGACAAATAAAAAGGGTTATTCACCAACAGGCGATAATCCGCACCGTAAGGTTATTCCCATCAATTTGAATACGAATAGTTATTCACCAAACAGGCGTAATCCGCACCGTAAGGTTATTCCCACAATTTAATAGAATTTGAACACGAAGAGTTATTCACCAAACAGGCGATAATCCGCACCGTAAGGTTATTCTCAAAGATTAATAAGGAATGAATACAAAAGGTTATTCACCAACAGGCGGTAAACCGCGCCGTAAGGTTATTCCCACAATTTAATACATGGAAATAAATGGCACAAGAAAGAAACGATATTATTTTCAAGAATCAAAGAATGATAATCCCTTCAAGTAAGAAAGAAAATAATATCCATTTATGATGATGAAAAGAATGATACCCCTTACCTTAACACGTGACTGGATATTGATTTAAATGAGGTTGATCAACCTATATTTTTATAATAAAATTAGTAATTTCCACATATAAATTTCAAAGTGTATGATAACTCGTATAATATGAATTATCAAAATTATATATATTTAACATAATTTTTGTAGTATAATATAACTACTTTTAAATAGTTTTAAAAATAATATTCCAAAATAAATCTTCCAAAGAAAGCTTTTAAAAATGAATCTTCTTAAAGAAGAGTCTTCTAAAGGAAGATTTGTGAATACCGTGAAAAATAGGAATTTATAAAATTACTACTCTTTAATAAAAGACTTACTTGAAAAATTCCTGCACTCCTTTTGGCTTTCAAACTCTCAAAATAACCTTACAATTCTTAGAGAAAACTCATAAAATTCTTATAGAAAAATTTTATGTTTTAGGTGTGATTTTTCTATTCAGCTGAGCAAGCTATTTATAGGAGAAAATAAGTACTATGCGCGGTAGGTGAACAACAGGCGTGATGCACGCCTGCTATTTTTTTTCTTCTACGCAGTCGGCTGCCCACTTTCCTTCAGCACAAAATTCACATTTCAAATTTCATGTGGCCCCCACATGGGTCCCACATGTTACTATTCTCGTTACTATTCACATTACTATTTCAAATAGTAAAATTAATTATTATTTTTTTTTTTTATTTTTATTTTTTTTTACATTTATTTTTTTTTATTTTATTTTTCTTCTTATGGGTCCTGCATATAAAATAAAATAACGCTACAACAATAATTCAACAATAATGTAATAAACACGTTACAGATTATTATTAATTTAATAATATAAATTACACTATATTTGCTACTGTGACAATTATTAGATTCAATAATTTTAAACTACAGTGCACCAACAATTATTGACTCGATGATATGAAATACAGTGTAATGACAATTATTGAATCAATAATGCAAAATACTGTGTAGCAACAATAATTGAATTGATAATATAAAATATTATGCAGTGACAATTATTGATGAAATGATGCGTAACAGTTACGGTGTCAATAATATGAGACACTGTGCAATACCGTGTGCTACTGTAGAATACCGTGTGCCACAATAAAATACCATAAATTACCGTATGCTACTATTCTTTTATCATCGGTATTTTAACAGTTAACACCGTTGACTATTTTTATTTAAAAAGGTTACTTCTGTCGTTTTCTATATCCGACAATTATTCCGTTGTGGGCTCCACCAATAATTAGTTATTTCGGCGCCGTCGTACGGCCCGAATATTCCCCGACAAAACGAATATTGTCCGACAAAATAAAATTTACACATAACATCCTTAACTTTCAATTTTGTCAATTTAACCATTTACTGTTTCAGGAAAAATATATATGAAGAAAAATTAAATTTTGTATTTCATAAATTCGGGGTCTTACAACCTCCCCTCCTTATGAAATTTCGTCCCCGAAATTGACGTACCTGGCATTTCGAAGAGGTATGGATACCTAGACTTCATCTCAGATTCTAGCTCCCAGGTCATTTCCCCAATATCTTGGTTCCTCCATAAAACCTTAACTTGAGGTATAACCTTTGAGCGTAAGATCTGCTCCTTCTTATCTAGGATCTTAACAGGTACCTCCTCATACGTTAAATCTTCTGCTATAACGTCTGGTTCTAACTCAATGACGTGGTTTGGGTCCTTCACATATTTACGTAACATAGATATGTGAAAAACGTTATGGATGCGAGACATACTTGGTGGTAGGGCTAGTCTGTAGGCTACGGATCCTACTCGATCGAGGATTTCAAATGGGCCAATAAATCGAGGGTTGAGCTTTCCTCTCTTTCCGAATCTCGTAACTCCTTTCCATGGAGAAACACGTAAGAATACATGATCTCCGACGTTGAATCTCTCATCTCTCCGATGAAGATCGGCATAACTCTTTTGTCGTTCTTGTGCTGTCTGTATTCGTTGTCGGATCATTTGGATCTTTTCAGTCGTCAAGCGAACCAACTCGGGTCCCAACAGTTTTGCTTCTCCTACCTCATTCCAACATACTGGAGAGCGACACTTGCGTCCATATAAAGCCTCGAATTGAGCCATACCTATACTTGCTTGGTAACTGTTGTTGTAGGAAAATTCCACCAATGGCAAGTACTTATCCCAACTTCCTTTGAAATCTAGTACGCAAAGTCTCAAAAGATCTTCGAGGGTCTGGATTGTCCTTTCCGATTGTCCGTCCGTTTGAGGATGGTATGCAGAACTAAAACGTAGTTCAGTGCCCATAGCTTTTTGTAGACTGATCCAAAAGCGTGAAGTGAATCTAGGATCTCGATCAGAAACTATGGAAACTGGCATGCCATGCAGTCTCACGATTTCATTTATGTACATACCGGCAAGACGTTCAAGTGAAAAGTTTTCTCGTATAGGCAAGAAATGAGCGGATTTGGTCAATCTATCTACGATAACCCAAATTGCATCTAAGCCTTGAGAAACTTTGGGAAGACCCGTCACGAAATCCATATTGATGTGTTCCCACTTCCATTCGGGAACTTCAAGTGGTTGTAAAGGACCTTTAGGTACTTGATGCTCTGCCTTGACACGTTGACAAGTTAAGCACCTTGAGATAAACTCTGCAATCTCCCTTTTCATATTGTTCCACCAAAATGTATGTCGAAGATCTCGATACATCTTGGTACCTCCTGGGTGGATTGCAAATGGCGTGTTGTGTGCCTCCATCATGATTTTATGCTTTAATTCAGGATCGTTAGGAACACAGAGTCGAGAGTTGACTCGAAGTATTCCTTTCTCGTCGATTCTTGCTTCGGGAATGGTACCTTCTTGTACTTTCTTTATCATGTTTATCAGTTCCGGATCGGTAGCTTGAGCAGCTTTAATTTTATCGATTAAAGCTGGTTCTACTCGCACGTGAGCAATCTTCGAGTGGGTCCCTGGTGTCTTTAGCTCTATCTCCATCTTTTGCAAGTCGTACAAAATACGCTTTTGTGTTGTCAGCAGTGCACTTGTACTCGCATAAGATTTTCTGCTCAAAGCGTCAGCTACAATGTTCGCCTTTCCCGGGTGATACTGGATTGTGTGGTCGTAATCCTTCAACAGCTCAAGCCAACGTCGTTGTCGCATGTTGAGTTCCTTTTGGGTGAAGAAATACTTGAGACTTTTATGATCCGTATAGATATCCACTTTTTCTCCGTACAAATAGTGTCTCCAGATCTTCAACGCGAAAACGACTGCTGCCAACTCTAGATCATGAGTAGGATAATTTTTCTCATAATCTTTGAGTTGTCGAGAGGCATAAGCTATAACATTTCCATGTTGCATAAGGACACAACCTAGACCTTTGCCTGAAGCATCGCTATATATGACGAATTCTCCTGATCCTGATGGAATGGTCAGAACAGGAGCTGAAACAAGTCTCCTCTTGAGTTCTTGAAAACTCTTCTCGCATTCCTCGCTGGAATGATACCGATATCTAATAATCAAACTTTCATCTCTTGGCGTTCTATGGGAGCCATTTGGTATTGAGCTTTGGAAAAGGGTTTAGTATCGGGTTCAAGATCGATACAGAATTCAATTTCTCGGTTTGGGGATAAGCTAGGAAGTTCCTCAGGAAAAACGTCAGGAACTCATTAACAATAAGAATATCATTCAAGTTCGACGTGTTTTTGTTCAAATCAATGACATGTGCTAAAAAGGCTTGACATCCGTTTTTCAATAAACGAATGATTTTATGGCTAGAAATAATAGTTATAGATTTCAATGGTTTAGTTGCTTGAATTTGCATGACAGGTTGATTAGGAATATGAAAACTAATATTCTTATGAAAACAATCAATTTTAGCATGATGGGTAGTCAACCAATCAATTCCTAAAATCACATCAAATTCATGCATCTCCAAAGAAATAAGGTCAACAGGTAATGTGAGGTTGTTGATTTAAACTAGGCAAGATTTATAGATAGTAAATGTAATAGGTATTTCTCCCAATGAGATTTCAACTGATAAGACAAGATTTAAGTTTTCAATAGGCAAATTTAAACGTTGAGTACATATAGGTGAGATAAAAGAGTGGATAGAGCCAATATCTAACATGGCATAGACTTCTCGAGAATTGATGAATAGCTTACCGGTCATCACCTCATTCGATTTCTTGATCATCAAGGCTGTCATCATCAAATCGAGTCCCATATACTTCATCCGGATCTTCACGTATTTCAACCATGGGGATACCACAAAATAGTTCTCTAACGAACTGTTTCTCAGATTCTTCAACTTCATCAGTAGTAGCGTACCAATGATTTCCATTAAAATAGTATTTTCGATAGACTACAGTTTCCACGATAGTGACTAACTTAACCTGAATTCCTCTAAATTGTAACGCCCAAAAGTATAGATACATCATTTTTAAATAATCTTGAAAATCATAGCTCGAACACCATAAATCCCAAAGACTTATATGAAACGTCCATATATTCTGATCCTTTGTTATCGAGCATAACCAGGTGATGATATGTTTCCAACTGTCGAGCAAATTAAAGGCAACAATTTCCGCAAGTTCCGGATATCCTTTAAAGAACGAATTTGGAAGAACGACGGTAGAACTTTCACCTTCTTCTTCTTTAGATCGGATACAAATAATTTTTGCTTTAGGCAAATTATTCAACTCTGAGTTTGTAGAAGAATTGTTTGTGGCCTCTACATTCACTTCGGGTACTCCGTGGTTAACCTCCTGATTTCCAGATGCCATACTTAACTGTGGTCACAAAATAAATGTTAGTTCAAATAAACTGACTCATCACTTCATGTCCCTATATTCAAATCAACTCATTAGATAATAAAATCTAATTTAGGTGTGACACACTAGTGACTGATTATATTCGTCTCTCCCCTCCTAGTTCTAACCCCAGATCTCCATTAAAGACCATATCCCTAAGCTCTGATGCCAACTGTGACGCCCCCAAATCTGAGCCCACACAGCCCAAACTTGAGTCGTCAAAAGACTACAACAAAATTATTACAATGAAATACAACGTACAACAATACAGTGGATAATACAACACAACTAAGTCTTCATTATTATTGTCACACTATTTTATAACACGTGAAGACTATGATAGCTATCCCCGCACTCTCACTCCATTCCCCGGCTAGACCCCGTTACGTTCTCATCTCCTGTTGAAAAACAATGGAACGAAAAGAAAGGGTGAGCTCAAATAGCCCAGTAAGAAATATCATGACTAAGATAATGACGAATAATTTATCATTAGCCTTCAACAGTTGAGTTCTTGATAGAATACAATAGACTACAAGGTTTATATCAAAAACTGCAGTTAAATTCTTAAACAACGTTCATATCAATAATAGCAGCGGAATGAGCAATCTATTAGAAGAATAATGCAGACCATAATGTCCACTCGCTTCTCTTTTTAGTAAAAACATCATCAACTTTTATCATCTGAAATACCATTAGTCATGATAATAAAAATTCACAGTTCCTGGTCATAATCATGCAAATCAACAGTTCATCTTTGCACTACGGGCCAAAGATATTCAATAAAGCACCAACGGTCATGATTATACCAGATTCAGCCTTTGGTCATAATCATACCAACCAACAGTTCATCTTTGCACTACGGGCCAAAGAGAACATTCACCACGTGCCATAAAAGACACCGAACAGATGTATCGCCTTTAACCTAGTATATCGCCTTTAACCTATCATCTGTTCAACAATTATATCATATCTGTGCCCCCGGCCACAGATATTCACAACAACTTGATTCTTGATGATTAATACAAATAACAGTGATACAAATGATGAACAGAAGAACAGGATCAACAATAAGTATCGGAAGTTTACTTTGTGCAGATTCAAATAATGTCCAAATTGTCAACATGATGTGGAGTGAAATTTAAAAATGATATTCAAGATCCACAGTTCAGAATAACGATTATAGTTCAACAGAAAGGTTCAGAAAATAGGAAGGTTCAGTTGAAATAATGAAGTTCAACTATTATGGAACATATAATATTTTCAGGAATTATAGAAGTAATAGTTCCATAATAAGTTTCGATTTAGGTGTATGGAAGAAAATAATATCCCTTACCGTAGCAGGTTTGATTAACAGAAGGTGAAGAAAATTAATATCCCTTACCATAGTAAGTTTGAATAATGGAAGATGAAAAAGATGGTATCCCTTATGAGTATAAAGGAAAATGATATCACTTACGAATATGGAATAAAAGTGTCATGTGATAATTCGTGTAGACAAATTATTTCCACACGAGACAAATAAAAAGGGTTATTCACCAACAGGCGATAATCCGCACCGTAAGGTTATTCCCATCAATTTGAATACGAATAATTATTCACCAAACAGGCGTAATCCGCACCGTAAGGTTATTCCCACAATTTAATAGAATTTGAACACGAAGAGTTATTCACCAAACAGGCGATAATCCGCACCGTAAGGTTATTCTCAAAGATTAATAAGGAATGAATACAAAAGGTTATTCACCAACAGGCGGTAAACCGCGCCGTAAGGTTATTCCCACAATTTAATACATGGAAATAAATGGCACAAGAAAGAAACGATATTATTTTCAAGAATCAAAGAATGATAATCCCTTCAAGTAAGAAAGAAAATAATATCCATTTATGATGATGAAAAGAATGATACCCCTTACCTTAACACGTGACTGGATATTGATTTAAATGAGGTTGATCAACCTATATTTTTATAATAAAATTAGTAATTTCCACATATAAATTTCAAAGTGTATGATAACTCGTATAATATGAATTATCAAAATTATATATATTTAACATAATTTTTGTAGTATAATATAACTACTTTTAAATAGTTTTAAAAATAATATTCCAAAATAAATCTTCCAAAGAAAGCTTTTAAAAATGAATCTTCTTAAAGAAGAGTCTTCTAAAGGAAGATTTGTGAATACCGTGAAAAATAGGAATTTATAAAATTACTACTCTTTAATAAAAGACTTACTTGAAAAATTCCTGCACTCCTTTTGGCTTTCAAACTCTCAAAATAACCTTACAATTCTTAGAGAAAACTCATAAAATTCTTATAGAAAAATTTTATGTTTTAGGTGTGATTTTTCTATTCAGCTGAGCAAGCTATTTATAGGAGAAAATAAGTACTATGCGCGGTAGGTGAACAACAGGCGTGATGCACGCCTGCTATTTTTTTTCTTCTACGCAGTCGGCTGCCCACTTTCCTTCAGCACAAAATTCACATTTCAAATTTCATGTGGCCCCCACATGGGTCCCACATGTTACTATTCTCGTTACTATTCACATTACTATTTCAAATAGTAAAATTAATTATTATTATTTTTTTATTTTTTTATTTTTTTTTACATTTATTTTTTTTTATTTTTTTTTTCTTCTTATGGGTCCTGCATATAAAATAAAATAACGCTACAACAATAATTCAACAATAATGTAATAAACACGTTACAGATTATTATTAATTTAATAATATAAATTACACTATATTTGCTACTGTGACAATTATTAGATTCAATAATTTTAAACTACAGTGCACCAACAATTATTGACTCGATGATATGAAATACAGTGTAATGACAATTATTGAATCAATAATGCAAAATACTGTGTAGCAACAATAATTGAATTGATAATATAAAATATTATGCAGTGACAATTATTGATGAAATGATGCGTAACAGTTACGGTGTCAATAATATGAGACACTGTGCAATACCGTGTGCTACTGTAGAATACCGTGTGCCACAATAAAATACCATAAATTACCGTATGCTACTATTCTTTTATCACCGGTATTTTAACAGTTAACACCGTTGACTATTTTTATTTAAAAAGGTTACTTCTGTCGTTTTCTATATCCGACAATTATTCCGTTGTGGGCTCCACCAATAATTAGTTATTTCGGCGCCGTCGTACGGCCCGAATATTCTCCGACAAAACGAATATTGTCCGACAAAATAAAATTTACACATAACATCCTTAACTTTCAATTTTGTCAATTTAACCATTTACTGTTTCAGGAAAAATATATATGAAGAAAAATTAAATTTTGTATTTCATAAATTCGGGGTCTTAGATTGTATGTTATTGATCATGTATACTGGAGCAACATATCAAAGTCTTTAACACTGTTAGCATAGTAGCCTCTTCTCTACTCTTATGGCTTTCTAGTGCAGTTGTCTATGCAAAAACTCTCAGTCCAGTATATATTATGTAAATGTTCAAAACACTGCCATTATGACAGAGTTATCTTGGGTAAATAATAAATAATAGGGAGGGATTTAGAGACATTGGTTTCAAACTCATAATTCTTACACTCTAAGAAAGGAGTATGTACAGATTCCTCTTACCACAAAAGAAAGTTATGTTTAATTCTTTACATATACTTCTACATGCTCAAAAGCCCTACTGTTTCTTCTCCCAAATCAGCCTAAACTAGAATAGCGTTTTGCAATTTGCTCTTCATAACTTATTGAGTTAGTGATTTATTAATTATTATAAAAAATTGGTAAAATAATAAATATCAAATTATTAATTACGGAACCGAATAACCGAATAAACCGACCGATTTAACCGAAACCGAATAAACCGATAACCAATTACGATGTAAAATTTTGGACGGTTTTGATTTTTAATTTTTTATAACCGACTTAAATGATTTGGTTATTTTTTTCTCTAAAAACCCGACTACACCCCTAAAAAATGCATGGCCATTTGGTTTCTTTCGATCTTAAAACCCGTACGAAGTGAACCTAACCTAAAGTTATTCTCCCCCAGCCGCAACATTTCTCCCCAAGGACACACTCTTCTTCGTGCGTCAATCGTTCTCCCTCTTTCTTTCTCTCTCTCCTAAGGGCAGTCAGAGGGAGGTACTCTGTAAAAGCACCACACTCATTTCGTCTCAAATTTCAAATTTTACCCAGAGGTAATTAATTCATAAATTATTTATTCGGTTTAGAACATAAATTCCGGACTCTTCTATTCGTTGTTTTATCAGTAGATCATTTTCAGCTCAATCTCTCCAAGTTTAATTCAATATTTGTGCTCTTGTTTATGGTATGTGATTAACCATTTTAACAATGGTTAATGTACCAGTTTTGCGTTTTCGTTGGTAAATATATTTATTTTTTATTTTTCTTTTATTTGAAATGTAAATGTTGCCTGGAATAATTATGCGGTTTACTGGTTCCTTTTCTTCTCGATTTTTGTATTTGTGATTTTTCCCCTATCAGGTTTCATATTATTAGATCCAGGAATTTAATGGGAACAATCAACAACCTAATCTTTGTTCAGTTTTTTAGGTTTGGTATTTACTTGAATGTTAGGGTGTTTACTTATTTAATGTTTTTCTCTCCAAGCATGTGGTAGTTTTGTGTTTAAAGAAAGGACTCCTTTAGTTTGGATGTCTATCTCACCTCCTCTAGATATATCAGTTAAATGTACTAAATATCGTTGACTGTTTGCAATTATACACATGAGAGTGATGTCTGGTTCGGTAAATTGTTATATTTTTGCATCTCAGGTCGGCATTTCTACTAATCTTTCCTCTCTATATAGGCTACATTTGGTAACTTTTGGTTATATACATCACACATTGTATCTGTGTATGGATGTGTGAAGGAGATCATATTTTTAAAATTCAATTTATTCATTCCCAAATTTCATCTTTTATGGGCATTGTGGCCATAAAAGATGATGGCCAATTTATTCATTCCCAAATTTTTAAAATTCAATATGCATGTATAGTTTCATTTAAGAAACTATAGATTTAATATGTGAAGATTATGTTGTATTTCATCGCTTATGGGACTATATATGCATATATAGTGCAATGATTAGATATATACTCCTTTCAGTTTTGATTACTTTAAACTCCTCATTTTTGTACTGGGAGGGAAAAGAAAAAGAAAATCATTAAGTTTTTGTATAATATCTTATTGTTGTTTTCCAGTAAAATGGCAGTGCAAACTGAAATTCCTCTTCCTCCTCGAAGTGCGCAAGTGGTTGGAAATGCCTTTGTTGAGCAATACCACCATATCCTTCACCAAGCACCCGAGTCGGTTTATAGATTTTATCAGGATTCAAGTGTGCTAAGCCGTCCAGAACCTGATGGTGTAATGACATCAGTAACGACCAAGAAAGTGAGTTTGTAGTGCTTCTATTTCCAATTTGTCCTATATTTGGTCTTGTTTGTTCTTTTAATTGGACCTTGTACTTCTCCCTCATTGTCTTAGTTAGTTAACTTCCATCAGTACATTTATCCAAAACTGATGTAAGTAAAATTTTTACGCAAGAATTATTTGGATTGGAGTATCAACACCTTAACAAAAATTTACTAATAATATTTTGAATTTTGATTATAAAAGCCAACTGTTCTCGAGATAAATATTCACAAAATATCAACCTTGGAGCAGGGTATAAATGAAAAAATATGTTCCTTGGATTACAAGAACTACAAGGCAGAGATAAAGACCGCAGATGCCCAGGATTCTTTTAAGGATGGTGTGATTGTTTTGGTAACTGGGTGCTTAACAGGGAAGGACAACCTGAGAAGAAAATTCACACAGTTTTTTCCTAGCTCCACAAGACAACGGTTGCTTTGTTTTGAATGATGTATTTAGGTATGTAGAAGAGGAAAATGAACCAATGGACACCAACCCAGTGACAATTGACATAATCAATGACACCCAGTCAGTGAGCCTGACCCCAGATCCAGGTTTGATTTATTGTTTACTTTTACATATTTTATACTGATGTTGCTTTGAGATGGCTTTTGACATTGATTTGATCTTTGATTCTAGTGCCATCTCGTGTGCTTGATCCTCCAGTACAGGAGCAGGCAAAGTCACATGTTGAGGAGCTCCAAAATGTTGAGGGAAAAACCGATGACCCTATAGACAATGAGAGCCAATTAGCAAATAAAAAGGCTGCAGTCGATCCTGAACCTCGGCCAAATGAGAATCATAACTCGGAACCAGCTTCTTCTTATTCCCAGGAGGATGCTCCGAAGAAGTCATATGCGTCCATTGTAAGTTCACAAACAAACAAGGGCAATTCAAGGGAGAGCAAGGTTTACATACCAACTTTTCAAGAGCGGCTCCCACAAAGACTGAAAAACGCTCAGTTCGTTTAGTATCAAAAGATTTAGCACCAGCTGCATCTGCCCCTAATGCCACAGAAAGTAGCAATGCTCAGGATGAAGGTATATCCTTCTTACTTGTATTTGGATAAATACAATGTAGACCTCACTTCTCTAACAAGTGTTGAGGACGCCTCTGTACATGAAAACAAATTGTCATGCATTTTTTTACTGAAAAGAAAGCATATCTGAGATGTGAATCCCGGTTGTTAGAACCATTTAGGTTCGCATGGTTGACTCTGGATCCAAATTCTTCTTATCTTTCTTTACTCCATACAAAACATTAAATCCATATTATAGTTACCATGTTGTACTCCTTATAGGTGATGGTCACTCCATCTATATAAAGAATTTGCCTCTAAATGTGACTGTCACTCAGCTTGAGGCAGAGTTTAAGAAATTTGGACCTATTAAGCAAGGAGGTGTTCAAGTCAGAAGTAATAAGGTAGTTTTTAATACACTAAGCATGTATAACATTGTGTTCCACTTGGGTCAGCTGTTGTTTGCTCATATTCACCTGTCCAGCAACAGGGATTTTGCTTTGGCTTCGTTGAATTTAAAGATTTGAACTCCATGCACAATTCAATTCAGGTGCGTTCTCTGTAACTCCTCAATTTCCAAATTCTTTTTGTAATTGATTTTATATGTTGTGCTTAGTGATAGTAGGTTCTAAGATAGTGAGTTTACCTTGTGACGAGGAGTTTACTGACCTCAGCTTAGATAAGTATATGCAAACCTCACATGATATGAAGCCATTGAGGCTTTAGAACGTGTAACCAACTAACCAAGTAACTAATAGCCTCACAAGGAGAAGTCAACAGAAAGGTCACCCTAATACTTGAAGTGAACCGTGCTCGTGCATATCATGTACCTGTTCTGATGTGTCTAAAAATTGTAACTGAACCTAGTGTGAGGTTTGACACCTCACCAGATAAATTCTTTAGCTTTTAGACTAATGCTTCAGTGCTTTATTGCAGCTCTAAAAGGAACATGACTGTTCTGTTTATGGGCTGTTCAAGTGTGTAGTTTATCTCAAGCAACTATTACGAACAGATAGCATCTTCTCTACCCCTCAATCTGAAAAGATTTCTGACATTATTATCTATGAACCATTCCCAGCATTTATCATTTGGCATCACTTACCGTCTTTATGTGGCCCTAGTTAGGTTATATGTTTCCTTGTGTTCTAAAACTCTGCACCAACACAAATCTAACTTAATGTAACTTTAAACAGGAATTTGACTTTGAAGTGTGGACTCGGGTTCAACAAAATATATGGCATAGCTTCTTACATGGCTAGTTTTCATTTCTTAAACAAGTCGTAATTTCTTTAAGTAGTTATGGAAAGGAAGATACTGGTAGCTGCTGGTAAATACTTTTCAAATTCAAACAAGGCTCACTACTAAAAAATGTAAGGGATATTCAGCTGTTGTGAAACAATGGACTTTTTCAAGGAGGTTTCATCTGCAGGCTATGCACTTTATTCCTAACTTGTTAGTTAGATCATTTACTTATTCATGCGAGGTAAAATCACAATCCAATAGAATCGGGGGATCCCCTTCAAAAGAACGTGACAGTTGGAAACCCAAGCCTTGAAAACTTGAAGGATTAATTACACACACACACATACACACACGAGCTTGTCTATTAGTTTGTGTTTCTCTGTGTGTATGTCTATGTATAACACGTCGCCTACTGGTATCCAAGTAGAAACTTTATATGACCAATGGATAAAAGGGAAAGGGTGGATACTTTTGACAGTCATATATTTGGCATGTTAAGTTCATTTTAAAGTTTTCCTTAGTTGGGAGGTACTTCTTAGTTAGTGAGAAATCGTCACTTTCAGTAAGACTAAAGTGTTTATGCTTTTTATATTTAAAATTTCCTCTAAAAAAGTTTCTTTATGTTACTCTATTTCCATTTAGTATTATATTTAGACATGTAGTACTTATCAATTTGTATATGTGTATATTTATATATAATATAGGGGAAAAGGAATCTAAGGCATGCCTTAGCCAAGTTTAGCTAAAGCTATATAATAATTTTAATGAAACGACTTAGTTTTATATAAAATTTATAATTAAAGATTTTTTTATAATCCCTAAAATGGAAACTTAGCCCTAAGGAGTAAAACTATGTTGTTTTATTAAGTAGCTTGAGCTTAGCTTAGGCGTAGCCTTAGATTTTCCCCCCCCACATATATATGGTTGATGGAAAATACTTATTACATTTTTTATCTAATACTCTCTTTATTCAAAATTAAAAATTCCCTGTCCATTAAGGAGGCAGCACAAAACTAGGTTAAAGGAACCTCTTTATTCTCTTTATTCTAAATGTTGCCGGACAATACTTGGCCCCAAACTAGGTTAAAGGAACCTCTTCCTCCTCCAACGTCGTAGTGAAATTTTGAGAGGCTGCCATGTGCTTCAAAAAGTGTTGTGATGCTTAAGCGACAATTCTTTAAAGTTGAACCCCCTTGAATTAAGTCAATTCTTCTTCAAGCCTTAAATGTATATTCATGATCCCTCTTGCAACAGTTGACAAATAAGCTAACGAATCCTGGCTAGGGTCCCAAACATTCTTAGGAACTGTTTGTTAAAACTGAATGAAGAGTTCTAAATGGATAAACGAACTGAATAAAACAGAGATATGATTGAAACTGAACACTGAATGAAAGAAGTTGTTTGTTAATTGATTTGTCTGAAGTAACTGAATGATAATATTTCTCATTTTGACCCAAAATATGTATTAAAAAAATCATACTTATTTTTTTAAATATTAAGGTGGAGGTAGCAATTTAAATTATTTAATTTATTTTTTCATATTCATACTTTGAAATATTTTATATCAATTATTTTTTTCTTCTGTTTATGAGTATTTTTACTTTTATTATATTAAAAAATTAGTAGTAAATTTTTAACTCTCAATTAGGATTCAAAAAAACATATAAACTTTTAAACAATCTTTAATGGAGTATACTATTAGTAATATAATTTTAGGAATAAAAAATTAAAAATATTAATGACATTTTATCAGTCCATAAAATCAAAAGAAAATATTATAACAACATTCATTAAATTGGTTACTGATTTGTTAAAGAAAAATCGAAAGCAATTTGCACATAACAAAATGTGGCTGAGAAAATGTAAGTAAAATTATCATTCAGCACTACTTCTTACTGATTATGTCACAATTTTTTGGCTGAATCGTTCAGACTCATTCAAAGTTTAAAAAGTGTAAAACAAATAGTCTGATTGACTTATTCGGTCAGATTCAGACTCATTCAGACGAAAACAAACACCCCCTTAGTTTGTTCTCTTAAGTAGGTCCATATGCATGATGAAAAGATTCAATGTTAATGTTTCTGTTAGTTAAATTACTTCATGTTTACTACAACAAATACAATTATATTTGGTTAGAAGTTATACTCTGATCTAGTAGGGCCAATTTTTGGTTTTGGTGAATGGAAAAATCTTACAAACATTAGCAGGTAGGGGATATCTACAATCTTGTACCATGTCAAGATTGAAACCCAACGAAGAATACTTAAAAAACACCACTAATAATCAGTGCTTGTTAAATTGTAGAATAGACCAGCATAACCCATCTGAAGTTATAGCAAAAGGGATCTGATAGTTTTTTCATAATGAAACTACAGATCTTTTCAGCCATTAGATCCCAATCTCAAAAAGAAAATGCAAGAAAAGTAGTTCTTAGGAGAGAACTATGAAAGATGATGTGCTTTCAGTTTGGGAAGTAAACTAAATTAACTCCATTATTATATGATCACATGTAGTTCATAGGAGAGACCTGTGAATGATGTACTTTTTGTTAGTCTCTTGCAAATGTGACTTCTGGAAAAGATACGTCGCTGTATTGTACTGTAGAGGAAATTCCTCCGACCTAATTCAAAACCACATATTATCCCATGTTGCCACACTACATTAAGGAAAGCTGATTGTTTCATAGATGTGAATTTTTCTACCCATTTTGGAACATCTATTTTACAACTTTGGACCTTTTCTTTTACCTTTAGAGTTTCGGTTGATTGTTTATTTGTATTGAAAATCTTTTCTTTCAGGCTTCACCAATAACAATTGGGGATCGTCAAGCTGCTGTTGAGATAAAGAGAACTACAACTCGAGGTAAGCGAAATTATATCAGCTGTTTGTTACCATTTCTCGAGTCTCTGGGAAAATTGTTTGGACATTTAATTTGGATGAGAACATTATAGTTTATAAAGGAAAATAGATCAATTAATTATAATAGTTGACTAAGACTTTTAAATGAAGCTTTATAAGTTTCATGGTTTTTTGCATATGATATATAGAGTTGGCCTTCCTGATATTCTTGCAGTTGGGAGTGCACGGGGTCGTTTTCCTTCTGGACAAGGAGGATTTCGAAATGACAGCTTCAGAGGCCGTGGGAGCTTTAGCAGTGGTTGGGGTTATGGGAGAAATGACTTTGGAGGCCGTGGTGACTTTTCAGGAAGAGGAAGGGGTCCTGGGGGACGCAGTGGGGAAGGCTATCACCAAGCAAGAGGCAGAGTGGTGCATCAAAATGGTCCAAGCCAAAATGCAGTGTTGCAGTGATTATTATGGTTGAAATTTTTGGCGGCAATTTATTTACACATTCATCACTGCTGGTTTAAAATCTAGTTGGTTGGGCATAATAGAAATTAGAAAATAGAAAACTTCATTGATTCTGAAGTGAGGTTGCGTCGAGAAAATGGCAATGGCATCTGGTGTAGGTTTCAGGTGATTCTTAACAGAATTTTGTTTAGGGCTGCTTTTCTAGGGTATTCTTTGGAGGATCTTTATGTCATTAGTGATAAAGCCACATTTATTTTGAGAGAATATAAGTTTTAAAAACTTATTTTAAATGACAAGTGATTATAATATTTTTGTATATGTTTTATATTTAAATGACTAAATTGCCTTTATATTAATTTTATTATATTTATAATTTAAATGGTGTACTAAAGATTATAAAAGATAGCTTTATGTTATTTAATTTTTTGTTTATTTTTAGACAAAAAAGTTTAGCTAAAAACTGGTCAAATTTTTTGTCCATTTTCTATTTTTTTGTTTATTAAAAAATTCAATAACAAAAAAAATGAATAAAAAGCCTAATTTTTCCGTCATTTTTTTCATTTTCGTACATTTTAAAACACAGGGGTAGGGAGAGAAAGGGCTAGAAAATCCGGCTCGAAACCCTCGCAAACTGACACTTGTAGGTTTGGCTAATTATCTGCCCAATCCAAGGACTTGTTTGGAGTCGCCCTAAAAAACCAGGTAATAAAAACCACGTAGCCGCTGAGAGTCTGTTGGTAATCAACACGTGTCACTTTTGCGCTCCTTTCCGTTTCAATTTCAACCAAATGCATGCAGAATGAAATTAAGAATTCATCCATTTTATCATCTCTTTCATGCTGCCACTAATTTCCCCCCTGTTTTTCATCTGTTTGGTTTCTCTCCAATGGCTTTCCTTTCCTCAAGAAACTGCCGAATTTCCAAAATTACATTCTCTGAGCTTGCCTTCATCAAACCCAATTTCTAATAATCCAATTCCAATTCAATAATTTAAAAAAAAAAAAAAAGGAGTTGGAATTTCTAATATCTACTAGAGTGTTTTAAGTTAATCACTTTCTTGCTCAATTTTCCAGAGAAATCTGCTAAAATTCAACTTCGTAACTGAAATTTTGATTCAGGGTTCAATTCTGCTAGCGTAAAATAGTATGTCAGGAGCTGAAGAAAACAGGGAATTGTATACAGAGAGATCTATATATTGCAAAGGTTCATTTCAAGAAACAATTTTCCAAAAGAAAATTCTTGAGGTGGAAAAAGAAGAGATAAAACTATGCCTTGGGCTTTCTTTGAACGGGAGATTTGGGGCTGACCCAGAAAGAGCTAACAACATAAACTTGATGATGATGATCAGTTCTAATGAAAAAGACACAGAAAGTTTCAGTCTTTGTGCTGCATACGAGCCGCTTTGACTAGGACATGTTCTTTACCAACGGAAACAGAGGAGGAAAGGGGAAAGAGAAAGGAGTTGCAGTCACCGAGGCGTTTGGCGGCGAAAAGAATGCAAGAGTGGTGAGAGAGAAAATTGATAGTAATTATTTGGAAGGAAAGTGTGAAGAAAATGAAATGGGAATGGAGAGTGTTGATGGGTGTTAATGGTGAAGGGGTTGAGTTGAATGCTGAGAATAACCCACCACAATTTTCTACACAGGGATCAATTGGATCTGGCTCTTCTGGAGTTTCTGATTTTGGGAGTCAACCAATTAAAGGTATGAATACTATTTTCCTACTATTCTACCAAATAATTCTATCATGACAATGTGGTTTGTGTGTGTTATTAATGTGAATTTGCAGTTTAGTTTACGAAGTGAAAATTATTTGCCTATTTCATCTTGATTGATTTTTGTGACTTGTTAGAGTTTGTAATGTTGCCTCAGATCTGAATTTCATTTTGATTCTTCATACTAATGTTATATTTGCAGATTGGCTGTGTTTTTTTGGTCTTGTATTTCAACTTTCAGATTTAGCTTCTTTCTTTTCCCTAATGTAGTCTTCTGGAGCAATAATGATTTCATTTATTCCTTGTACAGAATTCATATGGTCTTTTATTTTTCGGCTTACTTTTTAGGTACAACCAAAGACACTGAAGTAAGAAGCCCTTCTAGCGTCCAGTCTCCAATTGAGCAGAAAACTGACAAGTCTGCCGTAGCAGTTGTACCGAATCCAGCTGCGATATCTAATAAAGAAGTTGAGGAAATAAGTTGATGGACATGCCGTGTGTGTCTACAAGAGGAGGTGGGCCTGATGGTAAAAGAATACAAGGTTTCCTATACAGTTATTGTAATGGAGAGTTGGTGAGGATTGTATGTGTTTGTCATGGTAGATTTCTATCACCGGCTGAGTTTGTGGAGCATGCCGGTGGTGGCGATGTAGCACATCCTTCAAGGCATATATATTGTAATTAATCCTTTTGCCCTTTCGTAATTCTAACGGCCATTCTAATTTCTAAGCCTTCAGGAAAAGGGGCAACTAAACAAAACGCAGTTAGCTTAGTTAAAGTTGTACTATGAGATTTTCATGGACTAGCCACATTTATGACGTGGTTTAATTCTTATTGAGAGCATGAAGCATCTACTTGTGGCCACTGCATAAAGACTATTTGGTGGTTTAATGTACTCTTTTGGTGGTACTGAGTACTGAATACTCTGCATCAATGCCTCTTCAACTCACAAATACCCTTCAAGTTTAAATACAATTACTAATCCTTCCGATTGGCAAGTCCAAGAGAGGCAACTCTGACATGCATTTTGAAATCAAATAAACACCTTGCCATTAAAATCCAGTAACAAGCACATAGAATACTACTCTATGATGGGAAGGCGAGGGAAAGTCCAAGTCACAATCTTACCACAGAGCGGAGTCTAATCACGAAAGCGCACAACATTGTGCCCTCGCCCCAGCAGGTGTGAACCACCCCAGTAAGTGTGAACCGGGATTGCCCATCAAGTGCTTACAAACTAAAGGACCAAAAACGAAAAATAAAGAAAAAGCATACGCTCAAAGGAAAACCATAAAAACAGCCCAGATAAGAGTGTGAAACCAAAGAGACAAGGTAGACAACTTCCAGCTGGTACCCAAAGCCACAGCTGCGCACATATAATTATAGGTTTGCTAGAGACTTCTTTTAGGTAGAGAGCAAGTCCCAAAAGAGTGTAGTAGTTGAAATCTTGGAAGGGTTATGGTTATGGAGTACAGTAAGTGTAATCCATAACAATTGATTTAGCAAAAAAAAAATCCATAACCATTGCACGGTGAGAGATTCTTCGGCAACCACAGAAGAATGGAACGAGAGACATAGAGAACCACCAGCAGACTTTGGAACCCAAATCTTTTAAAGATTGTCTGGCATCAAGGTCCACGTTTAGCGGACGAGAATAAGTTGAATTGAAGCCATGAGCAAAAGTAGTAGCCTCTGAATTCTGGGGAATACATGCAACTTCTACCTTCTGCCCATAGACTATAAATTGTAGTAACATTGCATCTAGGGCTTGTAACTGTCCCAAGTCTTGACCGGTCTTTGAATGACTCCAAGAGGTCTGCAGTTATGAAAAGCACACAAATGGAATATCTACGTTTCACAACTAGAAACTTATACAAGTAATCACTTGTACAATAACAATGGCCAACTGTTCTGTAGAGATTTAGAATGTTAGGGTCTGTTGATGAAACAAACTGGCCCACAACTTAATTTGCTGCATTTGGTCATCACACTTGCACAGTAAAACAGATTGAACTCCATGATGTTTCTAGACAAATATTCCAAATCAAGACGTTGACCTTATGCAAATCAGATTATAATAATGACTTTAAACTGGATCGATTCTGGAGGCTCTTAATAGTATTTCCTCGTAAACATCTCTATTCTTTGCTTTTATTTAACAAAAAAAAATGAGATAGACGTATACAACTTCCGAACAAATGTCTGCATTCTTTTGCAGATCCACTGGCGAGCCCCCTAATCAGGGAAATCGCATCGAAAAATGGGGGCAGAAACTATACTACAATATACAAGCAGCTATAATTTGAACCTGAACCTCTTTAGTCAGCCCAGGGAAAGACCTGATAGCACTTTTCACAAATATGCAAGGCCACAAACTACAGTTGGGCTTACCTTCTACAATGTTACTATGTCAATCAGCTGATGGCTCCTAGGTCCTGCTAACATGATGGGGGCTGAAGTTGCTTCAGCCGCCGAACTACTTGCTTCATAGTGGGCCTCGTGGAGAGAGTCTCAACAGTGCATACAACTGCCAAGTGTAATACTTCGACCAAATCATCATGAGGACCTGCATCCCATAAACCTGCAGTGAAGAACTCTTTGGCACGTCCTCGCCTCAAGAGCATGCATGCCCAAGCAACAATATTGAAACCATTACCATAAGGAGAAAATGAGGGATCCAATGCCTTCTTGTCCGAAATTAACTCGAGCAATACCACCCCATAACTGTAGACATCAGCTTTGTCTGAAACACGACATGTCATCGCATACTCCGGAGCTACATATCCAAAAGTCCCAGCTACACCAGTAGTAGCATGGGTTTCTGATGTTCCAAGGAGCCTGGCCAATCCAAAGTCGGACAAATAAGCATTGAAGTCATCATCCAACAAGATATTGCTAGGTTTGACATCACGATGAAGAACACGTGGCACACACCGGTCATGTAGATAGGCTAGTGCATGTGCTATGTCCAAAGCAATCTTGTGAAGTATCCTCCAATCTAGAGCTCTTGTGGACCGTTCCTGGATAAACTTCTCTAAATTACCGCCTGGCAAATAATTATATATAAGAAACATCTCTATTTCACTGGCATGATAACCTATTAAGGTCACAAGATTGGGATGGCGGAGCCTTCCAAGTGTTTTGATTTCAGCATCAAACTGTTCAACTCCTTGGAACCGTCCAACTGAAAGCCTTTTTATTGCTAACAAGACTCCTGGAGAAATCTCAGCCTTGTACGTTGCTCCAAAACCTCCATTTCCAATGCAGTTGCTTGCATTGAAACTCCCAGTGGCCCGCACTACATTCTCGAATGTCAACGGAACACCTATGTCAGTGAACACAGTAACTTCCTTTCTGGCAGACCCAGCAACTCTGGACTTTGGGTGCCATTTTCTGGTGTAGAAGAATAGGACAATGAGAGCAAGCAGAACTAACACAATGGCTGATGCAGATGTTATGGATGCAATCTCAATCGAATTGAACCCGCTTCTACTACTTTTCAGGCTTTCACTAGTAATCGGAGCAGCAGCATAATTTTGTGAATCCCCTAGCCTTCCTTGTTGATCTGAAGATGGCATTGCTGAAGAGAAAACACGGCAAGACTGGAGAAAAGGGTTGCCAAGGACATTATTGCATTTCATTAAATTACTATTTAATGGTAGTGGCCCGGATAAGTTATTGAAGGACACATTGAACACTGAGAGTGTGGTCACATTTGCCAAACCAGAGGGGAGATGACCAGAGAATTTATTGTTGTTCAGCAGAAGAGCTGTTAGGTTCCTCAAATGCACAACATTATCTGGAATCTCACCAGAGAGAGAATTTGAAGAAAGTTCAAGCACTTCTAAAGAGTGCAGCTGCCATAAGCTAGTAGGGACAAAGCCAGTCAGGTTATTACTGGCTAAAGAGAGAAACTTGAGATCTTTTATCAGACCAAGACTGCTTGGAATCGCACCTTGTAACCGATTCCAACTCATATTAAGAGCAACAAGAGAAACCAAACCTCCAAGATAAGGAATTGTGCCAGCAATCTGATTCAAGGAGGTATCCAAAAGTTTGAGGGACTTGCACATTACACCAATGTCTCGAGGAATTTGACCAGATAATCCATTTCCACTGACATTAACAATCAGCGCCTTCAACTTATCACACTCTGCAAATAGCCCGCCAGGAAATGGTCCGCTGAACTTATTTTGACCAGCAAGAAATGCATAAACAGTCTGTGCACCTAATCTCACAGGCGCGATTGGTATTGACCGGAAAGTCCCAGTAAAGTTGTTACCACCAAAGTTGTGCATTATTGCAAGATTACCAAAATCTCCAAATAACGGTAATGGGGCTGCATCCTGAGTGCTATACGCCAAAAATGAGACATATGCAATTGGAGTGTAGGGTTCAAATGAATGACTGCTAAAGGAAGGAATGTGAGGACAAGCAGTGTAATTGAACAAGGGAATGGAACCAGATAGAAAATTACCACTGACATCAAACACAGTCATACAGGGAACTGGGAGACTCCCAACAAGCTCCCCTGTCAGCCTATTTGAGCTCAAATCAAGAAAATACATTTTCTTGCATCTGGCTAGCTCCTGTGGAATTTCTCCCATTAAATAATTATGAGCCAAATTCACCATTTCCAAGCTGTCACAAGCACCCCAGTTACTTGGCAGCCTTCCATCCAGAGTCCCCCTTGGTGCCCATAATACCCTGAGCTTTGGAAGAGCAATAATTTCCACAGGGATTGTCCCTTGAAAGAAATTATATTCGTCAATACTAGAAGTTAACCGCCCTGATGATAGATCAGCTTCTGAACCAGCAGCATTACGAAGAGGATCCCACAAGTTCGAAAAAACAACAATGGATAATTCCGAACAATTTCCAAGTTCAGCAGGTATCAAACCACTAAGACTGTTTCTTGAAATGTCCAGCACTTCGAGCTTATTAAGTTGTCCAAGCTCCACAGGAATCACCTCTTCCAGCATATTGGAATATAACAAAAGCGATTGCAACTCGCTGCAATTACCCAAACTGCTAGGAATTCCCCCCACCAGATAATTACCTGAAAGCTCTAAATGCTCAAGTTTCCCACAGTGGTCACCAATATCATGTGGAATCTGCCCACCAAGTTGATTAAATGACAAGTAAACCCCCCTCAAATCTCTAAATTTACTGAAAAACATCGGAATTGTCCCATTCACTTGATTCCCTGCTAAGTTCAAGATTTGTAGACTCACACAACTCAATAGCAAATTCGGTATCTCCCCTACAATCTCATTAAAGCCCAAATTAAGAACCCGCAAGTTCCTCAACCCCCCAAAGTGAGAGGGCAAAGACCCACCAATTGAATTTCCTTCAAGATCAAGAACTTCCAACTTTTCCATGCCCCAAATTTCAACAGGAATTTCACCAGTTAAATCATTAAAAGGAATAGACAAAACCCTAAGTTCAGTGAGCTTTGCAATCGCAGGTGAGAGCTTACCAACTAATTTAACATTACTACCCGAACAAACCCTTCTAATTCCAAATCCATACAACGGAAATTTAGCATATTTAGCACAAGAAGAGAAGCCTGAATTACCTCCTCCACCACCGCCAGTAATGTTGATAGCCAAAACCCGAGAATGTGAATCACATGCGACGCCAAACCATGAACAGTGATGACTACTTGTTGAGTTCCAGCTCACGAGCACTCCCGAAGGGTCTGAAACTGAGCTCTTGAGCTCCAATAGTGCCGATTTGTCCGAATCGGAACCAAAAACGTCGTCGCCGAAAGCAGAAGTAAAAGCCCAAAAGATAATCAACAGCTTCAAGTGTTTGTGAAGACTGTGCCATTTGATCACAGAAGAATTCCGACCCATACTGACACCCTTAAAAGGGTCCAACGAAAACCGAGTAAAAATGAAATCTTCTCCCGTTAATATGTCCCTCACTCCCTAAAACCCGGCTTTGAGGAAGTGGGTCTGCTCGAAAAACCCTAGAGCCAAGCCCTAGTTTTGGTGCTTGCAAGCAAGGTAGAGAGAGCTGAGCAAAACCATCTTTGACGAGGTTGGGTCTGCTCCAGAAACCCTAGAGCCAAGCCGTAGTTTTGGTAGAGTCTCAACGGTGGTGGTTCTTTGAGAAAACGCGTTGCTCTTTGTTTCTTGCTTTCATTTTCTCTTTTTCTTTTTCATTTCGTTTCTCATGGGTTCAAAAAATGGTTTTATATTTTTCTAAAAATATAATAACAAGACAAATTCTTAGCCATTTTAGTTTTCCCGAATTAACTGGAATTCTATTTTTGATGATTCTACGGTCCAAGGTTTTTTTATATTTATATTTTTGTTTGTCATAAATTTGTTTATTATAATATTTTATATTCATAATTTGAATACATTGTATTCTCTTATTTACTTTTATTATACTTTAATTTTTATTTTATTTATTATTATTTTTCAAATTCATAACTTGAATACATACACTATTCTTTTTTATTATTATTATATAATATATTTGACTTAGTTCTTATTTTATTTTATTATATTTTTCTAAAAATATAATAACAAGACAAATTCTTAGCCATTTTAATTTTTTCGAATTAACTCGAATTCTATTTTTGATAATTCTACGGTCCAAGGTTTTTTTTATATTTATGTTTTTGTTCGTCTTAAATTTGTTTATTATAATATTTTATATTCATAATTCAAACACATTGTATTCTTTTATTTATTTTTATTATAATTTAATTTAATTTATTATTATTATTCAAATTCATAACTCGAATACATACACTCTATTCTTTTTTTTTATTATTATATAATGTATTTGGCTTAGTTCTTATTTTATGAGCTGTCACCTTTTTCTTAAATATGTATATAAAAATACATGTGCATACCAAACCTTTGATATTTTATGATAAATATAATAATAAAAAATTAAACCCCACGATTCTTTCCCTCTCACACCTACTTGTACTTCGTCAAAGAATTCACACAAAAATATAATAAGTTATTCATATATTATCTTATACGTAAAATTACAATAACAAATTAATATAAATGTTAAAGTTACGCATACTGTTCTACGTAAAAATATCAGATAAATTGTTTTTAATTTATCGATACATTATATGGGTAAGGAATTTTTTATCTCATTTATACATAAATTATATCACAAAAAATATTTTTATGTAAATTTTAAAAAAATATTAATGAAATAATATTTTACATTATTAGTGTATTATATATTAATTTACTTCTCTTTTATTTTTAGTAAATTTTAAAAGGTTAATATTCAAATTTTACATTTGATTTAATTAATTAGTTAAAATATTAATTATATATTCTATTTATTTGTCTCTTTATTTTTGTCTAAAATGTCAAGTGAAAAAATAAAGTTTCCTAATTTTGTTGTTGTCCTGTGGGGGAGTGATGGTGGGTATCACGGCACATAGGCGTGGGCACCACTCGCCGGTCAATTAATGCATCTCTCCGTCAATGTCCCTGTCTTTCCCAAAGTCTTCCACTCACCGGCTCAACCGGTTGTCTTCTATAAGGACTAAACCCTTGCCTTAACCAGCTTAGCTGGTTTGGGTTTAACGGGCTGAAAGATTCCATTTGTTGCGTCTGTCCTTAACCATGGTGAGAAAACCCACGTCAGTTAGTGAGTAATTATTTAGTTATTTAAAAACACCTGTCATGTAGTATTTCATATTATTTATGTATTATCATTTTAATATTTAAAATAAATTATTTTATTTTAAATGTTAAAATAATAATACATAAATAATTTAAAATATTACGTGACAAGTGTTCTAAGAACATTTAATAATTTATCTCGTGAGCTATCCATTCAAAAGTGTGGATGGCCCACTGGGCCCTACTCCTTGTTCGACATTTCCACCTTCCGAAAAGGAGAAACCATATGACTAATATTGCAATAACAATGACTTAAAAATACCTTTAAAAAAAATTTCTTTTTTTTCATATATATATATATATTACTTGAGTTTTCTGTCCCCACTCTCCAATGCCGATTATAATTTTTCTTTTTGACCAAAATTCAATTTATGTATTTTCATAAAAAATTAGAATATAACTAAGTAAATTTGGTAATGATGAATACAAAAAATAAAAAATTTATGATGATAATTTGATATTTTTATAAGACTCTCATCTTTATATTATTAAGGAAGAGCAATAAGACAGTTATTCTTTACTCACTTGTCTCTCATAATTTTTTTATAACCTTATTTTTTTATCTACCACTCTCATATATTCATAATCTCTTAGGGGGTGTATTCAATTTGAATTTTTAAAGATTTATAAATACTTTTAAAGATTTTAAAAGTTTGGTTGTATTCAATTAAGACATTTAAAGAGTTTATAAAAGTTTAGTGATATTCAACTACAACTTTTGTAATGTCTTTAAAAGTTATGTGGTATTGAATTGAGACTTTTACAATATCTATAAAAGTATTTTAGTATTCAAAAAGTCAGAGATTTTTCATATTTCTATCAAATGGTGGAATTTGACAAACTTTTATAAATACCAACTCATATCCAAAGTCATGCCTCATGTCCAAAGACTCTCAAATATTTGAGAAAGAGAGAATGAACAAACGTGAGAATTAAGAAGGAAAAAAACGCTCCAACCTTTCACATACATAAAAAACTCAACTCTTAATTTGCTCTATCATTAGCTTAGTCACAATCTCATCTTGAGAATCTCACCTACATACATGTATTATGAGGAAATTTTTTTCTTAGCCTCACATACATGCATCTTGAGAATCTCACCTATATACATGCATGTATTATCTAGGTTTTTTTTCTTGGTCATTCATAATTCAAATAATTAGAGTTTAAAAATACTTTATTTTTTAAATAAAATTGAAAAAACAAAAAAATATAAGGATATATAACATCTAATAGTTGACACCCTCATAATTGAAAATTTACTTGGACTTATTTACATATATTTAGGTATATACAAAATTTAAATATAAATATAATGTAATATGAATTTTTTTAACAATTTGTTTAGAATAATTTAATTTGAATATATATATTTTTTATTAATATTTTACTACTCGTTATATTAAGAATGTAATAGTTGCACAATTACCGACTCAATTTCCTATCAAAGCTTGTGTTTTTTTTTTGAAAGCATACAAATATACATAAAATTTATAAGAGCATTAAATCAATGTTATATATATATATATATATATAATAATTTAACAGTTTAATCTTATATAATTAGTATTATAATAGAATATTTCCAAGATTTATATCTTATTTAGTATCAAATTAAAATATTATACATTCCCTTGAAAAATTATTAATTACTCAATATTAAGATATTACTTAATTACCTTCTCAATTAAATATAAAATTTTCTAAATAATCCTATTTAGAATATTTTAGTGAGAAATTAAATTAAATAATACTATTTTATTTTAATAGTATTTTTTTTAAAAAAGTCTGAGTATCCAATTTATCATGAAATGAGTTAAATAATATGAAGACTTTCAACATATATAAAATCTCATGTCACAAAAATTCAATGAAATAATGAGATTTTATCTAGTTCATGAAAGAAAGAGCGAGATGTTGTACACATAGGCTAATTGATATATCTACCATAGTCTTGATAAGAAATCTGTAAAAGTATGTCACTTATTTCATGAAGTCTTTAAATGTCAATTTAAAAAGTCTTTAAAAGTTATTAAAATCTACGAATTCTACCAAAGTCTGTCACTTAAAAAAAGTTTTTAAAAATCTTTGAAAGTCTTAATTGAATACACCCCCTCTTAATTTCTCTCGTGTGTGCTAAGAGAAAGCAACATGAAAGGTATTTTTTGGACTTGTAGTCTCTTATATTTTTTTATCCTAATTTTTATAACTCTATTTTTTCTCTTTCACTCTCAGTATCCATAATCTCTTAATTTCTCCAACCTACTAAATACTAGTGTTTTTATCTTTCTAAATTTGCACACATAATTATGTGCACCATGTAACTAGTAATAATAAATTAACCCACAATCATGCAAGTGATTTGTTCTAAAAATATCAAACTTCTTACATGAAAATAACATTTTTCTCTAATTTATTAATAGTAAACGTAAGAGAAAAATAAATATACATGTCATTCCTTGCAAACCCTAATCTTATGGGTACATACGAATTAAGAAAATATTTACAAAGTTTTATTTATTTATTTATTATAAACTCTTATTTTTATAGTAATACTAGTATAGGTACAATAAATCAAGTATACGCCCGTATAATAGTTTCAAAAATTCACACTAATGAACAAAGCAGTGGCATGGTATGTTGATATCGGCTCCTCTTACTTTAATGATCAAATATAAAAGAGAATGAGAACCAAATTTCAGAAAGTATTGAAGAAAAATTACGCAAGCAAGTTAACTCGACAAATAGACAGACAGCTGATACAATTAGCTACACTATAATAAGATACTACATAACTAGGCTACATAAATCCTCCAGTAACCCCATCAAATAGATAATTGTATTCCAGATCTTCTCTTTGATTAATCAGCACTGTATTTTTTGGGTCAGATCTCCATAGTAACAACCAGTCAATCATATATATTCTTCTAAATAGTTGCATCAACGGCAGAAAGTGCAACAAGAGAAGTAGGAGAACCATTTGGTCTCAGCTGGCTTTGTCATTGCTTCAGCATTTTCAGGCTGCAATTCAGGTTTCTGAGGCGTAGTCTTGTTAGGCGTTTCTCCTCCAAATCTGAAATATAAAAGAGATGAAATTCAATGTCGTCATTTTAGATCTTCGGAACGTGATTAATAGATAGATGCTTTGGCACAATTTCACACGTACACCAGGAAATTTGTTCAGATATATTCACTAGCTATTAAGATCTTATGTACCAACTACGAAACCTTGCTAGACTAGAAACTACAAGTTTTATGAGCGTATTCATGCATTAAATATTTGGTTCATTCATTATACTATTGTAGCAGATTGGCATTCATATATTTCAACAATCTATGCATGTGTTCAAGAAAGTAACAACTTACACTGGAAATGCAAAAGATATATTGCTATGTCCACTCCCATCAGAAAGCCGAGAGGCTGGAGGATTCCCTTGACCATTTGAATGATTACGAGTGTTAGCACCAAAACGATCCCCTTTGACATTTTGTCCTGCAGATCCCTTTGATGCAACCTTTGGAGTTTCATAGGCCTCTTCATTTTCTACAGAATCCTTCCCTACACTGGAACTACTCTTTCTGCCATTATCTGATGGCGCTTCAATCACAACTGGTAGGCTAGGCAAATCATTGGACTTGGTTTCAGTAATAGGAGGCAGGCTAGATATAGAGTTCATCCACTCCTCAGGACTTTTCAATTCTCCAGACTTCATCAAATTAAATTGCTCTCGAGAAAAACTATTATTCCCCATGTGAATACTAAAAAGGGACTCGTTTGAAGCCACGCTCCATTCCATAGCGGCTGCAGGTTTAGTAACGAAAACAGATGATGGAATCCGATGTGGGTCATATCCTGTAGGCCTTCCCATTACTTGAACTGGAGGAGATACCGTTGGCGATGCAGTTGAGCTGTTCCATTCGGGTGTTGGTGACTGATGATCATCTTGTTCAAATTTGGTGTTCTTTTTATCCATATCCAACTCCAACAGATTAGAATTTGATGACGATGATGAAGAAGAAGAAGATGAAGAAGACGAGCGAAAACTGTCGTCCTGAATAAATGGATTACCATTATTGTTGGTAGCCTCAGGATGCATTGTCAGATGCTTACTACTTCCACCTTCATTTTCAGATCCCATTTTTAATCTGACTGAACTTAGCCTTAAAATGCCTTTATCCCAACATATATAATTAAATTCTAGGCTGCAAGGTAAGGAAACAAAATAAGAACATATTAATTAATTGAACATACAAGATAAGTCGAAAACTGAACCATATAATTCTTTAGACCATAGTGTAAATCAATCATTGCAGAAAAGATATTCTACATGATAAGTTCTAATCATCTTTGCCATTTCCCAGCAATTAACATGTTTATAGGAGCATAAAAAAGAAGGTAAAGAGAAGATCTTGTTGAAGTGGCTGAATGGGATTGTTTTGTGTAATAGTATTGAAGGTGTGTAAAGTGATAAGAAAGAATGTGTTGGGCTATGCGTTGAGCTCTTGTAATGCAATATAAATTCATTATATGCCAGTGTGAATTAATAACATAAAACCGTTGCAGTTTGACAGTACACAAATTGGAATTTCTTCATGTTTTCCCATTATTAAACCCTTTGATATTATTTATTAATTCCCATTTCAGCGAATTAAATTTAGGACAACTGGGTATATGTAATAACCTGAAATCACTTGGAAAAAGAAGAAAAAAACGTGCGAAATTCAACTTACTTGAGTCTTTAAAGAAGCCCTTGAATCTCCTTGATGATCAACATTAAATTTATAGAATTTGAAACAGAGAAATTTCAGTGAGATTAAAGAAAGAGGGCATTTAAGGGAGTTGAAAAGAGAGAGGAAGGAAAGGGGCTAGTTTTAGGAATTATTCAATTCTGAAAAGAACCTGCTTGCTTTAAAGAAACGCAGAGGAAGCCATTTTTAACTACTTCCCCCGTTTGGACGCGGGAATATTAGTTATCAAAACAACTTGAACAGGTTGTAACGTCCTAATTTTAGTATTGTATTTGTTCATACATAATTATTCTTTCAAATAGATTTGCTTACTAATAAGCAGAACCAGTAATATCATTTACTTAAAATAGGAATAGGGTATTCTTATACACAAATTATCCAAAAACAAACAAATAAGCAGCTAATTAAGATTAGTGTAGAATATTTGGAAATTGTTATTTGGATGGACATTTACTTAAAATAGGGTGGGTATTCTTACACCAAAATTACTTCAAAAATAAGAAACTAATTAAAATTATTATATAAACAATTCAATATCTAAATGTGGTTATTTCAGGTGGTCTAAATTTAGAGTCGCCACCACTATAGCGCTTCCTCCATAATCTTTTCCTTTTCACTTGAAGGTGGTTATTTCGTATGATATGTATTTTGAGACTCGTATATTTCTCTATAACTTTCTCCTTCCTTAGTTTTGAATTTAAAACTATCTCGACCTTATATTTTGAACAAAAGGGGAAAGCTTAACTACTACTAGGATCGGAATACATAATGACTATATGAAAGTAATTATTCAGTGGTCCTGAGGTAAATTCAAATGGTGTTCCAGGCCAATGAAATCTCTTCATTTCAGTGGGCCCATAGCTGCAAGTAGTGGGACACCACTAAAATGGAGAGATTTCATTTACCTGAGACACCACGTGACGTTACCTCAGTACTATTGAATAATTTTTCCTATATACGACAGGGTAACTAGCTAGCTGCCTTTTGAGGTCTCTTTGAAGAGAGGAGAAGAATTTCGAGTTGGAGTATTAAGATATACTATAAATATGGGTAATGTTGTTTACACCCTGAGACGAATTTCAGATTGTTTGTTGGGAGGAGAAGTTCACAAGCGACTTGTAGTCTCATATGGAATAAATAATGAAAGAGTGAAAAATTAATATATATGAATGGGTTCAAGACTTAATTAATGATTTAAGTTTTTGGGTCAAGTTGGATTCTCAATTCTCTCCCCAAACAAAGGAGCAATTTGTGACCTTCGGCCTCCATAATACGAGAGTGGACGAACTTTTAAGTTATGGAAGTTCCTCCACCAGGCACCAGTTAATGAGCTTTAGATCTCGGGTAATCGGCTGCGACAACAGCAGGCCCAGGCCAATGAAGGGATATTTGCACATTGGATTGAAAGTTGGTTGACCAATTAGCGAGGGGAACCTAATTGGACTAGACATCTTGCATATATAGCTCTCCATTGTCAGTGAGCATGCATGGTGGGTGCATTATGCTTTACCACTTCCATACACTACTAGTATTACAGTAGTAAAATTTACTACTATTCTAGTAGTAGCAGAATCCTGAGCCCGAGGGAACTCTTCATCGTATTATGTATTTATGTTCATGTGCAACTTTGTACTGCCCAACCATCTACATTCACTAGCTATATCTCACTTCATTTTGATACTTCAAATCAACTATTTTCTTGAAAATGTAGATATAATAAAATCTTTAGATATACTATTTTTCTTGAAAATGCTATTCGCTTGCCGGGTATATATATCTAAAGAGTAAGTTCTTTATTTGTTTCTTGATTACTAAAATTTTACATGATTAATTCTTGGCATTTCTCAGATTTTCCGGCAAAAATTATCTGGCTATGATCCTTGAACAGAAAAATATGCAGAGCTTTACTACAATAGGCCGGATGCATTGCAGAAAGCTCTACATGCAAACGCAACCAAAACTCCATATAAATGGACTGCCTGCAGGTAATGATCTCATCTCAAGTGTATTTGACTAGCTTTAAATTCTACATACATCAAATGGAACTACCAATTTCACAAAAATCCATTATCGTCACTTTGAACTGTTATCAAATAGTGTTAAATTTGCAGTGATTCTTCGGTTCTTCCTAGCTATATATAAGGAATTAATTGCTGCTGGATTGAGAATTATGAATTTAGTCACAAATTTCATATATAATTACATTGATCATTTTTCTTTAATTTGTTTAGCCCGGGTTATGGACTCAATGGTGCCAGTCACATGTACTAGGTTTGCTCTGGCAGAACTCTTGTTACCTACCAAATATCCACGGTATGTCCATGAACAGGTCGGTAACTTAATATTGATGTTAACATACATTCCACAAGAATTTCCTTAATTGATCCAATTTTTGTACATTAATGACCAGCGTGACATCTTGTATTTTTATTTTACTTTTTTGTGCCTAGAGCATACGACTCCCACAAATAGCAGGTCTATCTCATTATAATGAATAATATATAGTAACAAATGTCGTAGAAACTTATATCTGAGTGGGTGGCTGTTCGGGTGGATGGGTGGACAAAGGTATATAAAGGGCTAACATTTGCAACAGTGAGAGAGAGGGGCAGGTCGTGAAGGGGTAACTTGTCAAGCCTAGAGAGGCATTGCAGCTGCTCAAATCATTCTTAAGAGGGGAGCCCCTTCCAAAGTCTTGAAGAACATTCCATCGATCTCCGTTAATTCAACACTAATAAGTGTTCTTAATTCTATCATTAATCTCTCCAAAATGGGTGATCATAATTCATAGCTGTAATTTGATTGCTAGAAAAACAGAAACAGGAACAAGTAGATGTATCAAGCTTGTTCAAATGAAGCTGAAAAGTGTTGAGTTATATGTAGTGCTGCAATTATTTAGAGGTATTATTTTGGTCTTTGGTTTGTTGTTTATGTACTCCAATGCTTGGAATCTGTAGAAAAAACAAAAGGACTAAACTATAATTAGCAACTTCTGAAAATGGAGAAAAATAGCCCTCTCAAGGACTGACTAGGAACAGTTAAGTAAATAAAAGTCTTCTCTTTCAAAAGGGTGGGCTGGAAGTGACAAATTTGCCATGTTTGTTTCAGCCTTTTTACTTGACAATTTTTAACTTCTACGAGTGACATTTGTTTCAGTTTTTAGGTCCAAAACTTAAAATTTGAGTACAAGTACTTTAATACATAAAAAAAATTAGAAGTTAGAGTCACTTATTTAGATGTTTTTCAAATCAATTTCTCAAGTCTTAATAAAATAATATTTTTTTTACCAAAATATCTTTTATTTCAATTGATAAATTACACGACTATATATGTTATGTTATAAAAATATACTATGTGTATATATATATATAATACTTATATATATTACTTATATAATATTTTAATATATAAATAGTGAATTATTATATATTACTTATATTTATAAGCAATTCAATATATAATATAATAATTATATGTTACTGATTTATAATTAACTAAATATATAATGTAATATTTAGATATATAATTTATATAAGTATATGTGTAATATTCACGTAATTGTGTATACATATTTATATTACTTTATTAATATATATTATATTTTAATATACTTTAATGTGTGTGTGTGTGTGTGTGTATAATATCAATAAAAATTATGTATTAATATATAATTATAAATACTTTAATATATAAAATAAGATTTATATTTTAAATATATATTTATTTATATCAAAAAATTTGTATATATAAATAAATATATTAATTAATCTTTTGTTACCGAAATCTAGCTTATAAGATTATTTGTCAAACACCCATTAACAGATTTTGGAGAATCAGAATCAATTTAACAAGCATAATTTACAGTTTTTAAAGAATCAGAGAATCAACTTCTTAAAATTAGAAATAGAAGCTAAAAATTAGAAAAGAGAAAATAAACGGGCCATAGCAATATACAATGACACTAATTAATTTGTAAACGATTTTTAAGAAAACAATTGTTATTTCAAATTTATCCTTAAACACTATTTAGAAGCCTATAAATATAATAGTGATGTCATGGAAATATTTAATTAAATAAGCATAAAAATAATAACATGTTAAAAAAATTCATACCATGTTATTATCAAAATAAAAAATATACCTCTAATTTTAAATCGGTTAAAAAAATTATAATTTTAAAATAGAAGGAATAATGTATTCAAAGAAATAATATTTTGAATACAAGTAGGAGAGTCACTTTCTAGAGGGGATCATTCAATTTATGTTATTTGCCCAAAATAAAACTTGTTATCCATTGTTTACCAAAATAAATAGAAAAAGAAAAGAAAAAAAGAATAAGAGGAGAAAGGAGGAGTAGAGCTCAACGAATATCTGGAACTTGCAAAGTCCGGTGAAGGCTAACAGATTAACCGGTCAAATGTTAAAAAGAAGTAGAAAATAACTTTAATTTAAATTTCTACAATATGGGCGGCACGTGTAGGCTGGAGCACCATACTGATAAACACACGAACACAGCGTATAATTTCACTTAGCCCCATTAGTCCATTCATTTTACCCAAGTGACCCATTTTTCATTGTCCAATGTTGTATTTCCACAAGGGCTCTTCAATAGTCAAAAGGCAACCATAAAGCTAGAAGCAATAAGAAAAAAATAGTAGTAAATAAAAAGTTGCAGAGATCAGCCATGGGAGAAAAGTCTCAGCTTGGAAACTCTGATTAGTACTCTCTCTTATATCATCTCCAAAAGGGTCAGTTTATTTCTTCCTTGCTCTCTTACTTTTGAACTGGGTTTCAACAGATTTTTGTAGTTTTATGTTTATATGTATAAAGATCTGGTTTTGGTGGGTAGTTATTCTAATTTTAGCACTCTTTGTTTGAAAATCTGTTTGTATTCAGCTTCTTTTTCAGTCATTTTCTTCATATAGCTTGAATTCCCATTTGTAATATTGTCCTGCTTTTGTGATTTAGTTCCATTTGATACTCCTTAGCCTTTCTTTGGTCTTTTACTGGAACACCCTCCAAGAATATTGGGATTCTCTGAAATTGATCCTTAGATTTCTTCTCTTGCCTGTATCATTTGTTTCTGGTTTTCCTTGCACTTCCTTCTGGATTTACATGTTCTGGAAAATTGTGTCCTTTCCTGACTAATTTAATTATTCTTTATTGGGAAGTTCCATCCTTTTCAGTTGATTATTGTTCTGGGGCCATGTTCATGAATCTTGATTAAGATAGTTAGGGTTTTTGATAAAAATAAAATAAAATTGTGGGTAGCTTCTATTTTACTGGATTTTGGTGGTTGAAGGTTTCTGGTCATTTGTGGCTGTTGTATGTTGTGGTGATCTCGGTGGTCTTGAATTGTTATATGCAATGGAAGACAATAAATCTGTGATTCCAACTCTGGAAGGAGAAGAGAACTTAATTGCTGCGGCGCAGCACATAGTGAAGGCATTGGAGACAAATACGAATTTGACAAATGATGCGAGGAAAATCTTGGTAGAGCTAGGCTCCCATTTGTCCAGCATCTCTCGAGTCCATGAAAACAACAATGAGGAATTGAGTGAGATTGAAGAGCGGCTTAATTCTGTTCATGATAAAGTCATGAATTGGGAGGTAGATCAGTCAATGATATGGGATTGTGGCCCTGAAGAAGCTAATGAGTATTTGAAGGCTGTGGATGAAGCCCGTAGATTGACCGAAAGTTTAGAGAGTTTGAGCCTGAATAAAGATAGTGAAGAGAATGCACTTGTGCGGAAAGCTCATGATCTTCTTCAGACGGCCATGACCAGACTAGAGGAGGAATTTAGGCACATAATTGTTCAGAATAGGCAGCCCTTTGAGCCTGAGCACGTGTCGTTCCGTTCCAGCGAAGATGATACTACTGTGGATGAGGGGTCAATTATCTCTTTTGGAGATGACTCTGTTGACGATGGGCCTCAGAGAGATAGTATCAGCAGAGGTGCGGAGGAATTCATTATTGACTTGATCCATCGGGATGTTATTCCTGATCTCAAATGCATTGTTAATTTAATGTTTGATTCAAACTATGGTCGGGAGTGCTCTCAGGCATATATAAGCGTCCGAAAAGATGCCTTGGATGATTGCCTCTTCATTCTTGAAGTGGAGAAATCAAGCATTGAGGATGTGCTGCGGATGGAATGGGGTACCTTGAACTCCAAAATCAGGAGATGGATTCGAGCTATAAAGATATTTGTGAGGGTCTATCTTGCTAGTGAAAAATGGCTTACTGATCAGATTTTTGGGGAGCTCGAGTCAGTTAGTGCTGTATGTTTTGCAGACTCATCAAAGGCCTCTATGTTGCAGCTTCTGAATTTTGCTGAAGCTATTGCAGTTGGTCCTCACCAACCAGAAAAGTTGCTTCGCATTCTTGACATGTATGAGGTCCTAGCAGATCTTATTCCAGATATTGAGGCTCTATACCCTGATGAAACTGGATCTTATATCAAAAGTGAGTGCGAGGAAATTTTAAAGAGGTTAGGAGATTGTGTGAAGGCCACTTTTCTTGATTTTAAGAACGCCGTGGCATCAAACGTGTCAACTAGCGCCTTTGCTGGTGGTGGAATCCACCATCTCGCTAGGTATGTGATGAATTACATTAGGACCCTAACAGATTACAGTGATTCCCTCAATGTGCTTCTTAAGGACAATGAGACAGACGATCCCATTTCATTTTCCCCCGACACGAGTCCAGTTACTGAAGAGGATAACAGCAGAAACGGTTTGCACTATCTTTCTCCAATGGCTGTACACTTCCGGTCCCTTACTTCAATTTTGGAATGCAACCTTGATGACAAATCCAAATTATACAAGGATGATTCTCTGGGGCACCTGTTCTTGATGAACAATATACATTACATGGCTGAAAAGGTTAAGGGTTCAGAGCTAAGAATAATTTTAGGGGATGACTGGATTCGCAAGCATAACTGGAAATTCCAACAGCATGCGATGAACTACGAGCGAGCTACGTGGAGCTCAATCCTCTCCTTACTCAGGGATGAGGGCCTTCACAATTCTGGCTCAAGTTCCATTTCAAAAACACTTCTGAAGGAGAGGCTGCAGAGCTTTTATCTTGCGTTTGAGGAGGTTTACAAGAGTCAAACCGGATGGGCAATCCCAGATAGCCAGCTTCGTGATGATCTTCGAATCTCAACATCCCTCAAGGTAATCCAGGCATACCGGACATTTGTAGGAAGACATATCAACCACATAAGTGACAAGCACATCAAGTACAGTGCTGATGATCTAGAGAATTACCTCTTGGATCTATTTGAAGGATCCCCAAGATCATTACACAGTTTCCACAGGAAGTGATATCAAAGAGTAGTGGATTCCTATATTTGGTAAGAAATTTTGTTTTGCTGCTTATAATATTTGTAGTACATTTATGTTTTTAAGAGCTTTATTTATCATTTTATTGTAATCTTTTTAGTAATTAGAAAGTTGTATTAGGGTTCATTACAAGATTTTTGTTGATGGCTGGTACTGCAAATTTTATTATGTATACATTGTAATGAATATGTCTGTCATATGGCTTCTATTTCATATTATTGAATTTCTCTTAGCCTTCTAGTTCTCAATTTTAAGGGCTGATAAACAATGTGATGGAAGAACTCATCCTGTCACCTTAACTGCTAGCCAAAACAAATTTCAGTCTACTTCAACTTAAAAAGTCTTGTAGGTCTCCAGTGGGGTGGTGTTGTTTAATATATGGGGATTTATTTTTCTATCTTATGGGTGAATTATTTAGAAGCCCCATGTGTAATAAAAGAGTACGTGGCTGTGAGGACCTCCATGAAATATGGGTGTAGTTGATGGAAAATAGTTCAGCTGGTGTGGCCTTAGTACTTCAATAAAATGAAACTTCCATTAGTATAAAAACTCTTCTCCTAAGTATTAAGACTGTTGTCCTAATTCCTTTTACTTCTTTAATTAACAGAAATATTTTACAATTTGGAGCTTGGTTAATACTCCATCCACCCCACAACGAGAATATCATTTGTATTTAAAAATTGTTTCCCATGGAGTGTATTATGAAGGGACATAAATGTTGAAGTATGTCGTCATGTAATGTTATTACTATTAAATTAAAAACTTAATATACTAGAGATCAAGAAAAAGTATGAATATATTTGTTTATAAATTATATATATAGAACTATTTTTTGCGGAATAAAGCATTTGGCAATATCCCACCATGGAAATATCAGATAGCAGTTCGAAAGAAGTAACTGAATAAAATAAACAACTAGATATACCTTGGGCAACTTGAAATTGTGTGGCTTCATTTTCTTTACTGCTTTAAGCCCTCGAACTAAAATTCAAATGCAGCTCAGTTTCACAAATGCATTTTAGGCAAGCAGAAATGATTTAAAGTCAACTACTAAAACTGCTGAGATCCGGAAAAATTATTAATTTACAAGATACATCCAAAATAGAGCCCAAGATGCACTAGACCCTTTCCTTAAGCTTACAAGTTACAACAACAAATACTGAAAAGCCACAAAACTGACAGATTGATAACCTTCAGATGCCATAGAGAGCAGATAATCAATGAATCAATGCATTCTAGTTCCAACAATTTCATGCTTTCCCATAAGCTTCATGCTACTTCAGTAATTTCCCAGCTCAAATTGAATGATGAATTGCGAAGTGCTTTAGGGGTTCTACTCTAGTCATCACCCATAATAAAACAATTAACAAGTCTTTAACTTCACACAGCCCAGAATGGTTTTGGAGCTATTTGTAAATTTGAGTTGGTTTTTAGGGGTTCTCCAGTGGTCTCTTCAAGGTCATCATCATCTTCATCATCGTCTCCATACTCCGTTAGTTGGATTAATGTATCTGAAACAATTTTTTAAAAAAATTAATAAATAGCATGTTTTTAGTTCAGCAATGCAAAAAATGCAAGCAAGCAATACTACAAGAGGAAGGTAACTTGAGTCCTGCCATTAACATCATAATACTCCACATTGTTTGAGATGATACAAAATTGTAAAAACATAAGGTAACAAGTACCAGGGACAGCTTCAGATTTCATTTTGCTCCAAACATGACTGTCATCAGGGACCTTCACAACAGGTGATGTTGAATTGAATTTAGGAGGTGGTGGCGGTATGCTCCTAGGAGGTGGCGGCGGCGGCATGCTCCTAGGAGGGGGTGGTGCAAGTCCATTGATTGCTTGCTGGGTCAACTTCTTTGGAGATGGCATGGTTGAAATATTTCTCTCACCCATATTTGATGTTGGACCACGTAGCTTTAAAAACTCTGAATCCTGCAACATATTCTGTGAAAACAATCCAACTAGATCCTCAACAACAGCTTTACTCAGATTTGATAAATATTACAACTAAAACAGGACATCGACGACAACTTGGAATCTTTTGATCAGTATTCCCATTATCCAGGAAACTATGATATGATTTCTATATGCTTATATTGTGCATGTACAGAATGTCTAATATATAGAGCCGGAGGACTCCAGCTGTAAACAAAAAAAGTGAAGCTTTTTAGCATTTCCGAAAATTCCCCGACTTTTAACAAATTTCCTATTTTGTCCTTTTATTATTATTTTTTTTGCTATTTACTCCTTTAAATTTTATAAAATTCATATTTTACGTCACATAATTTCCACCTGGGCAAAGGTGAAGGAGAAGAGAAGCACCAGAAACTAATATGAGATAGGGATAATCAAGTGTTATGTGACACTAATAATTGAAATATGAATAGGAATGAACTAAAGTTAGCACATGATATTGAGACGAGTGTGTGGTATTATTTGGGATAATGACAATGGGTGTAAGCTTCATACTTCCGCATCAACTCAAGAGCAGAGAGCCATACTACCGGATGACTATGCATGTGACAAATGGAAACTTCCTTTCATGTTGAGATAATCAAATTTTGATAATTGGTGCACGTGTTTGGGGTTTAATATTTCTATGCAGATGCTTAAAAAAATGCACAGCATAAAAGACTTAAATGATCTCCGGATAAAAGTATCGAAAGTTGCATCCATGAATCCATGCCGCCTCACATTGAAAAACCCTGTGAAACATACAAACGTCCAACAGAGAGGTCCAGTATCAGCCTGTTAGCTTCATACAAGGTCAGAGAAAATACCTGGAATATATAGTAGTAAAGTCAGAAGAAAAAAAATTAAGCTTTTCAAACAAGTTTAAAAAAAGGCATTTCATGTGAACCTCTTACTGACCTAGAGACTCAAAATTTAAGTAATAAAAATTAATATACGAGCATAATTACTGTATCACATGGGATTTTCTTAATATAAATTAGTGATAATACTCCTGATAAGACTGAAACAGAATGATCACAAAAATATATACATATTGGGTCACTTATGCCAGTCACACAACAGCCCAGAAGAGTATCCAACTTGCAGCCTCCCTCACCACCTAATCTGCTCTCCAGACAAACAACTAAATCAACCGTTCCAACTCAATTTTGATAGATCACTCTACCGATTGCATCTATTGCAACCCATAAAAGACAAAACCAAGTCACCTCTGTTCAAACCAAGCCTATATCTAATTAGTATTTGCCAAGTTTGAATGGGCATGAACCACACCAACAAACTCGGTTCAACTCAGCCCATATATCCTCCTGTAAATAAACAAGTTACTTCAGAACTCTTCAATTTTTTTATATAATAACAAAACTCATCTACGGTTTAGAAAATAAATCAGACTTTTCTTCTTTTCTTTTTTTTTTAATTTATTTTACAAGTAATAAACAAATGATTTCTTTTTGCAACAATACATCTGGATTTGATTTTGTATTATTAAATTAGATGTTCAAACATATAACAACGATAACCCGTTCTCATGAAATGTGCACCTCTCGTTATGTTGCTTTGGGAAGCACAGTTAATCCATCAAAATCATTGACTTAGTAAGGAGATCTCAAATTTCCTTCCAGTTAATTTCATGCCAAAGAGTGCACTGATAGTATGTCCTCTACAATGCCACAAAGTCAAGCTCATGCAGCTAAATTTACAACGCGCAGCACACTATTCCTAGAACTTCAACATCCCAACATGAGTAAAAATTGCAAAGCAATCTCTCGGAAATTTTGAACAACTACCCTTTCTCAGTCCACCACCATGAGAAACTCAAAAACTATACGAGATTAGTGGATTGCACCCAGGAAATGTAAACTAGTTTACGAGAATTCAGTACTCCCTCATCAAAACTCTTGTTACAGATGCTTTGAATTGTTCATCATTAATTTTTCCATTATAAATATATAGTAGTTACAATATAGAGAACCGTTACAATCTCATTAAATTCTTATTCTCTAGAAGCATTATAATTGCAATAGTGCAAATTTATGTTTGTTGAGATACTTGCAAGTTGAGAGAACACAATACCTGGTGGAGTATTGCAGGCCCCTTTGAATTAACTGGTAATTCCTGAAACTTTCTCTTTTGCAGAGGTCGTTTCTCCCTTTCAGAAGAACTCATACTTGACAACGAAGCTGTGCTTGCTGCTGACGCTAAGGGAGAAACCGTAGAAGTGACGGGAGAAACCAACTGTCTAAGGGCCAAGGCAACTTGTTGCAAAGGTGTGGCATGCGGATATATTCCACCATATCCATTATAACTTGTGCCACCACCAGTCACCGAGGGCTGGGGATAGCTACCTATGGTTGGTATGGTCCCTTGAGAAGGGAAAGTGGTGACCGTAGGGACGGTAGCTGAGGAAACTGTTGGAACTGGTACAGAGCCCACAGTCAAATTGGTAGTCGGTATAGCAGCCAACAACTGCTGTGGTGGTGGCACAGCACCATAAACCTTACATGAGGAGACCCTGTAACAGGAAAAAAATTAAAAGTAGGCAAGTAGCTATTTATATTATTTGAGTTAACGGAATGGTACAATAATACTGCATATAACAAGCTTACTTTATAACAAATAGTTCGTAAGAGATGGGAAATTTTTCTCTCTCCGCCAAAATCTCTCTCTCTCTCTCTCTCTCTCAAGACAACAAGTCAGGTATGCCCTTCTGTTGGCTTTGGCATATGCCAGAGACCTACCCCCTCCCGGCCACTTCTCTTCCCCTCTTTCCATCTCGCCTTGCTTCTGCTCTCTCACTTCCATTTATTCCCTCTTCTCCAATCATCCCTCCCAATCGACCCCTTAATTCTCTCCATTTTGTTAATGCTCTGTTTTTCCCTTTCTCTTTTAGTTTTACTTAGGTATTTGGTTCCTTTGAGCCTTGCTATTTTCACTCTAGGTGTAATTGAACACCAATTTAGGAGGTGTAAGGTGTGGATGCCTCACATGGCTTTCTCACTTGTGCATTTGTTTCTCGTCCAGTTATAGTTTGTGCACATTTCCACTTTGATGACTTAACCCATATTACGTGGAGGCACCACATTCGGCACCATTAACTGAATATGCAATAACCCAAGACATGCACCACTCTCCCTTTAGTATTCCGACTATTGGTACACAAGAGATACTTTAACCCAAATTACCTTGAGGCACCACATTCAGCACAGATTGTATCTAGAAGATTTTCAGCCAAAAGCTTTGAATGTTCGAGACTTTTAGGATTATTACTTGACAAGAATAAGTGCAGTGGTTGCTGTCCTTCTGCAAAAAAATATGGAGTGCAGTTCATGTACGGTAATATCTGGAAAATATAAAATTGAAAAGTTGCTTCAAGTTCACATTAGATATACTACCTTCACCCTGTGCACTTTCAGGATTTTCAGAACCATGTCCTCTTAACAAGACAGTTGCTCCTGTTTCATTCATAATATGATTTACATACTGGTCCTGCATGTACAAAACCCAACAGCAGCGACACAAAAAAAAGCTCTCCCAATCATATGGAGATGTCAGAGAAAGCTTCAAACATTAGAATCTCTCATCTTTGTTGTGAGTAATATAAACTTTGAAATAAAATCATCAAACAGCAGAATGCACCATAAACAATTGGCTAAAGAAGGAAACTAAGTTAAGGGGCCTATAATGTAATATGAATGCATACAAAAAACTGCAACATGTGAAGTGAACAAATTGAACCAAAACATTGGACAAAGAGCTCAAATGAGCTCATATAGATGATAGATCTCACTGTAGTTATAAACTTGCTAATGCAGGGGACCTTTAAAAAATAGCTCTCCTATAACATATGTTACAAAATATTCAATTAAAATTTCTATCTGTACAGTCCCCCTATGAAAAGAAAAGGAGAAAAAAAATAGAAAAAGGAACTCGAGCACCTTCATGAGGTAGCCAAGACAAACAGAACTCAAATGAACATTCTCCTCCCATTTCAAACCCCCACCCAAAAAAAAAGATGAATAAATGAATAAATTTAAAATAAAAAAATATACAAAGGGATCATAAAGCTTGCTGAGATATAGAGAAGAGGAAAAAAAGAGCAGCTCACATTTGGTCCACGAATACGAGCAACAATGTTCAAAAATGGGTCTGCCTCAAAACCAAGGAAGACACGTGTGCTTAGGGGCTGGGTTACCTAAAAAAGAAAAAATAAACCTTTTTAATATTGACAATTTCTATTTGATAAATTTCAATTATATCATAATTACAGCCTCTATGCGGATACGCAGCTACCTTTAGTCCATTATTCAAAGAACCCTGTTTCAGCATTTCTTCCACCATATCTGCTGCACGGTCAACTGCCTTTATCCGATCTGCTGTTGTTTCCAACTGTGTAGCAATAAACCAGTGTTCAATACATAAAATCATTCTCCTTAATGAAAATATATATCAAACGGAGATAGCATCAGTAAATGGATGCAGCCTTCTGGAAGCGAGTAAATAAAACCAATAAACTCTTGCCAAAAACAACTCTATTTCTCCATAAGATTCTTCAAGAAAAACTAAATCTCACTTTGGTGAACCATGATATAAAATATAGTGTATTAAAGCATAGAGGTTTTCCCCCCCTAATCCTTCAAAACTAAAGAACCACCAACTAGATTGAAGATGTATAATTATAACACCTAACATTAGCAGTCTCTGAACCAATACTTAGAAATAACATAAAAAGGTGCGTGAATCAAAATCAGGGTAATTTTTTCAAGTGAAACAAACTAAGTTAGAGAATGAAGTTTAAAAGAACAAACAAAGTTCACATTGCCAGACATCTGCAAAGATGACCAAGTGTTACTTGCATCATGTGCACTATAATTGTGTGCAACAACCTAGTGAGTTTGGAATTTGAACATAACTTTTAGCGGACAGGGTTCTAGGATTATGAAAATTACACCCAAATATCAAGTGTTTCCTTAGCTGGAAAAATATTTTTCTGAAAGATGAATTCCTACTGAATTGAATTAAAAAGGTTAACAAAATTGCAAAAGTATAAGATGAAAGACTGAGTAAATGATTTTTAATAAAATAAAATACAAGCATTAATTCATAATATATACTAATGTAATTAAACTACCTGATGAAAATAAATATCTGCAATGTGAAATGACCACAATTACCCTAAAGAACCAGAAAAATAGTAGGTACCCAGTTGCAAATTCTATCTTAACTCAAAGAATACTCCATTAATTTAATGTTTAACCACAGCCTCTGAAGGAAATAATAATATGATTAGAATAATTACATGAGCCCCAGCTGAAATGTGAAGATAGAGAGGTTTTTCACCATCAGGTGGTCCATTCGGTGGCCGATATTTTCCCCTGAGAAGGCAATTCAATATACGCATTATATAGAAGAAATGCAACAAACGGATGTCTGTACAACTGAGAAGATGACCTACTAACCTAGTTATGACTACAGAACCTGTACACTTCTGGATCTGCAATATTAAAAATCCAAACTTAGAAATATATAATAATAATAATACAGTGAACCAAAAATAAAAATAACTGGAGACAGCGGTTTATATAAGATTCACCTCCTCCTGGGTTTGCCGTTTTGTGAGCTTGTAGCGAATAGAAGACTCGGCATCATTTATGACAATTTCCCGAGCTATCAGCTCCTCTTGGATCTTTGTCTGAAACAAAAGTTTACAAAAAAATTTAAAAGTAAAATAGATAAAGAATCAACAAAAAGGGGGGGTGCGCCTTGTTCAAATGATGTACACAAACAACATAAAATTTGTATTTGTGTGATTCAATAACCTAAGGTATCCTTCAAAATTAACAATGCACACCAGAAAAGAATATACAGAGCCAAGAGCCTGAATTCAGATACTTAATCACCATAGTGGGATGTGTAACTTGTTCAGTTGTTTACATAGTAGTGGAAAAAGGGATACCAGAAAGAAAAAAATCAATTTATGGTCTCCCAAACCCATTAGATTAAGGATCCAAGTAATTTTCTCAAACCATTACTCATTACTGTTCACTATCAATTACAATGTATTACCTGTTGCAATCAGGAATATTAATTATACAAAAAAGTGATGATGTGAAGCCTCTATCTATCATCTTACTTGGTTTATTTTTTGAACGAGAGCAGCAGCATGTTGCTGTAAGGACGGCGTTATTAACACCTGTTGTAAGGTTGCAGAGCTAACAAGGGTATGACTCATGGCATAAGTACGAGAAACCGGGGCAACACCTGGAAGTGTCCCAACAAGAGATCCCACATTAACATTGCCCAATGGAAAAACCCCAGGTACTGCTACTCCTGCTGAAAGCAATGATTCAGCAGGTTGATCCCACTTTCTCTTTCTCCTGCAAAATGACTAAGAAGTTATAATAGCACCTGTGCTGGCTACTGTCAAACTATTTGGAAAATATGGCATCATAAAATTTAGCAACAATAGAAGAGGAAGTTAAAGTTTCTCATTTTCAAATTCATTCGAGGATATATCACAATAAAATTTCCATGATAGCAAACTACTCAGAAGTCTACTAAAATGCAGCAAGCTAGCTAATCTGAACCCAATATATCTTCTTCTTCTTCTTTTTTTTTTTTTTTTTTTTTGGGGGGGGGGGGGGAGGGGGACGAAAACTTTCTGGAAATAAAGTGTGTTGCTGAACTATAGTTTACTAAAAAATAAATCCCTTTCCTCTCCAAATAATTAATCAATTAATTAGAACCACAAACGTCTCTCAAACACATGGATGAGATACCAAGCTGGTCGAGTTTAAGAAAAATAGCAATACAAAATGGAAAAAATATAGTAGAATCAAATTTGAAAACTAAACATTAAGCAACAGATCGTTAATTTGAAGAATGTTAACCAAAAATACAAATATTAATCCCCCAACAACAAAAACTATGAGCCCCGATGAATAAATAGCTGAACCAGATAGATGAAGACAGTGAAGTACAGTTATCTCAAATCCGACAGACATCTCACACTTTCGGATTATCAAATATTTAAAACTAGGGTTCTTATGCATGAGAAATTTTTTGATACCTTTGCTTCGTTGATGAGGAATTTGTAGAAGCGATTGACTCAGAAGAAGAGACCCTAGGGCAATTGTCATCTGTCATGCTGTTGGTGTTGGTATGGCTGCTTGATTTGGCTCGTTTTCTTCGTCTGTGTAGTCAAGAAAAGATAATTGATGTAGCTCTATAGTTCCAGAAATTTTTCATTTAGAAAAGTGATATTTTCACGGAGTTTTTTTTATATGTTCACGCGAAAAGTATCCTCATAGATTTATACATTAATTTATAACGATAATTTATACATAAAAATATTTTAAAAAATATCACTTTCATTCATTTATTATCTAAAGAGGTCTCTAATCGACCACCTCCAAACATGTTTGTTTGTGAGCTTTTTACGAAAAATAAATAAATAACTTATGATAATGAAAATAAATAAGTCTATATATATAATATTTAAATATAAAATTAAATATTATATTTATTTTAATTATTAAAAAATTAAGCATAACATAAATTTTAATATCATACCATACTTTTTAATAATTAAGATAAATATAATATTAAAATATTATGCACTTATACTTATTCAATAAATATATATAATATAAAATTTATGTTTTTTTATAAAAGTAGAAAAACTAAATTAATTAAGATTTAATTACGCCTTTCTTTTTATTAATTTTGGTGTAAATTTATGTAGAATATATAATAGAGATCAGCACATATTTATTTATATTATTTAATTTTTCATTCAAATTTACTATTCATGAATGAAAAATTGTTAGAAAAAAAAATGACAAATTTTTTCATCCTCACTCAACTCAAATGTAGGTTTAAAAGGATTTACCAATTTGATATTATTTCTATTGCATTTATTATTATAAGAATAAATGCTAAATATATAAAAGTATTAAATTTATGCCAATGTTGTCAATCTATATAAATATTTCATATTAATAAAGAATACTTCATCCAAAATTCAACTTTATATAAATAAAAAATGATATACATTCTCTCTTTTATTTATTATTTATTTTTTTAGTGTTTAATTTTGATAATTTAACAATTAATAAAGTTTGTTTGTCTATGAGTTTACTCATCGTCTATGTAGTGCACCAAGGTCCAAACTTTTTTTTTTAATATGCAAAGAGCAAATTTAACCCAAAAAATATATCATCTTACAAAAATACCAAACGCTATGATCACCTCTAGATTAGCTTACAAAAGTATCAATTATCAAATGATATGACCACACAAGTTATAGCTGCTAATAACCCAACGTGCCATAAAATATTATTTATATACCTTATATTAACTATATGTTAAATATATTACATAGATCTCAAGTACCGGTCCTGAATTTTCTAAATTTTTTCAAGTGTACTTCTTTATACAAATTAAACAAAAAAATAAATAAATTATCAACTAATTAATTTTATTAAAATTATAAGAATTTATAAAAGATAAGGAATAATACTTAGAGGCCTCGTTAAAATCTTGTTTGGGAAAAAATCAATGGGACAAAACCTCAAATGAAGGAAAAAGAATACCTCGGATTGTAAACATTGCATTAAAAAATAAAAACTATATATTTGAATCTACATCCTTCCTCCCGAATTTCCATAAGCATTTATTGATTTGATCAATCTTCTTTTCACCCTCCACGATTAATCGAAGCAAATAATCATCACATGTACCTACAAAATAAAAATAGCAATGAAATCTAAATCACAAAACATCATTTTAAATGTCTTCTTGTTGCAGTTTTAGATGCAAAATCATCAATTATACTATCATATTTAATGTTTTCTAACATATCCTTTTCAATGCATAATATCGCAAATCCATTTAGCCTGTCTTGAGTCATGGTGGTCTGCAAGTAAGATCTCAATAATTTTAATTTATAAAAACTTATTTCAGCAGATGTCACAGTCACAGGTATAGTCAATAAATACCCTATAAGCAACTATTACATTAGGAAACATATCCACACTTTTTACAAACTCAAGAATTTTAATGCATGTTCATGGTTTATATGTTTCATATATTTCTTTTGGTAACATCACTTGCAACACCTGTAATTCTGAAAATAAATCTCTTGCATCAACATTAAAAGCATCACCATATTTTAAAGTATTTTCAAGATTCACACAATAACTTTTCAATTCATTATCATCAAACGAAATCAACTTTGCAGCATCAAATAAGAACCTAAAAATAGATTCAAAAAATGCAATTGTTCAAACTTACTCTTAAATTCACCAAGAGCAATATCCAATGTAACAAGAAAATAATAAGTTATAAATGATTATTCAGTTGATTGTTGTTTCCTATCACTATTGAAAACCTCATCAAAATGTTTTTTTCTACAAACCTAACGTTTTTTTAGAAATACAGGCTCAATTCCCATATCAAGGGAAATATCTTTAGCATCAATCATGGTAGAAACAGACCCATTTATTTTATAGTTTTCAAAAAATAAAACAAGTCCTTCTAATTGTCTTACAAGCAGCATCAAGACGCATGTCTTTAGATTGTAACTTTTTACTAACTAAGTTAATCTTATACAAAATGTCATGCCAAATAACCAAACTTAATATAAATTCAAAACTTGAAAGCTCTCCTAATGCTAAACTTTGAGCATCCTTACTTAATTTGGCATCTTCGCTAATTTCTGTTAATTTAAACAAAGCTTATTTGATTTGGGAAGCTTGAGATTTTATTGCTTTGACACTTTCAATGTGACTTTCCAAAATTATAGTTGACAGTGATTTCAAAGTCAAACCATCTATGTAATCAAGTAACACATTCCATCGTTTTGTTGAATTAGATAAATGCTGTATATATGCATTGACATGCTCCAAAAAAAGATTTTGCTTTAACACATGAGTTGGCCATATTACAAACTATTAAGTTGAGATAATGAGAACCACACGACATGTAAAATGCTATAGGATTTATATCAAGTAATCTTTTTTGCACACCTAGATTTTTTCATTTCATATTAGAGCTATTATCATAACATTGTCTCCTCACATCATCAATATTAAGTGTAAGGGACTCAATTACATTTTCAATTCATTAAAAATTCTTAATCTAGATGTATCTTCCACATTTAGAAACTTTAAAAAGTACTCTTCTATATTTATTGGAGTATTTGGAACATCTACACACCTCAATATTAAAGTCATTTGTTCTTTGTGACTTGCATCAAGAGTACAATAAAGAACGACTGAAAAATATTTAGTTGTTTTTATTTTTTCAATGATTAAATGTTTAACATTTGATGTTAAAATAACTATTAACTCATTTTGAATTTTATGGCTAAGATAATGATAATAAATCCTCTTATCTTGAATGAATCGAAAATGGTGTTGCATTACTGGATCAAACTTTGCAATTATTTCAAGTAGGCCTAAAAAGTTACCATTACCATCTTCATAAATTTTTTCATTTGTTCCACGAAAAGCCAAATTATGTATAACAAGACATTTCACAATAGCGATGATTCTAATAATTACATTTTCCCAATGTAATGTGTCTTTCTTGATTAGCTCTTGTAATTCTATATCAATTGTTTTTTGTTTTCAATCTAATTTGCAATTCAACACAAGACCTCAAGTTAGTGAGGTGTTCAATATTGCTTTCATGTTGTTTAAGCTTCTCACGTAGATGTTTTCAATATCTAATTCATCCACTAGTTATCTGGCTTATAGAATTCATTGTTTTAAACAACTTACAGCAGAAACAAAACACTTTATCCAACTCATTTGAGTACACTAGCCATTTTTGATCCTTAGTTTCCCCATTTGGTAACGTACAAAGATAATAATTTGAAGAAAAATGTCTATTATGTTCAACCATGGGAAATTTGAGATTAGTTTATCTTAGGGGACCTTTTTCTACAAGTAAATCTATCATTTTTGCATCAAGATTATCCCAAACTCGTTGATCATAAATGTTCAAATCAAATATTATTTCGGGACATTCATTTTCATGGCAAGGTTTATCAATATTTTCATTTTCATCAAAGAAAGGTTCATCGCTATTTTCATTTTCATCTAGATCACCAATTTATTCATTCACATTTTTCTCATTTTCTACTAATTCTTCCAATTGAATTGGTTGTTCATATTCATTTGGTATATCTTCATCTAAATTTTCAAGTGAATCATTGGTCTGTTTAACAAAATATTTATTCAAAGACCCCCTTAAACTTTGAGCAATCTCTTCTTCTTTTTTCTTTATTTGTTTCTTAAGATTTTTGAAAAGTTGTTTCTTAGGAAACATTTTTCAATTTTTATAATAAATACAACACAATAAAAAACAATAAAACTAATTAACAAAGAATAATAAAACCTGAATTTTGAGCATATTTTCTTCCACAGATCCACTTAAAACTTTCAATTATAAAGAACAAGAATCCTAGCTAAGTTTTCAAATAATAAATAATAAATAAGAAAAAGTTATTGAATCAAATAATAAATAAGAAAAAGTTAACAAAAATATATATTGCAGTTTACAAATTTTATACATCTAGATTCTATTATCTATATGCATCTTTAAAAAAAATTACGTTCAAAGAAAGGTAGGCAACAAGGCTTAAGAGTATATGGATTGAGTAGGCAGATTGGATTGGAGAAGATGAGAATCTCTGAAAAAAAGGTAGGCATATTGGATTGAGTATACAAAGAGTCAAATGTGTGTGATTGACGATTGACTTCCCTTAATTCCCTTTTTATTAATTTAACATGTAGGCAGCAAGTAACTTACGAAGCATAATAAGTTAACTCTTTCAAGTGTGGATTCGATGGACCATAAGTTAACTGCTTTACCACATGACATCCTCAAAGTTTTGGGCCCCTTTAGCTGTGGGCCCCAAGTTGTAGCCCTAGTAGCCCATGGCCAATGCCGACTATGTGAATAAGTCTACATACACAATATCTAAACGCAAAATTAAATACTATATCCATTAAAAAGTAGAGTATGACACGAATTTTAATGTCATGACTTACTTTTTTTAATGTTTGAGATGAATGTAGTATTTGAATATTGTGTACTTATACTTATTCTAAGCAAAATATGACACAAAGAGCTCTTGTAATCTATTTACCATACTTTTCGATTTAAAATTCTATAAATATTTTTAAGTTTATAACTTTTAAAATAAAATAAATATTATTTACTTTTATTATAAACAAATATAAAAATTATTGATTAATTTTATAATTTGCTTCAAAAGCCAACACATATTTCAAATTGAGAGAGTAAATAAGAAAAATAAAAAAGTAACGTAAAACAAGACAAAAAAGGAAAACGAAAAACAAAATTGCTAGTGGAATTGCATTAAATGTTCCATCATATAACTCTAGCTGACTGAATTACAAAACTTACCTTTAGTTTATATCATTTTTGTAAAATTCACCATCTAATTCTTGTTTTTATAAAAACTTTATTCCAAGATGTATTAGTTATTCAAAACTCACTTTTTAATATATTTTTTTGCAAAATTTTCCTTCGAAGATGTGTTAATTATGCAAAATTGACAAACTTTTTAAAGTGTGTCGTGACGGGTGAGTTTTGCATAATTAATATATTTTGGAGGAAGAGTTTAATAAAAATAAAAGTTAAAGAGTAATTATTTCAAAAATAAAAATTAAAAGAGAGTT